>OY728146.1:1093495161-1093847453 GCA_963277665.1 Viscum album
TATTTCTGACTCAAGTACCAATGACCGTTAAAACGACCGTTATTAACTTAAATAATTACATAGTGTTCATGACATGGTAATAAGTGATATAAAAGGAATAATGAACTTGAAAAAGGTTCTTAAGAAAGTATAAATTAACTCAAGTTTATTATTCAGGAGGTTAATGAACGATCGAGTCAAGTTGGACCCGAGGTATGGGACTTCGTCTCAATCTCCTTTAATTGAGGCATATTTTGTTTTATACACAACCTACTTTTATACGATGTATAAAACCCTTTGACTTTTATGTTTATCCAAAAGGAATATTTTTATAAGAAGAGTTTTAATAAATGAAAAAAGGGAATGTTTTTGTCATACGTATGCGGCGACAACGACTTCTCTGCCTCTGTGACCATTATTTGAGTTTCGGCTTCCTCTACAAGACATACCTTTTTTTAAAAGAAAAATAAATATCATGTTTTAATTTTATTTTATTTTGGTATTGAAAATGGTTTTCATAAGGTTTCTATTATATAAATGTGTTTTATTGATATCCTGTGATTTAAATGTGGAAATGTTATGTTTCCTTTATGTATGTTTTATGTGATACGATTATGTTATGGTTCTTGGGCATTATTATGAAGACGGGTGGTTCTGTGATAAACTAAGGGCGGGTGAGCCCGATATAGCTCTCTAATGCATTGGGTAACATGAAGGGGTTAAACGTTGAGGTTTCTCCGATGAGATTTAGGGAATATACTGTGATAAGTATTCCAAACTTAACCAAGAGGGTTACTCCCTACGTAAAAATGTTATGAATGCCTCAAGTTACCTTTATGTCTTATGATTTCTATGATTTATTCATGATTTTATGAAGTATGTTAAAGTGATTATGTTTTATTGATAAAGTATGATTTCATTCTTATGTATATATGTACTTATGTTTCCTTTCCATACTTTTTAGAACCCTTACTGAGCTTTTTATGCTCATCCCAAGTTTTTGAAATTTTTTTCACAGGTCAAGGGAATGGTACATGATATGATGATAGTGTCAGGGAAGTGTCAAGAAAGAATACATGTTTTATTTTAAATATGTTTCTGTTGATGGGGAAAATGAATACTATCTTTTATGTACCCACTTTGTTTAAATGTGGAATGTAATGCATGTTTTATGATCTAATTCTCTAAAACTCTAAACCTGAAAAGATCCCCAAGGTGTATTCTTGAAATATCTCAAGATTAAGTAATGTTTAAGGTTTGGGCCTTATACTATTAAAGAAAGAAATATGGTATTTCCTTTCAAAATTGTTAATTTTTAAGAATTTCAATCATCCCTTTTTTAACTTTTCAATATACATAAATATATATGAAGTCATACCAATTATTTGTAACATCCTCTATTTTTAAAAGAAACACAATGTTTGAATGCCTACACTGTACACCACATCAAGATTAATCAAATAACAAAATATTATTATTTAATATGATTATTATCACCTCACTATTTGCATCGAAGGAATGAAAATTTTTAACTGGATTATGAAATTATAATTTACGCATGTCAATATAATGATTCATTGTTTACCCAATTAACTTGAAATGAAACTAAAAAACAAATTGAATGTAAAGGATACATTTTTATGAAAAAATATTTAAATATAAATAATTGTGTTTATAAAATAATAAAATAACCCTTGTTAGATTGTATTAATGATGTCACACCCATGACTTATTTTAAAGGTAAATTTCATTTAATTTCCATTCATACTTTGTTTTGGGGGGGTTCCCAATCTTTTATGGAGGAATGAGAGAGTGTTCATTAATTGGGCCAAACCGTGAGCCCAATTCCAGATTTAAAAACCAATTTTGTTTCTTTTATAACTTTTTAATTTTTTTAATATTTTTCACCCATTCAACTTCCCAAATGACCTCCCCTGACCTATTAACACCACCATTTAAATTTGGAGCTTTTATAAATCCATAACTAGGGTTTATATTGGTTTTTATCTAAGGGGTTGGGCCAGCCCGAAAGCCCAATTCCAGTTTTAAAAATAAATTTGGATTATGTTATAACTTATTCAATTGTTGGGATGTTTCGGTGATTCCAAGTGGAGCCCAACCCCAATGAACCCAGCCGCGCGACCATTCCCTCTCCCACCTCTTTGAAGCTCTGGTAAATCGCGATTTGATGCCGAACTTCAGAAGGTTCCTCAAATCGCCCAGATTTGAAGAGGTAAAGTCTTTCTTTCATAACTCTCTAAATTCTCAATATTTTTCCTCCATTCCAGTTTCTAAATGACCTAATACCTCTTTTTAGTACGAAACATAAATTTTGGAGCTTTTAAATTTCAGATACTTGTGTTTTGGAGTGATTACTTCAAGATACTTCAAGTAAATTAGCCCCTTCCTTTCCTCTTTCAAATTACTTTGGGTCTAACTCATTGTTCTTTGGGTATCTTTGGTTTTAATTGAGTTTAATAATGTCCAGAAACTAGGTTTTCTAACCTAGGGTTTAACTTTGGGCTTTATTGGCCAATTTATGTGGTTTTAGGTTTGATCTAGTTGTCTCTTGGTGCGGCGGGGGTGCGATTTGATTTTCGCACGGAGATTCAAGGGTTTCCTTGGTTTTGGTAGGTGATTCCATTGTGTGTGCAATTCTTGTGAATTAGAATGATGTTTTAATGGTAACTTAATGTTTATTTCACTTAAATGTTTCTGTAAAAATTTGTTTTAGTTGCATTTATAATGCAATTGAATTTTATGTTCCATTTTTGGTGAGATTGGGGGTTTTTCATTCAAATATTTTATTGTTTCATTTTGGGCTGACCTATAAGTAATTAGTTGATTTTAATGAACTGTAATAGGATTGAAAATACTGTTTTGATGATTGTACCATGTGTTTGATGCTGTGAAATTTGGTTTTAATGGTTTCTGTGAAACACATGAATTTCTAAGAGCCGTGTTGTGTAAAAATGGAGGTTTTACAATGATGTCACTTCTTGAACCATATGAGGCTTCCCAGAAATTGATTTGTTGTTTTAATTTAAATGTATTTGGATTACATTTATGTTTTGGTAATTCAAAAATGTGCCCATAGTGTGCAATTGGTGTTCTCAAGGTGTTTTTTTTGTGCAAGACACTACGTGATTTTGAAGAATTGTTTTATTACAAATCAAAGTGTTTTATTGTGTGTTTAAAGTGGTATAAAAATGTGATAGATACTGTATTGATTATTTGTGACCAGTATTGGTGTTTTATTTGAAAATGGATTTATGTTGCATGCTGAAATTGTTTGAGCACAAAAGGGGAAGCCCGGGTACTTAGGTGGGCGTATTTGTACTAGTACGGCTAGTGGACCGGATGGGTGTTGTCCCTGTTTCACTTAGCATTTGGATAACGACAACTCTAACTAAACTATGTGGATTATGATTTTAAACCACTATGTTGTGGGTATGATCCCTACTAGTGGCTCGTGCATGAGAGTGGATTTTACTATGGATGCTTTACACCGAGGTACGAGGTACATAGGGCCCGAGACAACCTAGTGCCTAGGGGTGTTCCTGGTTTGTTGCTCACTGGATTTTTAGTATTTACCCATGTATTTGGGTGTTTTTTTCAGTACTTTACAGTATCTATAATTTCCATTTAGATATGTTAACATTCTGGAAATTCTAGTTTGAAAACGTTTCTTTTAAATGAAAGTTGTATTTCTTGGAATTTCATCATCGTTTTTCGTTACAAATTAAAAATGTTTGCTTCTTCACCTTATATTGAATGCACTTTGGAATCATTGGGTGGTATCCTATTGGGCTTAGGCTTACACCCTACTTACACCCCTTGGGTGTAAGTAGACTTTGTTATGCTTGACTCAGGTAAAGGGAAGGATATGGGCGATGGCAGTTCAGGGTGTTAGTCCTCATCGTTGGGGCGGAGTTGCAGAGAAGGTTTGTGGGTGATGACCCCCTTGTCGTGTGGAGTCCATGGGGATTTAATTATGTTGTCCTTATTTGTTTGTAGACCACTTTTAGTGTATTTAAACATATGTATTCAGTTCTGGTTTTTGTGTAAACATCATTTGGTTTACATTTTTCAGATTCAGTTTATTGATTGTTTTTAATGTTTTATGCCTTCATATTCGGGTAAATCGTTCCCAAAAAAAAATAAATGATACCCGGGCACTTGTGCCAGCCCGTGGGGATAGGGAACGCCCTTCGGGTCATGTCACGGGCTGGTTTTGGTGCCAGTTTTGGTGGCGACCAGATTCGGTTCGTGAAAAAATAGTATCAAAGGAGGTTCACTCCTTGGGTCATGTTATTTGGGGAAGAGTCATGATAGTCTGGAGCTAGGATTGTTGGGACTTGAAATTTCAGTCATGGGTAGTGTGCCTGGCCAGCACACCTCAGGATGGGATTCAAGTCACCCAGGGATTAATGGATTTATCTGATTCATTTGGTTTTCTTGGTTTAATGATGACTATGGGAAATGAAAAGAGAGATGGGCGAATAATCTCAGTGAGCTCGCAGGGCCTGGCAAGCCATGTGGAGCCGTGGATATTTCCCTAGAATACTCTCTGTGACGGAGAAGTGATTGGAATATGGCTTCCAACCATATGTCCAAGTCACCCACCGAAACTAGTTTCCTCTCACATTGTCTTGTGTCTCTTTGTTTTGGAATCATGGAAACATTTTTTTAAGCAAAAAAAAAATGACTTCACATTAAGGAGTGTGAATTTTTGTGAAGTTATTTTCTAGTAAAGTGAAAATGGTTTTTTTTAAAGTCTATAAATGAAATTTTAGAATTATTTCAAAAGGTTAAATTATGTGTTTATACCTCTTTTGAAAGTGTGAATTATGTTATTTGGGGTTTTGAAAATATGTTTCTAGTGGAATTTTTTTTAAACCGTGGAAAAGTGTTTTGGATTGAATTAAGTGTTCTAGAATTTTTGTGTGGGGGTTGAATATGGATTTTGGGTTTGGTTACTACTGAACAAAAAAAATTATGAACTTTTAAAACCTTGTCTTGAAATGAGAAGAGTTGAGTTCTTAATTAAATGGAGATTTATGAAATGTTGTTTTTCATGAAATTAGAAGTGTTTTGAAATGGGTTGAAATGTTTTTTAAACAATTTTGAAAGTCATGAATAAGAGATTTTATTGAATTATTTATTCTTTTCTATATTGGTTTGTGAGATGAAAAATTGGGTTTTGATATTATGGTTAGTGCTTTTGAGAAAGGAAAATTGTGGTTAAAAGTTTGATTTTAAAAAGAGGAAAGGTTTGATTTTTGGTATTTGGTATTCTCAAGGGTGACCACATGCATAGGTTTATATGGGAATATGGATGGATATGAGGTGGGTTCCCAGTCTGGCATGTAAATATTCATGTGTGAGGCTCATGAGATACAATCAGTAAATGTGTAACCGACCAACACTGTTTTTTTTAAATAGTGTTTTTTATGGAAAGTGTTGTGTTTTGATAATGTATGGTTGGGAGGTATGGATTATGTTTTTTCAGGATTATTATGATGGGATGTTTTTAGTTCAATAACCCCTCTTGTTTTAACAATGTTTTGGATTGGTGTTTCATTGATAAGTTGGAATGAAGTGTCGGTCAGTGGTCTCTTTTGAGGAAAAGTTTGGGAGGCCAATGTGGTGGCTCCCATCATGTGTTCAGTTCAGGTTTGTGGTCTTTTGTGACCAAATGACCAGTTTGGTTTTGTCCTTGGGTTTTCCTATAGGCCAGGGTATGCCCCCATAAAGTGTTAATGTATGATTCATGTTTGGCCTATGGTGATTCACCGTTGGATGATCCTCCAGTTGATCAACATAAGGACTTTATTCTTGAGGTTTGGAGATTGTGTTTACCCCTCTTCTTTTTCAATTATGCAGATCCCCCTATAGTGGGAGAGTGTTTGTGGGAGGTTGAAATAGAACTTAGTTTCTTATGTTTCCTAAGTTGTCTAAGGTCAATGAAGTTCAGAGTTGTCAGTGTATAATGATGTCTTAAAGGTCCTCTGCGTCTTTCGTCAGTCTCATTGAATCAAGAGTTCATGTTAGGCCACCGGTGTGCAAGATCTGGCCAAGAGTGGCTATTATGGACACTTGATGGAATCATGTGCTATTTTGGACTTAGTACAAGGTCCCTCTCTTTGTGTTTTCTTTTATCCACAACGGTTATGTTCGGTGATGCCTTGCGATGTCATGTGTTCATTTGACTATAAGGGTGAAGATTGTGAAATCTTATGAGAGTCACTTTTTTTTTGTTGGATGTGTGTCTCCCTATAAGAAATTCTAAATCCTATGTTCTAGAGGAATGTGTTTCTATATGTCCTTTCATTCTGCTGTTTAGCATCCGAAGAAAAAAAGGGGTGATGTGTGTGCATCCTCTAAGTTCTTGTTTTGGTAAAATGATGGGTTGGGGAAAAGCGGGTTTGAAGTGCGTCATGTCTCAATGAGACCATCTGAGATTACAGTATAATTGTTTTTGGAACTGGAAGAATATTTTCAGTTTAGGGGTTTCCAAATCCTAACTACGAGGCCGAAGATGCTTCAATCTATTGAGCTCCAGCCATAGGCCTCGGAGAGAAGCTGGCGCGTAGTTAGGGGAAATCCTAGAGTCGTTCAAACTTTTGGTCAAGGTCATATCCTCAATATGAAAGATATGAATAGTTTAAACCTCTGGTGTCGTCGTCTTGTTCCAATTTCTCACATTTGGTGGAAAGAGGTGTGAGTACCTTGTTCCCATGTCGTACCCTGAGTTGTTTTTTCCCCTTTGGGGTCCCTTGTGTTTTTGGAGAAAAGTTTAAAATTTGGGTAAGGCAGGTTGAAGTGCATAGTTTGTACGTGGTTAGAAGTAACCATGTGCCAACCCAGGGGACCGTGTGATAAGAGACAGTAGCTAATGCATGGTCTCCGCACGTCCATGATCCTTGGCCAAGGAAACTGTGTGATGTTTCCTCTTTGGATAGAATGATCCGCACAGTTAACTCGCGGTTTCCCAAACCGTGTGAACCAACTATGCAGCCATGCCAGCTCCTTAAAATTATGTTGTTTTTGTTGTTGTTGTTATCCCATACTATTTAGTTAAGATGGTTGGGTTTTGTTTGGGGTATACCCACAATGGAATTCATGTAAGTTTCATTGGAAGAATTCTAATATTAATCTACCCCTAATGTTGTGAAGTCCGTTCGAGGCCCTCTATTATTGTCTTGATTTTGTCTTAAGGAAAGTTGTGTTCGTTATTATGGTGGGGAGACCCATCATGGGTATCATGTATGTTCTCTTGGAAAAGGTATAATTTTAGTTTAACCCTTATGATGGGGAGACCGTTCGTTCCTTCCCCAATTGTTATCCTTATTCTGTCTTTGAAATTGAGTTGTCCCTCGTGATGGGATGTCCAGATTGGGTCACCCCGTACTAGTGACTCAGTTTTCTCCTTGGTGTATTCTAGGTATGAGGTAGTATAGTTCAAGTCTATAAATACACAAATTTGTTACCTGGGTAAATTTGGGGCTGGAGAACACCCAATGGTTTTGCTTACATAATGTTGTGGTAGCATTATTCGAGTAAGTTGTTCGTTTCAAGTGGATTGCTTGAGCGTCGTCTTGTAGTGTTTGAGGTGTTTTGTTTTGGGATGTGTTTTTAACGTGTTTCATAATTTTAAGTAAGTGGGGTTATTTTTCGTTGATGAGAGTATTATCTTCCTTTGTTTGATCAACTGGAGATGTTCGTCCTTTTTGAAGCGGGTAAAAACGTGGTAAGGAAGTCTGTCTTGGTCTATCGTTTGGGCTTTGCTTTTGCATCTGGTGTTGTTGTGGAATTCCGGGGGCGGAATGATTTATGGTGGGGATAATTGTCACACCCATGACTTATTTTAAAGGTAAATTTCATTTAATTTCCATTCATACTTTGTTTTGGGGGGGTTCCCAATCTTTTATGGAGGAATGAGAGAGTGTTCATTAATTGGGCCAAACCGTGATCCAAATTCCAGATTTAAAAACCAATTTTGTTTCTTTTATAACTTTTTCATTTTTTAATATTTTTCACCAATTCAACTTCCCAAATGACCTCCCCTGACCTATTAACACCACCATTTAAATTTGGAGCTTTTATAAATCCATAACTAGGGTTTATATTGGTTTTTATCTAAGGGGTTGGGCCAGCCCGAAAGCCCAATTCCAGTTTTAAAAATAAATTTTGATTATGTTATAACTTATTCAATTGTTAGGATTTTTCGGTGATTCTAAGTGGATCCCAACCCCAATGAACCCAGCCGCGCTACAATTCCCTCTCCCACCTCTTTGAAGCTCTGGTAAATCGCGATTTGATGCCGAACTTCAGAAGGTTCCTCAAATCGCCCAGATTTGAAGAGGTAAAGTCTTTCTTTCATAACTCTCTAAATTCTCAATATTTTTCCTCCATTCCAGTTTCTAAATGACCTAATACCTCTTGTGAGTACGAAAACTAAATTTTGGAGCTTTTAAATTTCAGATACTTGTGTTTTTGAGTGATTACTTAAAGATACTTCAAGTAAATTAGCCCCTTCCTTTCCTCTTTCAAATTACTTTGGGTCTAACTCATTGTTCTTTGGGTATCTTTGGTTTTAATTGAGTTTAATAATGTCCAGAAACTAGGTTTTCTAACCTAGGTTTTAACTTTGGGCTTTCTTGGCCAATTTATGTGGTTTTATGTTTGATCTAGTTGTCTCTTGGTGTGGCGGGGGTGCGATTTGATTTTCGCACGGAGATTCAAGGGTTTCCTTGGTTTTGGTAGGTGATTCCATTGTGTGTGAAATTTTTGTGAATTATCATGATGTGTTAATGGTAACTTAATGTTTATTTCACTTGAATGTTTCTGTAAAAATTTGTTTTAGTTGCATTTATAATGCAATTGAATTTTAAGTTCCATTTTTGGTGAGATTGGGGGTTTTTCATTCAAATATTTTATTGGTTCATTTTGGGCGGACCTATAAGTAATTAGTTGATTTTAATGAAATGTAATAGGATTGAAAATACTGTTTTGATGATTGTACCATGTGTTTGATGCTGTGAAATTTGGTTTTAATGGTTTCTGTGAAACACATGATTTTCTAAGAGCCGTGTTGTGTAAAAATGGAGGTTTTACAATGATGTCACTTCTTGAACCATATGAGGCTTCCCAGAAAATGATTTGTTGTTTTAATTTAAATGTATTTGGATTCCATTTATGTTTTGGTAATTCAAAAATGTGCCCATAGTGTTCAATTGGTGTTCTCAAGGTGTTTTTTTGTGCAAGACACTACGTGATTTTGAAGAATTGTTTTATTACAAATCAAAGTGTTTTATTGTGTGTTTTAAGTGGTATAAAAATGTGATAGATACTGTATTGATTGTTTGTGACCAGTATTGGTGTTTTATTTGTAAATGGATTTATGTTGCATGCTGAAATTGTTTGAGCACAAAAGGGGAAGCCCGGGTACTTAGGTGGGCGGATTTGTACTAGTACGGCTAGTGGACCGGATGGGTGTTGTCCCTGTTTCACTTAGCATTTGGATAATGAAAACTCTAACTAAACTATGTGGATGATGATTGTAAACCACTATTTTGTGGGTATGATCCCTACTAGTGGCTCGTGCACGAGAGTGGATTTTACTATGGATGCTTTACACCGAGGTACGAGGTACATAGGGCCCGAGACAACCTAGTGCCTAGGGGTGTTCCTGGTTTGTTGCTCACTGGATTTTTAGTATTTACCCATGTATTTGGGTGTTTTTTCAGTAATTTACAGTATCTATCATTTCCATTTAGATATGTTAACATTCTGGAAATTCTAGTTTGAAAACTTTTCTTTTAAATGAAAGTTGTATTTCTTGGAATTTCATCATCGTTTTTCGTTACAAATTAAAAATGTTTGCTTCTTCACCTTATATTGAATGCACTTTGGAATCATTGGGTGGTATCCTATTGGGCTTAGGCTCACACCCTACTTACACCCACCCCTTGGGTGTAAATAGACTTTGTTATGCTTGACTCAGGTAAAGGGAAGGATATGGGAGATGGCAGTTCAGGGTGTTAGTCCTCATCGTTGGGGCGGAGTTGCAGAGAAGGTTTGTGGGTGATGACCCCCTTGTCGTGTGGAGTCCATGGGGATTTAATTATGTTGTCCTTATTTGTTTGTAGACCACTTTTAGTGTATTTAAACATATGTATTCATTTCTGGTTTTTGTGTAAACATCATTTGGTTTACATTTTTCAGATTCAGTTTATTGATTGTTTTTAATGTTTTATGCCTTCATATTCGGGTAAATCGTTCCCAAACAAAAATAAATGATACCCGGGCACTTGTGCCAGCCCGTGGGGATAGGGAACGCCCTTCGGGTCATGTCACGAGCTGGTTTTGGTGCCAGTTTTGGTGGCGACCAGATTCGGTTCGTGAAAAAATAGTATCAAAGGAGGTTCACTCCTTGGGTCATGTTATTTGGGGAAGAGTCATGATAGTCTGGAGATAGGATTGTTGGGACTTGAAATTTCAGTCATGGGTAGTGTGCCTGGCCAGCACACCTCAGGATGGGATTCAAGTCACCCAGGGATTAATGGATTTATCTGATTCATTTGGTTTTCTTGGTTTAATGATGACTATGGGAAATGAAAAGAGAGATGGGCGAATAATCTCAGTGAGCTCGCAGGGCCTGGCAAGCCATGTGGAGCCGTGGATATTTCCCTAGAATACTCTCTGTGACGAAGAAGTGATTGGAATATGGCTGCCATCCATATGTCCAAGTCACCCACCGAAACTAGTTTCCTCTCACATTGTCTTGTGTCTCTTTGTTTTGGAATCTTGGAAACATTTTTTTAAGCAAAAAAAAATGACTTCACATTAAGGAGTGTGAATTTTTGTGAAGTTATTTTCTAGTAAAGTGAAAATGGTTTTTTTTAAAGTCTATAAATGAAATTTTAGAATTATTTCAAAAGGTTAAATTATGTGTTTATACCTCATTTGAAAGTGTGAATTATGTTATTTGGGGTTTTGAAAATATGTTTCTAGTGGAATTTTTTTTAAACTGTGGAAAAGTGTTTTGGATTGAATTAAGTGTTCTAGAATTTTTGTGTGGGGGTTGAATATGGATTTTGGGTTTGGTTACTACTGAACAAAAAAAATAATGAACTTTTAGAACCTTGTCTTGAAATGAGAAGAGTTGAGTTCTTAATTAAATGGAGATTTATGAAATGTTGTTTTTCATGAAATTAGAAGTGTTTTGAAATGGGTTGAAATGTTTTTTAAACAATTTTGAAAGTAATGAATAAGAGATTTTATTGAATTATGTATTCTTTTCTATATTGGTTTGTGAGATGAAAAATTGGGTTTTGATATTATGGTTAGTGCTTTTGAGAAAGGAAAATTGTGGTTAAAAGTTTGATTTTAAAAAGAGGAAAGGTTTGATTTTTGGTATTTGGTATTCTCAAGGGTGACCACATGCATAGGTTTATTTGGGAATATGGATGGATATGAGGTGGGTTCCCAGTCTGGAATGTAAATATTCATGTGTGAGGCTCATGAGATACAATCAGTAAATGTGTAACCGACCAACACTGTTTTTTTTAAATAGTGTTTTTTATGGAAAGTGTTGTGTTTTGATAATGTATGGTTGGGAGGTATGGATTATGTTTTTTCAGGATTATTATGATGGGATGTTTTTATTTCAATAACCCCTCTTGTTTTAACAATGTTTTGGATTGGTGTTTCATTGATAAGTTGGAATGAAGTGTCGGTCAGTGGTCTCTTTTGAGGAAAAGTTTGGGAGGCCAATGTGGTGGCTCCCATCATGTGTTCAGTTCAGGTTTGTGGTCTTTTGTGACCAAATGACCAGTTTGGTTTTGTCCTTGGGTTTTCCTATAGGCCAGGGTATGCCCCCATAAAGTGTTAATGTATGATTCATGTTTGGCCTATGGTGATTCACCGTTGGATGATCCTCCAGTTGATCAACATAAGGACTTTATTCTTGAGGTTTGGAGATTGTGTTTACCCCTCTTCTTTTTCAATTATGCAGATCCCCCTATAGTGGGAGAGTGTTTGTGGGAGGTTGAAATAGAACTTAGTTTCTTATGTTTCCTAAGTTGTCTAAGGTCAATGAAGTTCAGAGTTGTCAGTGTATAATGATGTCTTAAAGGGCCTCTGCGTCTTTCGTCAGTCTCATTGAATCAAGAGTTCATGTTAGGCCACCGGTGTGCAAGATCGGGCCAAGAGTGGCTATTATGGACACCTGATGGAATCATGTGCTATTTTAGACTTAGTACAAGGTCCCTCTCTTTGTGTTTTCTTTTATCCACAACGGTTATGTTCGGTGATGCCTTGCGATGTCATGTGTTCATTTGACTATAAGGGTGAAGATTTTGAAATCTTATGAGAGTCACTTTTTTTTTGTTGGATGTGTGTCTCCCTATAAGAAATTCTAAATCCTATGTTCTAGTGGAATGTGTTTCTATATGTCCTTTCATTCTGCTGTTTAGCATCCGAAGAAAAAAAGGGGTGATGTGTGTGCATCCTCTAAGTTCTTGTTTTGGTAAAATGATGGGTTGGGGAAAAGCGGGTTTGAAGTGCGTCATGTCTCAATGAGACCATCTGAGATTACAGTATAATTGTTTTTTGAACTGGAAGAATATTTTCAGTTTAGGGGTTTCCAAATCCTAACTACGAGGCCGAAGATGCTTCAATCTATTGAGCTCCAGACATAGGCCTCGGAGAGAAGCTGGCGCGTAGTTAGGGGAAATCCTAGAGTCGTTCAAACTTTTGGTCAAGGTCATATCCTCAATATGAAAGATATGAATAGTTTAAACCTCTAGTGTCGTCATCTTGTTCCAATTTCTCACATTTGGTGGAAAGCGGTGTGAGTACCTTGTTCCCATGTCGTACCCTGAGTTGTTTTTTCCCCTTTGGGGTCCCTTGTGTTTTTGGAGAAAAGTTTAAAATTTGGGTTAGGCAGGTTGAAGTGCATAGTTTGTACGTGGTTAGAAGTAACCATGTGCCAACCCAGGGGACCGTGTGATAAGAGACAGTAGCTAATGCATGGTCTCCGCACGTCCATGATCCTTGGCCAAGGAAACTGTGTGAAGTTTCCTCTTTGGATAGAATGATCCGCACAGTTAACTCGCGGTTTCCCAAACCGTGTGAACCAACTATGCAGCCATGCCAGCTCCTTAAAATTATGTTGTTTTTGTTGTTGTTGTTATCCCATACTATTTAGTTAAGATGGTTGGGTTTTGTTTGGGGTATACCCACAATGGGATTCATGTAAGTTTCATTGGAAGAATTCTAATATTAATCTACCCCTAATGTTGTGAAGTCCGTTCGAGGCCCTCTATTATTGTCTTGATTTTGTCTTAAGGAAAGTTGTGTTCGTTATTATGGTGGGGAGACCCATCATGGGTATCATGTATGTTCTCTTGGAAAAGGTATACTTTTAGTTTAACCCTTATGATGGGGAGACCGTTCGTTCCTTCCCCAATTGTTATCCTTATTCTGTCTTTGAAATTGAGTTGTCCCTCGTGGTGGGATGTCCAGATTGGGTCACCCCGTACTAGTGACTCAGTTTTCTCCTTGGTGTATTCTAGGTATGAGGTAGTATAGTTCAAGTCTATAAATACACAAATTTGTTACCTGGGTAAATTTGGGGCTGGAGAACACCCAATGGTTTTGTTTACATAATGTTGTGGTAGCATTATTCGAGTAAGTTGTTCGTTTCAAGTGGATTGCTTGAGCGTCGTCTTGTAGTGTTTGGGGTGTTTTGATTTGGGATGTGTTTTTAACGTGTTTCATAATTTTAAGTAAGTGGGGTTATTTTTGGTTGATGAGAGTATTATCTTCCTTTGTTTGATCAACTGGAGATGTTCGTCCTTTTTGAAGCGGGTGAAAACGTGGTAAGGAAGTCTGTCTTGGTCTATCGTTTGGGCTTTGCTTTTGCATCTGGTGTTGTTGTGGAATTCCGGGGGCGGAATGCTTTATGGTGGGGAGAATTGTCACACCCATGACTTATTTTAAAGGTAAATTTCATTTAATTTCCATTCATACTTTGTTTTGGGGGGGTTCCCAATCTTTTATGGAGGAATGAGAGAGTGTTCATTAATTGGGTCAAACCGTGAGCCCAATTCCAGATTTAAAAACTAATTTTGTTTCTTTTATAACTTTTTCATTTTTTAATATTTTTCACCCATTCAACTTCCCAAATGACCTCCCCTGACCTATTAACACCAACATTTAAATTTGGAGCTTTTATAAATCCATAACTAGGGTTTATATTGGTTTTTATCTAAGGGGTTGGGCCAGCCCGAAAGCCCAATTCCAGTTTTAAAAATAAATTTTGATTATGTTATAACGTATTCAATTGTTGGGATATTTCGGTGATTCCAAGTGGATCCCAACCCCAATGAACCCAGCCGCGCGACAATTCCCTCTCCCACCTCTTTGAATCTCTGGTAAATCGCGATTTGATGCCGAACTTCAGAAGGTTCCTCAAATCGCCCAGATTTGAAGAGGTAAAGTCTTTCTTTCATAACTCTCTAAATTCTCAATATTTTTCCTCCATTCCAGTTTCTAAATGACCTAATACCTCTTGTGAGTACGAAACCTAAATTTTGGAGCTTTTAAATTTCAGATACTTCTGCTTTGGAGTGATTACTTAAAGATACTTCAAGTAAATTAGCCCCTTCCTTTCCTCTTTCAAATTACTTTGGGTCTAACTCATTGTTATTTGGGTATATTTGGTTTTAATTGAGTTTAATAATGTCCAGAAACTAGGTTTTCTAACCTAGGGTTTAACTTTGGGCTTTCTTGGCCAATTTATGTGGTTTTAGGTTTGATCTAGTTGTCTCTTGGTGTGGCGGGGGTGCGATTTGATTTTCGCACGGAGATTCAAGGGTTTCCTTGGTTTTGGTAGGTGATTCCATTGTGTGTGCAATTTTTGTGAATTAGCATGATGTGTTAATGGTAACTTAATGTTTATTTCACTTGAATGTTTCTGTAAAAATTTGTTTTAGTTGCATTTATAATGAAATTGAATTTTAAGTTCCATTTTTGGTGAGATTGGGGGTTTTTCATTCAAATATTTTATTGGTTCATTTTGGGCTGACCTATAAGTAATTAGTTGATTTTAATGAAATTTAATAGGATTGAAAATACTGTTTTGATGATTGTACCATGTGTTTGATGCTGTGAAATTTGGTTTTAATGGTTTCTGTGAAACACATGAATTTCTAAGAGCCGTGTTGTGTAAAAATGGAGGTTTTACAATGATGTCACTTCTTGAACCATATGAGGCTTCCCAGAAAATGATTTGTTGTTTTAATTTAAATGTATTTGGATTCCATTTATGTTTTGGTAATTCAAAAATGTGCCCATAGTGTGCAATTGGTGTTCTCAAGGTGTTTTTTTGTGCAAGACACTACGTGATTTTGAAGAATTGTTTTATTACAAATCAAAGTGTTTTATTGTGTGTTTTAAGTGGTATAAAAATGTGATAGATACTATATTGATTGTGTGTGACCAGTATTGGTGTTTTATTTGTAAATGGATTTATGTTGCATGCTGAAATTGTTTGAGCACAAAAGGGGAAGCCCGGGTACTTAGGTGGGCGGATTTGTACTAGTACGGCTAGTGGACCGGATGGGTGTTGTCCCTGTTTCACTTAGCATTTGGATAACGACAACTCTAACTAAACTATGTGGATGATGATTGTAAACCACTATGTTGTGGGTATGATCCCTACTAGTGGCTCGTGCACGAGAGTGGATTTTACTATGGATGCTTTACACCGAGGTACGAGGTACATAGGGCCCGAGACAACCTAGTGCCTAGGGGTGTTCCTGGTTTGTTGCTCACTGGATTTTTAGTATTTACCCATGTATTTGGGTGTTTTTTTCAGTACTTTACAGTATCTATCATTTCCATTTAGATATGTTAACATTCTGGAAATTCTAGTTTGAAAACTTTTCTTTTAAATGAAAGTTGTATTTCTTGGAATTTCATCATCGTTTTTCGTTACAAATTAAAAATGTTTGCTTCTTCACCTTATATTGAATGCACTTTGGAATCATTGGGTGGTATCCTATTGGGCTTAGGCTCACACCCTACTTACACCCCTTGGGTGTAAGTAGACTTTGTTATGCTTGACTCAGGTAAAGGGAAGGATATGGGCGATGGCAGTTCAGGGTGTTAGTCCTCATCGTTGGGGCGGAGTTGCAGAGAAGGTTTGTGGGTGATGACCCCCTTGTCGTGTGGAGTCCATGGGGATTTAATTATGTTGTCCTTATTTGTTTGTAGACCACTTTTAGTGTCTTTAAACATATGTATTCAGTTCTGGTTTTTGTGTAAACATCATTTGGTTTACATTTTTCAGATTCAGTTTATTGATTGTTTTTAATGTTTTATGCCTTCATATTCGGGTAAATCGTTCCCAAACAAAAATAAATGATACCCGGGCACTTGTGCCAGCCCGTGGGGATAGGGAACGCCCTTCGGGTCATGTCACGGGCTGGTTTTGGTGCCAGTTTTGGTGGCGACCAGATTCGGTTCGTGACAAATGAAATATTAAGTCAATATAATTTTTAAATTTTATCTTATGTGTTTTCTATACATTATATAAGAACAAATAGAATTTTAGGGATAAAATGACTATTTTTTCTAAAAATATAGTTTTACCACCTTTTAATGGAGAATCCATTTTAAATGGAGTTCATGAAAATTTATAAATTATATATGACTAGATAAACTTCTTATTTTAATGCAGGACATCAAAATTTATGATGGTTGGAATTTTGGTATTTTTCATAGAAAATTCATATTTTAATGAATGGTGAAATATGCTGCAATTTAATTCAAAACTACCCTTTCATAAAATTTATATATGCAGTTATATTATCATTTTAATTATTTTTAAAGAATCATTGAATAATTTTTTCATAATTTAATACAATTTGGGCCATTGGAATCAATTTTACAATGAAATTGAATATTAAATCTATGTGAACTTTTGATCATTTTACTTAAAAACCCATATTTTTATTCTGCCAACGGGATAAATTTTTAATTAATTTAGAAAATTATGTACTTGTAAATTGGAAAAATGGATTCCATATTTTTAATTAGAATCACTGAATTATTAAAATAGAGCCCTTTTATTTATTTTTACATTGAATAGTAAGTTTATTAATTATTTTTATTACCACCGATGAATGTAAATCAGTTAATTAAAGGTAACAATTATATTATTATTATATGTAACTAACTTAAATCTTTTAAAAATATTATTGGATGAGTTTATCATGACCATGGGAATAATTGGGTCTATTTTATGACCACTTTTATCCACATGCAATGACTTTAATACATTTATAATATTATATTCAATGAATGGTCATTTTTGTTACCCACTTATTTTTAAAAAAGTAATGTATTTTAATATGGAGTTATATATTCAATAATAAATAGTAATTGGAAGACTAAAAAAATTACCTATATCATGGTAATTTATTTATAATTTTTAGTAATTATATAATTAATTTTAATTATGACACAATGATGATGTAGTAATTTCATTAATTAATACAAGAATCAAATAAATTATATTATAAACAATAAAATACATACTATTTGACTTAATTTATGTCATACACGAATTTGATTGATATATTTTAAATTTATATTATGATCTAAATGATTTGGTTTGACTTTTTCTTATCATTATGATATTTTTTAAAAAGTCAACTAAGGAATAGTGTTAAACTTTATACTATTGTTATTTTTAATATAAAATAGTTTATCAAATGTTATATAATTACTAAAAATATAAATTTCATCAAAATATTTTGTATACGTCCTTATATTTTATAAATGAAATTTTTTTTGGTCTTTTGACCTGTTATAGTTTTTATATTAACATAAAAAGTGTAAATAAAATGACATCACGGTATGTTTAAAAAGGGTAAAGTAAGGGTTAAAATAAAAATGTAAGGATTAAAAAATATTAAAAAAAATCAATTTCATTTGATTATTGGGATTCAACCCCACATTATTATATATTGAAAAAAATGAGACCATTTTGATTCAAAATTTAATTTATATTAATTTATTACTTTTTATAATTCCAAGGGTTCTCCTCACATATCTTATATAAAGGTAAGTTTTATTCTCTATTACTCAGAATTATGTAACCTTTTGGATAATACTAGATCTATAAATACCTATTCATTTAATCTATATCCACATTCTTCAGGCTTTATTTTTTGGAAAAACACCCTTCTTAGAGGTGTTAATGTGTTCTTCAAAGGTTATCAACTGAAGAAGTGGTATCGTTTTCATTAAGTATTTCTATTTTATTTATTCTTCAATATCATTTAAATATATTCCTAACATGGTGAAATAATGAATTTAGTAACATTAAGATAATGAGATGTTATTATGCTAATATAATCACAAAAATCAATCTTCACTTCTGCTAAATGGGAAAGAAATTAATTGTTTATGTGTTCGTGTGTGCTATCTCCTACACAAACCGATCTAATTCGTTTTCCAAAAAAATATTTCATGTCTCAATATAATAATAGAACTAATGTTAATATGTGAAAGTAATTAAATATTAATCATTATATGTTAATAAAATATCAATTAATTTATTACTTTGTATGCACATCAAAATGATAACATTGTTTAAGTGTACTAGTGAACTATCATCTCCACGAAGCGATAAGATTCATTTTTATTCACTACATTACTAATATGATATATATATATATATATGTAAGTATATTTAAATTATTAATATTATATTAATTATTTTATGATCATTTTTAGAAAATTAAATAGTATTTACACTCTTTTCCATAATGATTAATGAAAAATGAAGACATTACTCATCCATATGTACGACCTACCATCTCCATGATTATAACGTTGTTAATTTTTCATACCATAAAGAAATAGTTTTATTTTAAAAGTATAATTTTTCTATAAAACTGAATATTATTTCATGATTTTCATTCTGGGGGTGATGTACTTATTAAAATATAGACTATTGATATCAAGTCGTGATCATTTTTTACTCAAGTACCGAATATTGACTGAACATTCAATATGAACATAAATAATTATGTAATTATCATAGCATGGTAATAAGTTATACAAAAGGATTAATAAGCTTTTTAATGGTTCTAAATCATGTATAAAATTACATTTGATTATTATTCAGTAATATAATTATTGTACATGATGAATCGGACTCCCAATAAGGTTCTTCATCTCAATCTACATTCATTGATTCATATATTGATATTATGAACTTTATTTATACTTTATGGTGTATATACAACACATTATAACATGTAATATCATGATTTACAATATAATCATGATATATAATGTTTTTTAATTCTATTATTTAATGACCTTTATTCAATCGTTTCTTGAGTGGTAAGGGAATCCATAACAAAAACACTATTTTAAATGCTTTGGAGATTCATTATTCTAAATCATTATCATTTGTTTCCATATTTTCAAAATGGATTTAAAAGATTTATTTATATGGAAATTAATATTTTAATGTTTACATTCTAAAATTTCAAAGTTTAATGTGAAACATTGATTTTAAAATATTTTTTTAAAAATTTTTAATTGGGTTTTAGAAAATAGATTGAATATTTCAATAATTGGAATGTTTTATTTAAAATATACCTCATGAACCAATTTTATAGAATTTATATCACTTTAATGATTTGATGTTTACTTTAAAATTTTATATGTTTATTTTCGAATAACGTCTTTTCATTTATGAGTTCACAACATTGTAAAAATGAAATGTGATTTTAATCTAGAAATGTTTTATTTATTTTAAACAAGTTTTATTTTTTATGAATAGATTATGGTTCTTGTCCATTTTTTATGTATATAGTTGTTTCCATGATTAACTGATTGTGGGTGATCCCATGATAGATCATTAATTCATTGGTTAATGTGATAGAGTTATACAATAAGGTTCCTCCTATGATATTTCAGGAATACGCTATAATGGGTATTCCAAACGTAATGATGAAGGTTACTCCCTATGTATTTGTGAAAGATAAAATGTAATTATGATATGGATTTCACAAGTTAAATTTATGTTTTATAATTTCTATATTGTTTTATATAAATATTACAATTTCATGAGGTAAGCTAAAGATTTTATGTATTATGGGTGAAATGTATGATTTTGTGAAATTGATTTCAGGATTTTAAAATATACCTAGAATAATAGTATAATTCCTAATTTTATATCACATACTGAGATTTTTGTGCTCATATATTGTTTTCAAAAAAAATTTCAAGGTATTTAATTATGAATATTTTTAATTATGGGATTATGGAAATGTTGTGATTAATAACCAATAAAAGGAACCACATTTAATTTTAAAAGTTACCATTTTATGGAAGAAATGGATACTCATGGAAGTTCCCAGTTTGTATTTCTAAGGTTTTGTTATGTATTATTTGTAGCCTAATTCTCTAAATCAATAAACATTAAAATATCCTAAATGCAAAATAAATTCAAATTATTGACATAACTCAAAATTATCTAAGGTTTATTCTTGGGGCCTTATAGTTGGTGTCAAAGTATGGTTTTGGAAATTTTAATGATTAGGATGTTATCTAAAGAGTTAGGGATATCGTCCTGAGTTTGTAATTTTATGGTTTAATATAAGTTTAATTTCCTAGAAATATCTTTTGAGGCTTTGCGTTCAAAAATCTTAAGGTGATTAATGGTATTTTTGGAGACAATTATTTTTGAGGTAATTATGGGATACTATATTTTGGGTTGCAAAATGAAAGGCATGAGATAAAACATGAGGATAAAAAAATAATGGTTATTTTTAAGGATTTTATCTCATTTAGGGACTATTATTAGAATCATATAGATTTAGAAAAAGTTAAACCCATAGGAAGGAGAAAACCTATCAAATCGGAGAAGGATGTAGGAATCAAAACCACAACTGAAGGGCAACAAGGGTGAATCACCTACTGAGGGAGTACTTGAATTTCAATTTTAGTATAACTTTTTCCCTTTATGTTAAATTAGATTGTGGAATAAGAATAACTTTATTTTGGGAACATCTGTTTTATCAAATTGATATCATTAGTAATAGAAAATGGTTTTTGAATTTAGTGATATATGTTATTTAGGAAGACATTCACTAATTTGGTACATTATATGATTAAGGTAAATATAATACTATGTGTTTTTAATTTTTGAGTAGTATTTTTAAAGAATATGTTATTTAATTTGTGGAAATATGGGGAATTAGGTTATTAATGGAAATTATTAACCTATCATAGATAATATGTGATTAGTTTAATTAATATTTGGTATGAGGCATTAATATATATTTATGTTATTCTGAGAAAAATATTGAAATTTCTATCAGAAGACTATGTGATAAAATCCTTTATAATTTTTGGGTTCAATCTTAGATTGGATTATTTTAAAGAATTCAAAGGATAGTTATTTTGTGAATGGTCTATTTAATGATTTTGGAATTACTATTTAATTTTACAGAGTTAAATTATTCTTTCATATTATAAAGGATTATAATTTTTGGGAATTATATTATCTTATACTAACCTTATTGGATTTGATTAATGATTCAAGACCGGAGAAATTGATAGCTAATCTTTTATGGATTATGTGATTCTATTGAAGGCGATTCATTTAGAATAACCATCATTTAAAGAAAAATATGAGTTTGTGGGGTATTTTTATTAATGCACGAAAATATAATTTTCATGTAAATATGATTCCTTTGTTCTTAGTTAAGTAAGTAAAAGAATTCCTCAATGTAATGAAAATGATCATAAAAAAATTATTTCTATTTACTTTTCCTATTACGATGTCAATGACTATTTTACCCATCACAAAGTTATATCTTTATGTTTGTTAATTTTTATATAATTTTTTCTATCTATCACCATCAGAACATTAAAGTTATTTTTCCTTACATATATTTTTTTTCCTACATGGAATCCTATTATGTGTTATTTCATGTTACCTTCGTACTATTTTTTTCATTATTTTAAAGTAAAAGTTTTTTAAATCATTTTTTCTATGTGGGAATTAAATAATGGTATATTAAAGATTCATACCATAGATACCAACCCTAAAATCAAATTTAAAGGGAGGAATTTCCAAAATGGGGGGGATAATGTAACATAATGAGTTTTTAAAAGGAAACATGATGTTTGATAGCGTATATGTTACACAACATCGATCATAAATGAATAAATAAATATTATTATTTAATAAGGTTGTTATAAACTAAACATTATAATGGAGGGAATTAAAAGTGCTAAATTAACTAGAAAATATTTTTTAAACATGTTTATAAAATGATTCATTTATTACCAAATTAAAATGAAATAAAAATAAAATCCAATTGAATAGAAAGGATGCATTTTTATGAAAAAATATTTGAATGTTAATAATTGTGTTTTTAAAATAATAAAATCAATATTTTCTGATAATTTTAAGGAAATATTAATAGAATATAAGTTTTAAAATTCATCTTATGTGTTTTTTAGAGAGTATATAAGAACAAAATCAATTTTACGGATAAAATGATTGTTTTTAAAAAAATACTATTTTACTTCCACTTGTTGGTGAACCCATTTTAAATAAATTTTTTGACACTTTGATACATTATATTTCATGAAAAATAATTTTTCCTTGGAATCAGTAAATAAAAATTACCTTTTTTGAAATTTTGGTTTTTTAGGGTAAAATTCATATTTTACAGATTAGTTAAAATGTTACATTTTAATTCAAAACTCCCATTTAATTTAATTAATTTATATAGTTATATAATAATTTAAATTATTTTTAAAGTATAATTAAATAAGTTTTTATCATTTAATAAATTTTTGTCCCTTGGAATTAATTTCACAATGAAGTTGAATATAAATATTATGTGAACTGGTGAACATTTTACATAAAAACATATTTTCTTATTCCATCAACGGGATTATTTTTAACATAATTTATGCCAATTTTATGTTTGGAATTTGGAAGAATGGATTTAATATTTATAATTATATGGTCCTAGAAATGTAAATATTTTCTTTTAATTATGGGACAATATGAGTTGTAGTTTTAGTAATTATTTTTATTACCATAGTAAGGTAAATCGTGTAATCAAAGGTAAAAATAAAATTATAATATTATAAAACAACCCTAAAACATGTCAAAATATTATTGAATTAGTGTATCATGAAAAATTTCATACTTTTATTGATTTTAGGACCAATTTTAGCCACTATTATCACTATGATGCATTTATGATATTTTATTAAATGAAATCTAATTTTTATTGCATGTTTTTTAAAAAAGTAAAGTATTTAAATATCAGGTCATACCAAGGATCTATTTAACTATAAATGTTCATTGTAAATATAAAAAATATTATATCAATCACGTTAATTTATTTATAATTTTATAAATTATACAATTTAATTTAATTATGGCACAAATAACATGTATAAATTTATTAATTAATGAAAGAATAAAATAAATGATATTATAAATATTAGAAGAGATATTATTTGACATAAGTTATTATATATAAAAATTTTATAGATATATTTTTCATGTTGGGGATGATATAAATTTGTTTTTTGACTTTTCTTCTCTTATGAGATTTTTTTAAAATTCAACTAATGAATAGTTCCATAATTGACACTATTAAAAATTTTAAAAATAAAATAGTTTAATAAATGTAATTAAAATCCTAAAAAATTTAAGATTTAAAAAAATTATTAGGAAATGACCTAATATGCCATAAATTATAATTTTTTTATTTTGTCCTATTATGGTAATTACATTAACCCAAAAATTGTAAATATCATGGTAACACGATAAGATTAAAAATGGTAAAATAAGGGTTAAAACAAAAAGATAATGATTAAAAAATATTTCTAATATTTATAATTTTAATTTTATGATAATTATTAGTCCAAAAATAATCTTATATTATAAATAAATTAGTTTGGGACCATTTTATTTGAAATTTAATTTATATTATTTTAATACTTTTTAAAATTCCAAGGGTGGCCCTCTCCTCTCGTTTAAAACAGAACTCATTCCTCTATATTTCTCCAAATTAAAAAACCTTTTTATCAGCAAATATCTTCCCCAAACAATTATTATAATAATTTCCCAGATTATTGAGGCATTTATTTAGGTTTAAAACCCTGATTAGAGGTTTTAAGGAGTTCATCAAAGGTGATCAACCGAAAAAGAGGTATCGTTTTTTTAATTATTTTTTTTTTCTTCTGAATCCTTAAAATCTATTCCAACCATGATGAATTAATATTTATAGTATTATAATAATAATGTTTTGTTATTATGTTATTATAATTACCTAAATCCATTTCCAATTCAATTAAATATGAATAGAATTAATCGTCCATGCCTATGTGTGAACTATCACCTCCACACACCAATCAAATACATTTTCCATAAGAGTATCTCATGGATGGATATAATAATGGAATAAATGTTAATATATGATATTAATAGAATATTAAAAATTATATTATAATAATATATCATGTATTTTCTTACTTACTATGCACATAAAAATGATATTGTTGTTTCTGCGTACGTTTGAACTATAACCTCCACGAAGCGATGTGATTCGTTTTTCTTCATTGCAAAACCTGTATGATATATATAATTATATTTAAAATATTAATCTGATATTAATTATTTTATGATATTTTCTTAAATATTAAATAGTTCTTACCTTATTTCTGTAATGATCAATGAAAAATGAAGACGTTACTCATGTGTATGTACGGCCTACCATCTCTATGATTAAAACATTGTTCATTTTTTATACCATAAATAAATGGATTGATTTAAAACCAATAATTTATTTATAAATGTTATTAATATTTCATTAATTTTATTATATATATGATATATATTTTACCACATATACAATTGACATTAATCCAAGTTAATTTTTTACTAAAGTAACGAATATTTTCTAAACGTCGGATATGAACTTAAATTACTATGTAATTATTATAACATTGTAAAAGTGATATAATGGAAATAAAAAACATGAAAAAGGTTCTAAATAATGTATAAATAAACCTAAGTTTATTATCCAAGATTAAAATGATTTTATGTGACGGGTTAGACTCATGGTAAGGGACTTTGTCTCAATCACCTTTCATTGAGGCATATCTTGATATTATTCACCTTATTTTTCATTTAAGGATTATATAAAACCCATTTTTCCATGTTATATAATGAATTAAAATATAATTAGGATATTTAAAAAAAATTAAAATATTATTATTTAATTATTTTTATTCATGTGTTTCTCAAGTGGTAAGGGACTCTTTAAGTAAAACATTGTTCTAAAATATTTTAATGATTTATTCTTCTTAGACATTCAAATTTTTTTATATGTTTTCAAAAAGGTTTTAATGTATATATTTACATGGATGTTAATATATTAATGTTTTAATTTCTTTAAATAGTTTTTTAATTTGAATGGGACACTTTTATTAAAAATCATCTTTTTAAATGTTAAAATGTTGTTTTAAAAATGGATTGATTATTTGAAGAAAATGGAATGCTTTATTTAATATATCTATCATGAACTTAATTTCTCAATTTTATAGGACTATAATTTTTTAATTTTTTTATATGTTTACAGTTTTATTTTCAAATAAAGTGTTTTCATTTTTTAGTGTGCATGTTTGTAAAAATAAAATTTAATTTTAATGTGGAAATGGAATTTTTTCTATTATACATGTTTTATGTGTTATGATTATGTTAGGGTTATTTGGATTTTCTTATGTATATTATTGGTTCCATGATAAACCGTGGGTGGGTGAGCTCGTGATTGTTATCCAATGCATTGGGTAATTAAATGGAATTAAATGATAAGGTTTCTCCAAAGAGATTTAGGTATTATACTATGATGGGTATCCCAAAACTAAACATGAAGGCTACTCCCTTTGTAGATATGAAAGATTAAAATTAAGTATGATATGGATTCAAAAAGATACCTTTATGTTTCATGATTTCAATGTTGTTTTATTTAATTCATAAAATTTAATAAGGAATGCAAAATAGTTTATGTTTTATGGGTTAAAATTATCATTCTATCGAAATGTTTTAATGATTTTAAAATATTAAGGGACTAAAAGTTTTATTCCTAATTTTATATCCCTTAATAAGAATTTTGTGCTCTTCTCAAGTTTTTTAAATGTTTTCACAAGAGTTAAGAAAGAATATATTCAAGTATGATATTAGAGAAATTTTATCATGATTTAACATGAAAAGAAACCATGATTCATTTTAAATGTTAAAATTTTATGGAATCAATTGAAACTATTGAATTTTTCCACTTTGTATTTGTATGGTTTTGTTATGTATTAGTTATGGCCTAATTCTCTAGAGCCTTAATTGTGAGAATATCCTCAATGTAGAATATTATTAAACTATTTACTTAACTCAAGATTATGAAATGATTAAGGTAGGGGCATTATAATATTTTTTATTAAATAACATTTAAAATATATGACTTGATGAATTATTTCTCTTATATGAGGGAACTAGATACCACACTATCATATCATAAAAAAATTTCCAAGAGTAAAATCTTTTGAAGGATTTCCTTAAGACCATGAATGAAATAGTCAATATTACTCTAATGATTATGTATTTTTTCTATACTATTACATTCTAATAATGTAATGTTAAATTCATAATTATAAAAACATTAATATTCCCTTTATCTCAAATGTAAAACCTCAAGACTTTGTAGAATGTCACATTTTAAATTTAATCTATTTGATAGCTTATGTTGCATGCAACTCCCTTCATAAATGTAATAAAGATATATTATTATGTGATCATTGTAAAATAGTTTTTAAATTTAAGAGAATTAAGATTATTAACCACATTCTTATATATAAAATTTTACAAATTGGTTTTGATATAGAAATTAATTTTTTAAGAACAATCGCAAAATTTTTAATAAAATCATTTTCTCCTTCAAGAAATACATTTTCATAAAAAAAAATTTCAATTTTTAAAAATAATATAAATTTTATTTTATTAAAATGGTGTCATTTTTAAATATAAATATTAAATTTAAGCTATGGTGAACTTTCTATAATTTTCTAAAAGGATTGATTTTACGGTGAATAATGAAAAATTCATAGTTTTATAAAACTATCAATTTCAGAATATTAAAATAACCGTTATGATATGAATTTTATATAAATTTAAATTATGTAAAATTTATATATAAATAATCTAATTTATTTAATTTTAAGCATCCTTATTCCTTATTAAGGTATACTTTTATTTTTGGGCATAATAATACATTTTCAAGAGAAAAGTTTTTTATAGCATTTTGTGCGACTGATTTTAAAATATATTCTAAAAATATATATTTTTTAGTCATTAAAAGTTTATACAATATTTTTATTAATATTTGTAAATATTAATAAATATTATCATTTTTTTCAATGTGAATATTAACCATGTAAATTCATGTTACCACGGTAAAGGTTAACTTTGGTAATTTATGTTAAAAATGATTTGAAATGGATAATGGAATTAAACTAAATCTTGAAAAAAAAAATTATTGGATGAATAATATTAGTCCATAATAAATAAACATTTGATTATATGGCCATTTATATTCATTTATATGAGATTAAAACATTTATAATATTTTATTTAATGAAAATTCAAATATTTCACATTAATGTTTATGATAAATTTTTTTTTAATAAAGTGTAATAAAAAATATATCATCAACAATAAGTATTCATATGAAATATAAAATATTTTTATTAATCATATTAATTTATTTATAATTTTTTACGGTAGAAATAGTTACCTTAAAATAATTCACAATGTTGATGTTGTAATTATTTTATTATTGAGAAAATGAAATATAGTTTTTAACAAATATTAAAATAATTATAATTTGAAATACAAAATGAGGAAAAAATTATAAATTTCCAATACATGTTCTTCTGGTAATAAAATAATTTTGTAAAATTAGAAGAGTTCTCTTGATATTATTAATATCAATGTAATGAATATCCCCCAAATTTAACATTATCAATATTTTATAGTTAATAATATTTTATTAAATGATATAAATTTCATAGAAAATATTAAATAGATAAAAATGATATGTATGAGGTTGAAAATTTTTTCTATGATCAATTTATGGGTATTTGGTCCTTTTATAGAAACAATATTAACCATCAAAGACTTCAAATCCATGTTGTCGTGGAAAGAGATATTTGGGTTAAATATGGGTTAAAACCAAAAGATATGGCTAGAAAGTTAGTAAAAAAATTTGTAAATTTTGTTGGATGAGAGGATTTAAACCAATATCATATTATCGTATTAAATAATATGTTTTATTCTTTTTTAATTGAAATTTAATTTATAATAAAATAATATTTTGAGAAATTCTTAAAGTTCCCCTCACCTTAATTTTAAAAGGGTACTCCTTCATTCCCTTCTTACACCACATTAAGACATATAGCTAGGAAATTTCCTGAAAATTAAATTTATAAACATCCTTAATCAATTTTTATAAGTTTTATTCTTCTCTAAATACCAACTCTATGTCCCCAAAGAAGAGATCTAAATGATATCCATCAATGAATAAGTAATCATTGTTATCAACTATTTAATGTTTATTTCATCTTCTAATACATATTAATGTGTTTTTTACATCCTAAATTAATAAATATAGTAATATATTTATTAATATATTTTATAATGTTTTTTTAAAAACTATATTATACCTTTTATCCATCTTATAAAAAATGAGAGCACCACACATGAAAAAGAACACCTTACCTTTTCCAGATAGAAGTGTAATTCATTTTTCATAACAAATTTACATGGATGGTAATAATGACATAAATAGTGGATATATATGATAATTATGAAATTATATTGTTCTAATAAAATAAATTTATCACCATGTTCCTTACTGTTTGTCCCATTGATGGAATGATAACATATCTTGAGTGTGCGTTTGACCTGTCATCACCACAACATGATGTGTTTAATTTTATATGTTTATATTTTAATATTTATTATAAAAAATTATGATGAATAAATATTACATATATGACCTTAATATCTTTATATATATTATGGAGATAAATGTATTTCCTAGAAACCATGACAAACATGAAAAACAAGCATAAGAAGATAAAGGAGTTAACACCGAAAACAAGGGTAATAAAGAAGTATTATTAAAAACAGGTGATAATATTACATAAGAAGATCATATGTTATTTAATAAAAAATATAGTTATTTTATAAATAAATTATATGGTTTAAACCATTATACATGAGTTTAATTCAGGTTCAATTTGAGTAAAGTGCAAGGTATGGGATTTCTTAACTCAATTTCTGTTCACTTGGTTAATATTCTAATTCATTGATTATTTATTTATGTGATTACATTTACAATGTTTTTTTATTATGTTATTATTTATATTGACTTGATTTATTTGGATTTATTTTTGATAAATTTAATTTATTCATTGACTATTTCTCAGGTCAATGTTGTTGTCATTTGAAAAGTTTATTTCACAATCTCATCCTAATCGAGACTATTTACCCTAGAATATAGAATAATGATAACTATATTATCATTTATTAATAAACACATTAATTTAATTGTCCTTTGGTTATTAGAAATATTTTTAAAGTAATATTACCATTTTCCACTATTTGGTAATTAAAATGTTTATGAAATTGTTTTTTTGAATACCCAACTTTATTTTTCTCTTCAGTTAAAAATATGTTTTATTCCAAAACCATGATTCATAAAAATATTTTCAATTTTTTTAACTATTTAAAAATGATTTATAAAAATAATAAGATCCAATTTTTACTATTTTTAAAAAATTAAATGAAATATCTTTTTGTTTTCAAAACAATATCCATATGGTTTTTACAAAAAAATGGACAGAAACTTTTTTTTTAATGAGTGTGGTATAAATAACATTTTCAACCATTACGAACTCTCAGTTGTTCTAAATAATATATATGTTTCAATGGTTATTCACAAAAACTGGTAATTTCCAAAATAAAATTTAAATTTTTGTTGTAAAAAATATTTTTTCAAAATGGTTTTCCAAATGAAAAGGATATTTTTATCATGAATGTTTTAAATGATATTTTATTGTAATTATAATCATTAATGAGAGAAACAATTTTTTATTACTAAAATAGGTACATATATATATATTTATATTATTTATAACATTATTAATCTTACTTTGTATGTTTTATGATCATTTTGGAAAATTAAATTATTTTCATTCACTTTATTGCATTATTTCATTAGTCATTAACTCTACCTTGAAATGTAGAATTTCCTCTGAACGTGGGTAATTATATAATTTCCCCTCAATATCCATATTTTTTATCATGGATTTTTTTCCATAATATATTTATTATTATTCTACATATGATGTAATATATTGTATATTATTTTACATAGTGGTAAATGTTGATAAATTTCTATCCTTAACTCAATACAGATATCTTATGATAAGGAACATTGTTTATGAATTAAATAAATACATAGATATATGAGTAATTATTTGGATATGTATGACATATGTTGGGTGACATTTATATAAATCCCATAAATTCATCAACAATATCATTAGGAGAAATCAGTTGAAAAAACTCAATATTTTGGTAACCAGTATGTTTTAAACTGTCTTGTAAAAGGACTTGATAGTAGTATGGTAGTCTGTTTTGTGAAATTTCTCAACAGTAAAAATATATTATTCTTAGGAAACATCTAATCTTATAATTAATTATTTCATTATTAAAAATGTGTTAGTATCTAATATATTTGCACTATTCTTTTATCTCTTGATTCATTTAATTCCAATTTCACTGATTAAATGGAATGTGTGCTTAGTAATTTACATTTCTAGGTTTATTATTCTTTTTGATTCATGATTTCATCCCATGTAAATTACCCTTGATATCCTTTTGAGATCACCCTAATTTTTTCTTTTACCAAGGATTCCAATTACTTTTCTTTGATTGATATTCTAGGATACACTAAGTGTAATATTGTCTTTCTCAACAAACTTATTTTTGATTTTTATGTTTTAATATTTAATTTCAATTTCAATTATATATCGATTTTGATAAGAACAATAAAATATTTTGTAATTTGGGAGGTGATCCATTGTATCTTTTCCCATATTAATTAATTAAACATTGTCTCTATGCTACATGGATTGGGGTATTTTCATTAGGTCTTAGATCATGGTTAGTAGAATCGTTTGAAACATGATTTACAAATAGATAAATTGAGGAATCAAAACCTTTGAGTGACTTTTAAGACTATTATATGTATTGGATAACATCCAATAAATATAGTACTGAATTTTAATAACATAGGATTAAAAATATAACTCATAAATTGAGAAGAATGTGTTATGTTTTAGACATACATTCAATAATATTTCAAAGATCACAATGAATATTATAGTTTGATGGATACACTATTTTTTTAGTTTTAGTAAATTCCTTGAACCAGAAGGAACCATGTTTACATCAAATTATTTGGTACTAGTGTTTATTGGGAATCAATAATTAAAATGTTTATGTTTTTTAAAAAATATTATTTTGGTTATAAATTCAATAAATTCCTAATGAATTATGTTTATAAATTTTCATTAACATAAGAGTTATAGAAACCAATATAATTTTATGATTCTAATGTAAAACATATGTTTAAATACAAAAAAACCATTTTGTGGTATTTTTTATTGGAGTTAATCAAGATAAATGATAATTTTTGGGAGACATTTGTGTAAATAAAACCCATTGGTTTAGTATGTATAAAAATATAATTTATGAAGTAATACCATTACATTTTTATTTAAAAATATTTTAAAGTAAAGATAATATTTAGGGTATTTATTATTGTTGATTTTAAGGTAATTATTGGTTATTATAGTTTTTGGGAATGTAAAATGAAATGTATGAGATAAAATTTCATGTTCAAAAATTTCATTAATTTTTTATATATTATGGTTATTTTAATGATTTTTATCACATTAATGGAGATATTTTATAAATTATATTAATAGTTTTTAGAAACATTATATGATATATATTTTGTGATAACCCATCATGTATAGAAAGGTCATGGGGGTTGAACCCAGAATCAATGGGTGACAAGTCTGTTATTTCCTACACTGACCAACAGGAAGTTCCATTAAGTGTGAATTTTTTTAGTTAAATGATTTGATGTATTTAAGATAAGTTCATTTGGGAATCCCTATATGATATAGGTAAACATAATACTATTGAATTTATTTATGAATAATGGTTAAATTTTTTTGGAGAAATATATGATATTATTGTGGATTTATTATAATTTAAGATATTTATGGAAATCGTTAGATTAATATGAAGATTATATGTTTTGGGAATTATTGTTTTTGGAAATAAGTATTTCATTAATCTTGTATGACTTTGAGATCAAATAATTATAATTATTGAGTTTCAATATTTTGTTGTAATATTTTTGAAGAGATTCAGTGATATTTATTTTTTAAATGATCTATGTATAATTTTGGATAATACTATAAATTTTTAGGAGATTAACGTAATTTTTCTCAAATTATGGTTGACTCGTTTTTGGAATTATCTAACCATATTAGTTCTTTGTATCATCTAATGATAGTAGAAATACATTGTTTTTATTTTTATTTTTGATCTGTATAAATTTATTTTAGTTTCTTCAGAAATAAAAAAATTATTCTCTTCCTTTGTAGAAAAAGACTAGTTTTAATTGGATTAATTAATGGATAAAATTATACATTCCAAGTATATATATTTCATTATGTTATTACACTTTTTAATACAATAATTCCTCAACTATAGGAAAATTATTTTTAAACAAAAATATTATTGATTTACTTTTATTACTTTGAAATAAATGGTATTAGAGCTAATCATAAATTTATAGTCTTTTGATGGATAAATATATAATTATCATGTTTTATATCACTATATATTATAACATTATTTATATATTTCACTTCCATGTACATATTTTCACTTCCAACTAATGTTCTCCTATTCAAAATCCTAATTTTGTCGTGACCTTTTCATTTTACATTCTTTATTATTAAGAGGATGTCTTATTAAAAATAATTATGATGTGGGTTTCCCATGAAGTAATTTTCAAGTATGAATAGTTTATTTTCATAGTATATTTTCTAATTGCGATGATCTAATTTACTATAGTGAGTGATAATGTAACACCCTAATGTTTTACTGTATGTATCCTATTAAAATTATCCTCTTTGATATCTTCTTTTTCACACAATACCCAGCCTGAACGAACATTTGAATATTATCATGTGATAATTATAACCTATATATTAAATTTTTTTTAATGAATAATATTAACCACATTATGAAATATATAATTCTAAAACTATTTTTTAATGTAGTAAATAATGTTTTTTGAACAAACACTGAGTTTTTGGTAAAATCATTTTATTCTTCAAAAAACATGTTTCCTTAAAAAATGGTATTCAATTTCAATAATTTTATTATATATTATTTTATAAATTTATATCATTTTTTAATCATCATTTTAAGTTTAACTAATGAATAATTTGTGGTAATTTTATGAAAAGATTGATTTTCTCATGAATAGTGAAAAATATTGAATTTTATAATACTACTAGATTCTTTATATTAAAATTTAATTTATAATTTCAATTTACACTCAATTTAACTTTAGCAAAATTTATTCATAAATAATCTAGATTTATTAATCTTAATAAATGTTATAAAAAATATTGGTATAAGTACATTTCTGGGCGTAAAATGCATTTTCAGGAAGAAATATTTTTCATTCTCTCCTTATAGGATTAAGGGTTAACATGTCATACATGATCCATTTATGTTTATTTTCATATTTTATGGTAACAATATTTACACTCAATTTGTACACAATATTATTTTCATGGTAAGAGTTTATGTGATTATATATTGGTTAAAACCAAACTATATTGGAAAAAATTTAGTCAAAACATATGTAAATTTTATTGGATGATGGGATTTATACTAATAATAATATTATATTATAAATTAATAAGTTTGTATCTGTTTGGAATTGAAAATTAATTTATATTAAATTAATATTTTATGAAATTCCTAAAGTTCCTCTCACCTCAATTTAAACGGGAACTATTTCCATCACTTCAACCACCATATTGAGCCATATGGATCAAAACAATTCTGAAAATTACTTTTCTAAAAATTCTTATCCATGATTTGGATGTGCCATTATCATAACAATTCAATACCTATGTCTATTATGTAGAAATCTATAGGTAGTCCATCGAAGAAGATTTAATCATATTTATCAACTCTTTTATGTTTATATATTCTTTTACTAACTATTCATGTGTTTTTTCCATCATATAATAAAAAATATAGTATCATCCATATATTTATATGTTATTATGATTATGAAAAAACAATATTCTACCATTTTTTCATCCTATAAAAAATGAAATCACCACATGTGCATACGTAAGGCTTACTATCTCAATGTAGCGAAGTAATTCATTTTTCATTATCCATAAACAAGAATGGATATGATAATGGTATTAGTGGATATATAGATTAATTATATTATGATATTGATTCTATAAAATTAATATATAACCCAATTCCTTACCTTCTCACTCATTAATAGAATGATATCGTCTATCATGAGTACGTGCGACGTATTGTACTCATAGAATGACGTGATTTGTTTAATTTTTCAAATTTCAATATTGATTTTAGAAAATATGTATAATAAATAAATATGAAATCTATGACCTCAATATAATTTATTATTCTATGTAAAGATATCCAATTACCATGAATTGGGACTTACATGACAAAACATGCATAGTAAGATGAATTAGTAAACAGGTGAAACAAGGGTAATAACAAAATATTATTAATAAAAGAGTGATTATATAATATAATAGAATCATATATGTTAGCATAAATATGACTATTATTATTTTATAAATAAAAAATAGGATTAAAAGGATTATTCAGTAGGATCAAAAAAACAATTAAAGGAATGGGTAAGGTAAGGAGTATCTTAACTAAATTTCTATTCATTGGGTTAATATACTAACTCATTCATTATTTCTTTATATTTTTTTGTGTATAATTAATTTTCATTAAATTATGTTATTTGTATTATTTATTTATGTCGATTTTTATATGATACACTTAATTTATTCATTTATTAAATATCACTTTACCATTATGGTCATTTTAAGAGTTTATTTACAATATCTTTATAATCGAGATTATTTACCATTGAATTTTCATTAAAGGTGATTATTTTATAATTTTATATTAAATTATTTATTTTTATTCTCCTATTATTATTTATGATCTTTTAAAATTAAATGTTCCATTTTTCACTCTTTTATATTAAAAATGTTTTGGGAAATGATTTGAAGAAAACACAACACCATTTCTCTCTTCGGTAAGAAATATTTTTTCTTCCCTAAATATATATTCTAAAAAAATTATAATTTTTTCTTCAAACATTTAATAATTAGTTATAAAATTAATTTACACCCCATTTTACTCATTAAAAATTTTTTCAACGTAATGTTATGTTGTTTTGAAAACATCCACATTTGGTATTTATCATAAAAACTAAAAGGAAACATTATTTTTAACGTTTATAGTATAAACATAATTTCCAACCGTCAAGAACACTAAATTGTTTTAAAAATTAATTTATATGATTCAAAGGAAATTTTAAATGAAATTTATTTTAACAATATATTCTGAAATTTTTGTTTTAAAATGTGTCTTTGATTATTATTTTCAAAATAAGAAGGATATTTTCCTCAGGAATTTTTTTAAAGATAGTTTATGGTAATTCTAATTATAAATGAAATGGACTATTTATTTTTAATCCAATGGGTATATATATTTTACTGATATCCTAATTAATGATTTTATGGATTTTTTATTATCATTTTGACTAAGGAATGTACTGAAATTCATCTGATTCATTTTGGCACTCAACATCTTTTCCTTCAAATGTTTAATTTCTTATGATCATTGGATAATTAAAATTTCCCCTAAATATCAATATTATTTATCATTGATATGTATAATATATAAAAAATATATTACTTCATCATATGTTGTATTACATTGAATATTATTTCATGTCATGAGAAATATTGATAAATCTATGTCATATGATCAATACAGTTACTTTATGATTAGGAACATTTTATATGAATTAAATTGGTATTTTATATGTGTGGATTTCTTTGGATCGATAGGAAACAGTTTGGAGACCGTTTGTATAAATACCCTTGAAGCATCAGTAGTCTCATGAGGATAAATCAGATGGACAAACCCTATGTTTTGTAACCGTTATGTTTTAAACTCTATTTTGAAAGGTCAAGACAGTAGTATGAAAAACACGATTTTGAAATATATTGATGGTAATGATAACATGTTCCTATGATACATGACATATAATAATTAATAATTTACTTTATAAATATTTATTATTGTTATTGATTATTTCACTATGATATTATATCTGGATGCATTTAATTTTCAATTCATTCATTAAGTGAAAAGTTTTTTAAATTATTTACCTAGCTATGTGGATTATTATTATTGATTCATGATAGATTCTATTGTACTTTTCACCTATAGTTCATTTGAGATCACCCTTATTTTATTTCCTTTACCTAGGATTCCATAAAGTTTAATATGATTGATATAAATGGATGCAGTAAGTGGAAAATGGATTTATCAAATAAATTTTTTGTTATTCTTATGTTTAAAAATGTAATTTGAATTTATTGTATGTTTTTAGTTTACAAGGAATGATAAACTATTACTTACATTGAGATATGATTCCATTTATTTTATTTCAATGTAAAAAAATTAACCACTAACTCTAACTATTGCATTTCAGCTCTTCACATCATACGAACAAAGTGACATTAAAAATATGTTTTCCTCCTAAAGAATGTATTTTGTAATTAAAATATCCATAAATAGATCTTATTTCATAACCTCTATTTCCTCATCCTCTTTATTATCTTGAATAAGCTTCCACCATTTTTTAAAATCTATACATTAATATAATAATTCCTAAATTACCTCTTCTCATTCACTTCATTTAAAGAAATGATATACTTATTCAATGGAGTCAACCATTACTCAGAGGCTAATAGATTTGTAGTTTTGTTGAAGTTTAAATGTATTTACTATAGATGGACTACAAGATTATAGTATCTTACAGTGAAAAGAATATTTTTGTCAAACCCTGACCTCAGATGGACTTTATTTTACTCTATTCTCTGTCCTGGTTCAATTTTTTTTAAGATAAATATTTTTGATGGGTTTTGGGACAGTACGCAGCCACCACATCATTATCGGTGACCATGCATTCCTCCTGGGTGACCGTGCATTCCACCCAGCTGACAGTACAATTACATGACTCCTAAAATAATAATACGTTGTGTAGGTAATAACATTATCATTATTACTAAATTTTTTTAATATTATTATTATTTAAACTGAAACAAAACAAATTTTTTATTTTTTTATTTTTGAGTTGTTATATTATTATTATTTCTATTATTATTATTATTATTATTATTATTATAAATTTGTTTAATAAAAAATAAAATAATAAATATAAAAACTATAGTGGCATTGTGCCCCACTTCTCTTAGCACGCTGGAGCAATACGACGCCACTGTGGCCTCCTACCAACGCCAACTGGACCGCCGGCCTCCTCCTCTCTGTGCGAAGCCACCGTGGCTTCTCACTGCACCATCTATTTGATGAGGCTCCTCCTCCGAAGCACCATCCATCTGTCATCTCACACCAGTCCTCCATGTACTTTCCTATGCCCGCTCATTGACCATTATCCTGTGGCACCCTCCACCTGATAGGCATTCGCGTTCGGCCCACCTCATTAAGCTGACAGCCGCTTCTGGCCCGCCATCAGTCACCGTCTGATTGCCTACCTCTGATGTTCGGCAACCTCCCTTCTCTCAGACACATAATCTAAGAGTGTTCCCCATTTCCGATCGCCTTCCTCCACTAGCAGCAGCATGCTCCGGTGACATGACCCCACCGGTGCCCTCTTTGGCATGTGCACCCTCGCTGCTACCCTCTTCGGCACGCAACTAACAATTGAGTATGAAAGGACCCCCTCAGGTCATGTTCATGCATCTTATAACATCCACCACCAAATGTGAAGTGGATTGAATATGTTTGTGTTCACCTTCGACATCCTAGGTATAGATTTATGCCCTATTTTTGTTTTTGCATTATTAAGTGGTGTCTGATGGGTGCTTTAAGGTTCTTATTAATTGTGGTGTAGTGTTTTGAACCCTACGGTCTGTTTTTGGGTGGTTGCTGATAAAATGTTCAAGCGACACGTATTCATATTGGTTTCAACTTTGAGGTAGGATCCTTTTGTTCATTGACATTAAATTTATGATATCATTGATTACTTATTTTCTCACAAACATTATTTAATAATTAGCGATTTATTATTTTTATCATAGTTGTTCTTGGTTAAATAATGTGTTTTTTATATAAATCTTTTTAGTAGTGTTTGGTTGTGTTTTATGACTTGTGAATTTGGTTTATGTGAGTCTCTTGTACTTTATTGTCATGATTTGGTCGTTTCCACCTTAATTTTGGGTATCTTTTGTTGATATAGTGAATTTTTGGTCAAGAGAGAAAGTTGTGCATACATATACTTAAGATATGTATATATATATTATATATGTACACTAAGTACTTATTATCTACTAGAATGTGGAATACGTGAATTGGATTATGGATATATGTATATATTTATAAGTTTATGCATGTGAGTGTGAGCGGGTTACGAGTAGTTGGAACATTTTTCAAAAAGTGCCAAAGTGTTCGGCATGACTCGTTTCTTCTTTGAGGTCTGCGAACCCATTCATTTTTTATTTCAATTAAATTTCCTTTGATTATTGACTTTTAAAATTAATTTATTAACTAGTTTCATACCTCTAGGGTACCTCTAGTTAGTTTTTTTGAAATTTTCAAGTAGAATAATTGTATTAATAATATGATTTTGTGTGAAACATTATTTATGTTGTTGTGTATTTGTGAAAAAGTGTATGATGAAATATCAAATTAATATTAAAAGGTAATTTGGAAGGGTTATTGGTGTTTTCACTATTGAAATATTTGGTTTTGATAGTTTGGAACAATTTTTGTGTTTTTTATGTGAAATCAGGTGTTTTTCTTTGATGGGTTTTGGATCATTATTTTGAAAGAGCTTCTAGATTTAAGAAACATATATTGTATTTTATAAATGAGTGAAATGGGTGGTTAATGTTGGAAAGTAAATAATGGATTAATGAAATTGTATTTCAAATGCCTTGATCGGTTTTAGAGCGTCCCATTTTATGGAGTAAAAACCATGGGTGAATTAGGAGAACACATGGTTGTGCAATCAAGTGAAAATGGAACTCTAGATCTATTATTCCTCATGAGTACCTCTTATCCCCTTCTTATTTATTTACCCTCAAATGCTTCCATGTTTTCTAAGATTTGCGGAAGTGGTCCTCTTGGTGTTCTAAAAATAACTTCAAATGGGTTCCTATGGTTTGGCCCGGTTGGATATGAAACATACTTGGGTGGGTGGTTGAAAATGATAAGGTCGTTGGGAAATTTCGAAGTGGTTGGATGTCTGTGTTATTTCGGAAGCAATGGCATGTTTTTTATTTTGAAAATGATTGGTGTGTATTAATTTGGTTTTAAAAATCACTTGGGCACTTTTGGGGAACACTTCATTTAAGGGCTTGTTTGGACACTTTTGTATGAAGATGGTATTTGGGGTTGTTTTGAAATGGTTAATTAATGTTTTCATAAAATTTCGAGCATTGTAAAGATAATTTACCGGTAGGCATTTTAATTGGATGTTTATAAAAGCTTTGGTGTATGGTATTTTTGTGAGGGACGTTTAGAGTCATTGAAACATTATGTATGAAAACTCCTATTTAGTTAGGTCTATTGCCTATGTTGTTGATCATGAGACAGGAGGGTCCTTCATATAGGACCTACATTATGTAATTATCATTTTAGGCAGGGTATTATCCATCAGGTGGTCAGGTGGTTCCATATTTGTGTAGTGTGCTTGGTTATATATGAGGCTCATTGTTTTAAGTTGTGAAATACCCCTTTGTGAACAGAGTATGAAATTCTAACTAAGCGAGGAGGTTTACAGGTAATGATTCTTACACTAGAAGTTCATGTACAATCTAGTGGCCCATAGTAGGTGGACATTTGGGTTTATTTCTATGAGATTGGGAAACTCGGTCTTACTTGAGAAATGGTGACTGAGAATTTTGGGCATTTGATTCTGTCATGTATGGCATGCTACTGGGGATGAAGTCATAGGTATTAGTATGTTCTGGTATTCCATTGAGTTCTTAGGTTTTCTATGGTCCTTTGATATGATCACTATTAGTACCATTTCCCTTGTTGTGTGTAGAAACATAATCATGATTTTCATTTTGGTCATTTCTTGAAAAAAACATTGTGTGTATGGTTGGTTTAAAAAAATCAAAGTAGCTCTTTCAGAAAAGTTTTTATACACCATTATTTATTTATTTTCTTTGTTTTTGAAATATAAGGGAGATAAAATTGTGATTATTGGTTTTTAAAATAAATTGAATATATACAATCATTATTTTTATAACTGTAGTTCAAACTAGTATTATTGGACTATTTTGATTTTGGAAATGCATGGATTATTTTGTTCACATTTGGAATTCCTACTGATAATATTAATTATCATGCTTATCCTCACCTTTAAGATGAGTGTTCAGTTTCTTGGTTCCGGTTCTTGTTTCTTCTACCCATGTGATCCATGTGGTTAGTTGTTGGAGGTGACCAAGAGGCCACATGGAGGTGTGTGTAGTCTTGTTTTCTTGCAGCTGTAGGTTTTCTTTTTTCTTTTGTTAGTTTATATTAATTTATTTTTCTTTATTTGGTGTGCCAAACCATTCCCACATGTTTATTTTGGATCCCTGACATTAGTTTTTATCCTGGGGGGACCAAGAACGACCCTCGGGACATGGCACGGACCAGCACAGGTGACAGGATTATGGTTGACCTAGGATTATTTCGTGAAACAATGGTATTAGAGGAGGTCCTTGATCTTTGGGATGTTTAGAGATGAAGATTATGATTACTGGGGCTCATGAGGTAGCTTACGGTTTGGTTCCTGGTCACCACCGCTCGTGATGAGACCTGAGTTACCAGGGGTAGTTCAGGTTTTGAGTCTTTTGGATTATCTTTTTTTGGATTGAGGAATGAAAATGAAGGTAAATCAGTTTACGTTGTAGCCTCAAATGGGGTTCCAGTTTCCCTAACCGATAGGGTGTACTAGTGTATAGAAACACAAAAAGTATATAATATACAATATCTCACAACCACACTATAGAAAAACCATAGTCTTAGACTCAACTACAGCAAGCGTCTCTCGGACTCTTGAATTCCACTACTAAGAATATGTATCATATAAGCACGCAACCATTTAATGTGATTTATTACATTAATTTATTCCCTTTTTACCTATTTCACTTTATGTTAAATATTTCTTTAAACATAATTAACTATTAGCAATTCAACATTATAATTCATTAGAATCACACCCAAAGTCCACTGTTCCTTTTAAATTGCAACCTTAACATTGCATCCCAGCAATACTTAACTACATGGGTTAACATCATTTATTCAATCACTTATTAATAGCATTATTACTTTCCTACATTCCTAGGACTTCTTGAAAAAAAAAATTATGCTACCAATCACAATGGTTCTCAATAAGGTGAGTAGATGAACTACCCAAAAATTCATTTCCACCTATACCATGAGCGTAGACCCATCCTCCATCAACAAAAAAAATAGAGAAAGAACTTGGCATACCCCACATGACTTCTCCTCTTTTTGGAAGGACAGTAGAAAAACTGACTTCCATGAGTAGTGGGTAAAGTAAAGAAGAAAACTATACAACATGATTCAGCATGAATCCAACATTCAAATCCCACCCATTTCATCATCTCTAGTGCCCTCCCCGACACCCATATGCATAAACTGATGCATCTAGCCACTCTATGAGTCAACACCTACCACAACCAATGAAACTCCATGCTACCACATATCACAACACCCATCCAGGCTCATATGAAAACACACGTAGTAGGAAACAAACATCATATAAACTGGGCTCTCAGTCCTTAAACAAGGAATTAATCCATCGAACATAATGAGCACTCATGGATCCAAAGAATAAGGCACTCTGACTTACAAGAAAGAGGGTAACTTGGAACCCTACAAGGAATTATATTTTTTAATCACTAAAAAAATTCTTTAATCCATCTGGAATTAACCGATTGATTATTTATTAGTTCCAACTATGTGAAAACTAAGCAATAAGGTATCATAAATAATTAAACATTCTTACTGCATCAATTTGATTATAATAAAATTACCACTTCTACAAGAGGATTCATTTACATTCCACTTTATCTTTCCCAAAAAATTATAAATTAATTACATCATTTTGTTACTTACCAATTTCTTCAATAATGACATGCTAACAAGCAATGAATAGATATCATACTATATTGAAAAAATTAGTTTCAAAAACATATGATCGATACCAATTTATTTATCCAGTTAAAATATTTATAATATCAATTATATTGTGATCGAGTGGGTTAAATCATGATAACTATACAGTTTAATGTAAAAGGATATAGAAACCCTGAATCCACTTCCTCAAAAGGTTTCCAATTCACTTTTCAGGAGAACAGTTTAACAAGATAGATCATGATCACCTCTCATTGAGGACGACATCTACACGAGGATTTAGAGACACCACCACACCATCCAACACACAAAAAAACTCCATTATGAACGTGAAGATAACATTCCTTAAGAAGTAAGGAGAAACATAAGGAGAGGAACCCAGAAGAATGATTTTATATCATACCTTATATCAAAGATTAATCGATACTCCTTTACTGAACCAAAATAAGGGTTGTGCTTGTAGTAGGAAGAACTTTAAGGGGAACCAATCTAGGGATGAAAGTTTTTTCGCATGACTCTGATGGGATGAATGAAAAGGATTTAGTATCTTAGAATAGGGAACAAGAAGCTATAACAATGGAGGAATATATCTCTTCACTATAGAATATTTAACACAACCACATTTTCTGATACGCTATATTTTCCATTAAAAGAAGATTGCATTAAAGCATGTGGTTTGACTAAGTAAAGGCATCCTGAGCCTTATGAAAAAATAAATATAGGAGTTATAGGATTTGAATCGGCTTTGAATCTTTTAAAAAATTATTTTATTTCATTTTTCATCAAATAAAATGCTAAATGGGAGAAATTTTTTGAAGCTAGAAAATCAAGAAATTTGAGAAAGGTGATAAAAACGTTCTGGAAACACTGTTCATGAGAAAGTTTCTATGACACTATTTTTGTGACACCATTTTGTGACATCATTTCTGTGCCACCGTTTCTGTGACACTATTTATTTGACACCCATTCTATTCCACTATTTTTATGACACAGTTTCGGTGACATAGTTTATAGGAAACCATTTCTATGCCACCATTTCATTGACACCATTTTTCTGCCACCCTTTTTGAGACATCGTTTCTATAACAGCATTTCTACACCACATTTTATATGACTACATTTCTCTTCCACCATTTATTTGACACCATTTTGTGAAACATTTTCATGAAATAGTTTGAAATTTTCACAAAGTAAGTGACATAGTGTCGTGAAACAGTTTCATAAAATAGTTTGTTATTTTTACGAAGTAAGTGACATAGTTTTTTGAAAAAATGTCATGAAACAGTTAGGAAATTTGGAAAAGGTTTTGAAACCATTTTTTGACATAGTATCAAGAAACCATTTTTAAATTTGGGAAAGTGTTGGGGATAAGGAACCTTAACCACGTAGAACACCTCAAACGCCATATTTTAGCAAAAGAAGGGACCATATATATCCAGGACATCATATCACGTACCTCTCAAAACATTCTTGTCCTCATGAATCCAAAACCTGCCCAGATAGGAACAAAAAAATGGGTCTTAACTACCACCCTTTGAGATACCTCTCATAGAGATAAATACACAAAATCATCAAAAGGAATCCGTCAAAAAAAATAAAGGACTCCAATCACAAATGAATATCATTGCATGAAAAGTGTTAATCATTAAAAAAATCTTGTAACTGAGCACGTATCTGTGACTCAAAATCACATTTTCTATCTTCCATGACACTGTTTCCCCACAAGAAACGAACCAATGGAATAGAATTTCAGAACAACCCCTTATCCTTGTGGGCCTAGATCTCTATAGGCCTCTCCTTGAAGGTCGCATTATCATCAACATCAATCTGTCCTGAATCAATGATGTGAGAGTCATTATGAAGATAAAGATTGATTTATGCCAAATTAAAAACATTTTGTATCGAGATCATATATAGGTAATGTGATACACAATATGCTACAGCTCCAATACGATCCAACACCTTTAAAGGAACGAAAAATGAGGAGAAATCTTACTCCCATGACCGAACCATCACTGCCCTCGACGTGTAGTCACCTTCAAAAAAACGTGATCCCCAAAATATAACTCTAAAGGTCTCCTCCATTGATCGAAATATTATTTTTGATGATGATGTGATACCTTCATCCTTTCAAGGTTAACCTAAACCATATATGAAATATTTTTTTACTAATTTTTGCCTATGAATTGCTGACTCTCTGACCCTAGTCCATCCCAAAATAGAACGAAAAGTTTGGGTATACATGGCTTCAAATGGAGACATACCAATCGTTGAATAGAAACGATTGTTGTAGGATAACTCCATCAAGGGTAAGTGCCTCATACATGAACCTCCAAAATTCAGGACACTAGAGCCCAATATGTCTTCAATAGTCTGTATGTTTGGATCTGTATGACCCTTTTTATGCTAATGAAAACTAGTGTTAAGGCATAGATGAGAACCAAAAGCATGGTGCAGACCACTCCACATCCTATATGTAAAACAATGATCTCGATTGGAAGTAATATTCTTAAGGACTTGGTGGAGTCTCACCACATCATCCAGATACCTCCTCGAAAGAACATCTACTGAGCTCGAAAACATGATTGCTATGAAGTGAGATTATTTAGTCAAATGATCCACTACCACCCATATAGCATCATAGACTCCTATAGATTGAGGTAAAAAATTAAAAAAATCCATTGAGATGTCCTACCACTTCCCCTGGGGAACATCTAATGGCTAGAGCAAACCACCAAGGACATGGTGCTCGACCTCCACCTTATGTCTTACCAATCATCGATACACAAACTTTACAACTACACACCTCAGCCCAGGCCTCGAAAACTGGCTCTTAAAGGCTCGGTACATCATTGTCATGCCACGATGTACCACTAAAGGTGAAATATGGAAATATCTGAGATCTTTCTCACACATCACAAAAGGAATTAAAATCCATCTATGATATAACAATCTGTGTTGTTCATCCCCTAACCAACCATCAAGGGCATCACCACAAAAAAATATCTCTCTCTATATCTCCCCCTCCATATTCCCCAACTGGGACTCTTCCACCTGCTCAAAAAGAGATGACATAACCACATATGAAAAATAAAACATATGCCTCTAACATATCCCATACTGAGATGTAATAGTGATAGTCCTTCCATCACTCTCTAAAAATCAACTGATTAACACATTGAATCACTTTGTGACTTCTTACTCAAAGAATAATCTAAAAGATTATTCTTTCTAGGTGTATACGATATTTTGGAGCCATATTCTTTTAAGAGCTCCATCCACTGATGTTGTCGAAAGTTCAATTCATGTTGGGAGATGACATACCTTAAGCTCTAATGATCGGTGAAAACCATAAAGTGCTCTCTAATGAGGTAATGTCTCTACAACATTAGAGAAAACAACACTACCACAAACTCAAGATCAAGGGTGGAATAGTTACCTTTATAGGGATGAAACTTCTGAGACCCATAAGAAATGACTAATCAATACTGCATCAGAACACAGCCAAACCCCAGATGTGAAGCATTGTATAAAATACCCAACTAAACTCCCTTTGTTGGTAGTGAAAGAACTAGATCAATTACCAACTTCTACTTCAGACACCTAAAAGCTACCTAAAACTAATCAGTTCACAAGAATGCCTGATCTATCTGGGTCAATACTATAATAGGAGTCGCAACATGAGAAAATAGGCTACAAACCTCTTGTAGTAGCATACAAGACCAAGGAAATATCACAGCTATGAATCTATCTTTGGGCTTTCCTAAGACACACCCACTTCTACCTTTTTTGGATCCATGGATACTTCCTATTGGGACCCCACATTCCCTATGAAACTAACTTCTTGAGCCCAAATTACACACTTCAATGGCTTCCCAAATAGCTTTTGTTGACAAGGAACTCCAAAAATGGAATGCATATGCTCTTCATTCTCCTCCTCAGATGCGGAGTACAGAAGGATTTAGTTGATTAAAACCACCACGAACTTAACTAAGAACACATGAAACACAATGTTCATCAACCCCAGGAACACAGTTGGAGAGTTCATCACATTGAATGACATTACAAAGAACCACTAATTCCCATAACGACAACTGAATGTAGTATTTAGGATATCTTCATACTTCAAATGCTTCTAATGATATCCTGACAACAAGTCAATATTCGAGAACCAACATTCACTCTTCAGTTGATCAAAAAAATCATCCATCCATAGAAGAGGATAGCGATTATTCAATTCCTCTTTGTTTAAGTGGCGATAATTGATACACACCCACAAAATGTCATCATCCTTCTTCATGATCAAAACTGATTCACCACATGGTGACACACTATACCAAACAAAACTGTACTGTAAAAGACTATCAAGATGTATATGAAGCTCTTGTAACTTATAAGGGGCCATCCTATATTAAAACATAGGTATAAGAGATGCTCCTGGCTGTAGAATAATCTAAAACACAATATCTCTTTAAGGGTTGTAATGACACAACCTCTTATAGATAGACATTTGGGTAATCTTCTACGACCATTGAAAACACCAACTTCTAATCCTCTAAATAACTCAGCATCAGCTCGACCATCAAGGATGACAAATTTGGAACATGCCTCTGACCCATCTAAGGGTCTTAATTTCCAAAAAAACACTATTGTCTCTCCATCGGCATCGAATAAAACTAGTTGCATCATAAAGACTTCCACGATATATTTCATTGAATTCAACCAATCCATGCTGAGGATGACATCATATTGTTGTATCTGTAAACATAAGAAATATCCCCAAGTATTGTGCTTCCCCATCACTAGCTCATAGTCTCTATATAGTTCAAACAAGTCATATAGACCTCCAACTCAGATAGTCATCACCAAGGGAATTGGAAACCTCTCTACCATAACTCCCAAAGCATGGACTAGGGAAGGTGATATAAAGAAGTGTGTCTCCCCCAATTCAAACCAGGCATACACCCAAGTAGAAAATATGGAAACGGTACCTCTAACGATGTCTATCTCACATGGCGATGGAAACCCTAAAGCCTGAAGCTAACCACGACCTCCTTTATGGCCTCTCTGGCCCTGATAAAGGCCACCACCATGGCCACACTCTACTATTTGAGGATAGAAAGCATCCCAGGGGTGTCCTCTCCCTTTCCCTTATGTTCTATACTAATCCAAAGCTAGTGAAACCTACTACAGCTACCTTGACTATAACTGCCTCAACAGAGGAACCTGGAGTAGAACACCTGGTGCAATATGAAATCTCTGAAAGGCCAAGAAATATAACTACTGATACCTCAACATACAAAATAAAAACAATCACATGATCTATTGGTATATCCAAAGAGTTTCCTCCCCTAAAGAAACGAGATGTTGATGGCTGGGACCTATGCCGGGAAAAACGAAAGCTCTTCATCCCTGAACACCAAGAACCCCAAAACACTGCTCTACTTTGCAAGGAATCCTAAAGGCTCCCATCTCATGACGATCAGGTCCCGGATAATATCCTCTCTATGACCTTTTCCCCTTCTAGCACCTAAAAATATTTCATTATCTTAAATGGGGTGACCTGGAGCAGGATCTCGGGACAAAAAGCCTCCTTGAAATGCCTCTCCCTTGCCTCCTCAACTAACAATAGGTTTGAAGCATATCATATGAGGTTTCTGAAAATAATTCCAAACTCTAGCACACTAGAGCTCCTCTGTCGTAGGGTAAGTAGCTCCTGGTGACGTGATTTCTTCACAGTCAAAGAAAGAAACATGGAATTGAACTACTCTCAGAACTCCCCCCACGAGATCACTGACTCCTCAAAATCCCCAAGGAATAGGAACCACCACTACCTCGCTACCCCGTGAAACATCGTGACAAGCAACGGCACCCCATTATTCTTCAAAGAAGAGATCGAACTATTGGTTATCTCAACCTCTTCCTACCAGTCTTCCATGATTGCATCTGAAATGACTCCCTCTGAATTCTACAAACGTTAGCACTAGAACTCTCTATGTTTCCTCAACCATGTTTTGTCACCGTCAACCTCTACCCTAAGAAGATCTACTAGAACAGCCTACTAGAAATCTTCTACACAAACATGATAAGGAGGACAAGTTGGATCCATACCTGAAAATTAAAAAATAGTTAGAGATCCTAAACACTGAATATGAAATAATCAACATTAATTTATTAATTGTTTTCTTTTATTCATATAGGTTAACCTATCCCATGCCCTACCAATTCAAACATATGGGAATGAATAATGATACATGATCCATTACTAGGCCTCTACTCTGAAAATAGTATCATCTCATTTAGTAGCCACTGTAAACATAAAGGTGCATGCATCAGATCCGAGGGGGGCCTGAACACCTATATCTTAGTCAATATCTAGTTCTTACATCACTTGATTAACTTAGCTGACACTGTTTCCCAACAAATACATGGAACCTCACCTTTTCCTAACACAAAAAACAATCCTATCCATCATCCAGACCATTGATACCACTATGTCATGACCCTCTCCCCATTAGGTGTACCCCTCCTTGGTAGGAAATGTGGGAAGGGAGATAGTGACTCCTTGAGTCCCACCTCTAGTAGGCCCTATATTGGAAACTAGCATAGAGGGTATACTTAACACAAAAATGGGAGGCATAACCCTCACTACTAGAAAAACGGCCTATACCCATGGTTCAAAACCATGGGTATAGCCCCCAAAAACCGTAGGTATAGCCTATACCCACAGTTTTGGGAACCGTGGGCTGGAACGGCGTCGGTATAGGTCCCCATCCTATACCCACGGTTTTCCAAAACTGTGGTTATAGGTGTCCTACCACTGTGTCACCAAAACATAGCCAATTTTCACGGTGTCAACGGCTTATACCCATGGTTTTGAAACTGTGGGTATAGGTCCTAAAATAATGCAGGCACCATGTTTCGATCCCGCAACCTCTTGGCTGCAAACACCACGTCTAACCACTACCCTAACATCACCTATATATATATATAGTTAAATATAGTTATAAAAACTGTGGGTATAGAGGGAAGAACTGTGGGTATAGGGTTCCCGCCAAAAAAAATATCCTTCCCACGGAAAAAAAATTCACGCGCGCACAAAAGTGACCTATACCCACGGTTTTTCATAACCTTGGGTATATGTATTTTAGCCCAGACCTATCCCCACGGTTTTCCACAAAACCATGGGTATAGGTACCCCTATACCCACGGTTTTTGGGAACCGTGGGTATGGGTGACTTTTCAAGACCTATCCCCGCGGTTTTCCAAAACCGGGGGGATAGGTCCATTTTCCAGTAGTGCCACTAAAAGAACACATGCGGAAGAGAGAGTTAAGATAGTCACCAACCAACTCCATCTCAGACTGTAATATAAAATAAATCCCAATTAAACATATGTTATATCATCAAAAAACTACTACAACTGAAATAGAAAATTGTATATACTAAAAGAAACTAAAAAAAACGACAACAACCACAAAGTCCGAATAGTTCTTGCAACCCCAACTTAGTAGTAACCAGCCTAATCTCCAACCTAATCCAAGTGACCAGAAAAAATATTTTATATATACGTAGGGTGAGTATAATAGTATACTTAGTAAAATCCTTCCCAGAGCCTCTCTTGATAATGTAATGAAAGCATGTTAAAGCACAGTGGACAACAAGTGAAACTAACTCATCTTCTAAACATGTATACTATGTTCCCAACCTCACCATTGATACTCTCACCAAGTATTGAATAAAATAGTATATAATGTAATAAGTAATATTATGGGAAACCTACTACTAATATCCCACTTCTTGTTCACTTTTCCCCAACGTTGTAGGTCCAAATAATCTCTCTCCAAAAAGCCTTTCTTGCTGACACCTAGGGGAAGAACTGAAATTTGCACATCATGCATCATAACCCCCTGTCCATGTAAAAATATAAACCTGGTAGTTTCTAGGAGCCACCAAAACTCATATAACGTGTATCATAGTTTTTTAAATAAAATTCAATCCATTATAGGCCACACACTGATCGAGGATCCTCAATCCATCACAGCCAATACACGTTACACCTATAATAGTCCATAAGAAACTATATCCAGAATATATGTGTTTGAATAACCACAATATATTACATTCATCTAGACACATATATGGGGAAAACTAACTATTGTGCATACCAACACTAGAAACTATAAATAGAAGAGAGTGGGGCCAAAGGGTGTAGTCAGCCATCCATACTCCCACTGGAATGTTGGAGAAAACACCCCCTAGGGATCAAAATCCCCAGGGTTTCAGTTTGCCTGATCGACAGGGTGGAGTCTCAAATAGGGAAAAAAGTACAGAATATATTATATCTCAAAACCATATTATGGGCATAACCTTGTCTTAGAATCAAATATATCTAACGTCTCTCAAAATCTCTGCTTCCACTAAAATGGATAGGTATCCTATAAGAACAAAACTATTTAAAACGATTTATTACATTAATTCATTACATTGTAATCCTTTTAAATTTAGGTTAATTAATTATTTAAACATTAATTCACTATTAACAATTCCACATTATAGTTCATTAGCATCACACCCAAAGACCACTATTCTATTAAATTGAAACCTCTGCAACACGTCCCATCAAGATCCAACCACATCAGTTAACGTCATTTATTCATATTTTTTTAACAACATTATTACTTTCCTATATTCCCAAGATTTTTAAAAAACATCCTATGCTACCAAACACAAGGGGGATCAACACGGTGATTTGATGAACTACCCAACAAGTCCTTTCCACGTATAGTAGAATTGTAGACCCATCCTCCCCCAAGAAGCTAAACACAAAAACATGTGGCATACCCAGCACATCTTTTCCTCTTTTTGGAAAGAGGGTAGCAATACCAACTATCTAGAAAAGTGGGGAAAATAAATATGATAACCAAACAAAAAGATTCAATAAGAATTAAACATTCATATCCAACCTGTTTCATCATCTATGGTGTCCACCCTAACACCCATATGCATAAACTTATGAATCTAACAAATATATGCATCAACTACAGCCACAACCAATTGGCGTACTTACCCCCACATATCAAAACTGCCATCCAGGATCACATCACAACACACGTATCAAAAAAAAAATCATATAAACTAGGATCTTTCCCAAAAACAATGCATCCATCCTTCAATCATAATGAGCTGTCATGGTTCCAAATCACAAGGCACTCGACCTTAAAAGATAGAGGGTAACTCAGAACCCAACCAGGAATTATCTTTTTTTATACACCTGGTGGTTCTTTAATCCATCTAGAATTCACCGATTTATTAATCATGGGTTACAACTATGGGAAACCTAATCAATAAGATGTCACAAATGAATAAACATCCTCACTACATCAATTTGATTAGCAACAAATTAATACAAAAACAACCAGATTCAATTACATGCCTTTTTATCTTTATCCATATACTTATCAATTAATAATGGATTTAGGTTCGTTACCAATTTTATCCAGAATTAAATTCAAACAAGAAAAGAATAGATATCATACTATCTAGAAAAAATGAGAGGTAATAACACACGATCGATTATAATTTATTTATCCAGTAAAAATATTTCTTAGTTCAATTTAATTGTGATATTGTGGGATAAAACATGATAACTCTACATTTACCTATAAAAGGATAGAGAACCCATGAATCCCCAACCTCAAAAATTATCTGATTCACATTTCATGAGAATAATCCAACAAAACAGATTATAATCACCTCTACTCGAGGATTTCATGAACACGAGGACATAAAGACACCACCACACCATACAAAACCATGGAAAACTAAAATTGGAACATGTATATAGCATTAAATATTATGGAAAAAAGAAGTTTAAGGATAGAAAACTAGAATAATGATGATAGATCAAACCTTATATCGATGATTGATTGATACTGCTTGGTTGCACCAAAAGAGGGGGTGCACTTGCATCAGGAAGAACTTCAAGGGGAACCAATCCAATTCGAAAAGTTTTATCACATGACTCCTATGTAAGGAAGGAATGATTTGAGGATCATAGAATATGAAAATAAAATAAGGTAGAAAAGGTAGGAAGATATCTCATCCCTTTAGAATATTTAACAGAGTAACAGATTAAGATACATAGTATTTCCCATTAAATGTGGATCCCATTAAACCATGCAGTTTGACCAAGAAAAAACATATAAAGCCTTAGGAAAAAAATTAATATAGTTTTTATAGTCTTTTAATCAGTCATAAATTATATAAAACAAGTATTTAAATGTATTTTTTTGTCAAAGAAAATGATAAATGGGTGAAACTATAAGAATTTGTAAAATGAGGAAATTTGAAAAAGGAAATGAAATAGTTATAGAAAAATAGTTCATGAGACAGTTTTTGTGACACCGTATCTATGAAATAACTTTTTTAACACCATTTATGTGCCACCATATTTGTGCAACCATTTTTGTGACACTAATTATATGGAACCATTTTTTTGACACAAATCTTTTTCCACTGTTTCTGTGACACCATTTATGTTACAACGTTTCAATGCCCTTATTTTTGTTAAACCACTTTGTGAAACAGTTTCATGAAATAGTTTGGAAAATTTGGGAAAGAAAGTGGCACAATTTTGTGATACAGTTTCATAAAACCATTTTGAATTTTGGAAAAGGAAGTGACACCATTTTAGGACATATTATCATAAAATAGTTTGGAATTTGGCTAATGTAAGTGACACAGTTTTTTGAAACAATTTCATGAAATAGATTGGATTTTTGGTTGAGGAATTAACACAGTTTTGTGAAACTGTTTGATGAAACATTAAGGAAATTTGAAAAATGATGTGAAATTGTTTTGTTTCATAATTTCATGAAGAAGTCTCAAAATTTCGCAAACATCTGGGGTTAAGTCACATTGTCCTCTCCAAACACCTCAAACACCAGATTTTAGAAAAGGAAGGGACTGAAGAGGTCCGTGAATTTAAAAAATACCACTTATATCATTGATGAAAATATATTATGTGAGAAACAAGAAAATAAAATCATGGGTATATTATGAATATGTAGGTAAATAACAAATCCATCTGATCCATCAAGAATTTTCCTGGTATTTCCACTAACCCCCTTCCCCAAACCTCACCTATCTATAATGAGCCCCAGGACCTCACCTAGAACACTAGTGATGAAGTATTTACATACATTGGGTTGATAAAAAGGGAATAAGTAATAAAAAAAATAGGAAACCATCAATATACACATAACATTAGTTCACATGTAGAATAGTTATTAGACCTTATACACAAGGGTTTGCAAGAAAGAATTAATAATCAAGTTTCAAGCATTCATGTTCTTACAAAAAACAATCATCCTTTTCCATAACTTTAATGGATCTATTTTATTAGGTTGGTTTTAAGGACTTCAATAATGATAAAAATCATGATACAATGATGGTGGATTTGTCTCTAGGTGGTCATGAAGAATATAGTCATGTCATGAAAAATAGTCATCACATATCAACAACATCATCATGGGTTGGGCCTTATGGCTATCAGACCCCATATTCCCATAAGTCACTCATTAATATATAATATCCTATATATTCCTTTGGTCTGGGTATAGATCCACTATTCCTCTATTGTACCTACCATGTTTTTGGCCTCAAATATTTCATGCCCCTAACTTATCTTCGATTATTCCTCAAATTTTCTACATTTCATGTTTCCTCCCCATCTAAGGGATAACCATAGCATGATTGTAACATCCCAGGTAAATAATGAATAAAACATTTTCATATTTATTAATATTTACGAATTAAATATTAATTTTACTTTAAAGGGGTTTCTATGTTCGATAGCGTACCCGATACGCAACAAAGAGTTTCTTTGAAATCTTACGTTGCACACAAGTAATAAAACAATATTATTTTAAATGGTAGTTAACACATAGCCATTTTATTGGTGGGAAAGGATAGAAATAACTAAAATATGATTTTATATGTTTTTTAAATGTTTTTACTTTTATCTAAAAAAAGATAAAGGCATAAAATACGGAAAGAATTCAATTTTAGGCGTATATGCCCTAGTTTTCACTAAAGGTTCACTTATCGCCTTTTGATGGAGAACCATCATTAAATATAGTTTTGTTCACACTTATAAATTCTATTGGATCAAATAAAACTCTTCTATTGAATCAGGACATCAAAATTTTCTTTGTGTAAATTTTTGGTATTTTTCAGTTAAAGTTCATTTTTTAATGAATAGTGTAAAATGTTGCATTTTAATTCAAAGCATCTTTTTAATATAATTTATTTATATGATTATATTATCTTTTTAATTGGTTTTAAATTTAAATTAGAATATATTTTTACCATTAAATCCAATAGTGGTCGTTGAAATTAATTTCACTTTGAAATCAGACTTAAACTAGTGTCAATCTTTTGATACTTATTGTTTCATAAAAACACGCTATTTTCTCTGACAGCGGGAATTAATTATTAAATTAATTAATGCAACTTATATGTTTTGAATTTTGTAAAATGGACTTCATTTTTGAATTCGTAATATCAAATATAGCTTAGGGTTAAGTTTTGTTGTTTTTCAGGAAAACATCAATTTTTGATGAATAGTGAAACCACTAAGTGGTACTTAAAAAACTGATTTTTCGTTTAAATGAAATTTTACCACCTCTGTGTTTTGAATTTCAAAAATCAGACATACATGGATTTCATTAAGAATTAAAATGTGGTTCAATGGGATAAAAATAATTTTTTGGTGAATAGTAACTTATTATGTTTTTAATCGCAATTAGAGGTAATTAGTGTAATTTAAGGTAAAAATAATGTTATAATAATATGAAATGAACTTGACAAATGTACTAACATCATTAGATGTGTCAGGGACGACCAATACAAGCCATGGGTCAACTTGGGGACCCCATGGAGCCACTTTGGTAGGAAAATGACACTAATATCTTTTTATTTAATGTTAAAATTAAAATGACACAAACATGACTTGTTTTACTAAAACAATTTTTAAATGGGGTTATACAAGTCAGATTTTTGACTATAAATATTAATTAGAAATATAAAACGATTTCCTACATCATGATATTTTTTTTATAATTTTTTTACATTAAATAATTTAAATTATTTATGACACCATGATGATGCAGCGATTACTTCATTATTTAACGATTTAAATAAAATGGAAAGATAATATAAAATCTAAGACCTAAACATGTCAAAAACCTATTTTATGGGTTTATTTCTAACCCTTGTAACCTTATCCTAGAAACACGTCAATTTTGGACCATTAAAATCAGAAACTCATTCTAAAATAAAGTAACATTTCCTTACATTCCAAGAGTGCCCCTCCTCTCCTCTTATAAAAGGCCCCCACCTCTACCTCTTTACCCACACTTCCAAAGCCTTTGGATCGGCCAACCCCTGCCCATTTTTTCTCTCCACACCCCTATCTTACTCTTAGAAGCCTCACTTTGGGCAGAAGTCTTCCCAAGGAAGCCTTTGAGCTCAAACTTAAGAGAGTTACCCGATTTTAAGGTGATGTCTTCACTTCTGTTATTTTGATTTATTTTGCTTCTCCAACCCCCTAAAATCTTTTTATTCATTTCTTTTGTAACAAATCCAGTATCTCAAATATAATAGGATGTTGTTATAATAATCATTGGAGCTACACTTACACACATTTACATCTAATGGTTAAAGAACATACTATTTCTGTGGTTGGAGAATTTCTGCCTCACGAAACGATGATTGTTCAATCTTCTTTTAAACACCTTTAATGGTGGCAATTAAGATGTCACTATATTTATATATGATATATATTATGTTTATGTTTCCCTTATTCTTCTTTATTTTTCATTTGTGTTATAACTTTATGGTTTCCATTGTGGGTAAACATAATAATTTCATTTTAGGAAGTGCGGACTACCGCCCCCTCAAAGTGATCTGATTCGTTAATGCCATATGTGGGACGTATAAAGGATGGATTTAAAGTTATTATATATGATGTTATACTGGAATTATAATATACCTCTATATCATTATTATTTATTTCCATTAATGTATGAGATAGAAATTAAAATAGCGTTCATGCGTATGTACGGCTTACCGTCTCCTTGAAAGGTGCATTTCATTTCTAATCCCCAAATGTAATGTACTATTATAAGTACATATATATAATTGATATATATTATGTATGTTACATATAAATGATTAATATAATTCTGGAATTAAAATATACATACCTCTTATTTAGTTTTAATTCCATTAATATGACATAGAAATGAAAGTAGCGTTCATGCGTACGTACGGCTTACCGTCTCCATGAACGGGGCATTTCATTTCTTACCTATAAATGATTATGTGATATTTGAAATACAGTTATATGATAGATATATATGATATATATGATATCCAAATCCGGAATGTCATTCTGGATATAAAGAACCTTTGACCACATGAACAACATGTAATTGTAAGAAGTCCACTTTCGACTTAAGAACCAAATATCGACAAAACAAACATTATTAACTTAAATTATTACATAATGTTTATAACATGGAAATAAGTGATATAAAAGGAATAATGAACTTGAAAAAGTTTCTTAAGCAAATAGAAATTAACTCAAGTTTATTATTCAGGACGTTAAAGAACGATCGAGTGAAGTCGGACCCGAGGTAAGGGACTTCGTCTCAATCTCCTTTCATTGAGGCATATTTCGTTTTATACACAACTTTCATTTATACAGTGTATAAAACCCTTTTACTTTTACTTTTATACAAAAGGAATCTTTTTCTACGAAGAATTTTAAAAAACTACAAAAATTAATGTTTCTTTTAACGGACGCAGTGAAAACGACCTTTTCCGTCGCCGCGAGTATTATTTGGTCTTTGGCTTCCTGAACAAGCCGTAATGTTTTTTTAAAATGAAATAAATACCATATACTCTTTTATGTATTTTGGTATTAAAAATGGTTTTTATAATGAATTTTTTATGTCAATATATTTAAGTGATATATTGTGATCAAAGTGTGGAAATGTTTTCTTTCCATTATATTTGTTTTATGTCTTATGATTTTTATAATGGTACTTGGACATTTGACGGGTGGTTACGTGATAAACCATATGACGGGTGGTTCCATGAATACCAGGACGGGTGGTTACATTATAACCTCCAATGCATTGGGTATAGAAGTCGGTCGTATGGCTATTCCATTAAGTATGTATGGAAGTTGGTCGTATGGCTATTCCATTAAGTGATATGTGTGGAAGTTGACCGTATGGTTATTCCACTTAAGTATATTTATGTCCCAAGTTACCTTTATATGTTATGTGTTCTTTATATGTGTTTTATGGTAATCCTTTGGTTACAAAATGGTATGTAATGATATTTTATTCAGTGAAGAGTTTTTACTAATTTATGAAGGTGAAGGTATTACTTCAATAAAGTATACATGGTTTACTTGATGTTTGAAAAACTAACAATTTTCATTCTTTTTGTATCCCTTAGTGAGCTTTTTATGCTCACCCCAAGTTTTTTTTGAAATGTTTTTCATAGGAATTAATTTGGAATAGGGTCAAGGATGGGATCAAGGAAAATTCATGCTATATAAAACATGGAACTAGACATGTTTCGTTTTAAGAGTTTTTTATTCTATAGAAACTTAGTAGAAGTGTCTACTTTGTAATCTTTTGAGATGTAACAGTTATGTCCTAATTCTCTTAAACTCTAAACCTGGAAAGATCCTCAATGTTAATTATTCATTTAATTCAATATTAAGTAATGTTTAAGGCCGGGGCCTTATAGTTGGTATCAAACGTCGGTTTAGACAACTTTAGGAGTTAGAAAAGTGTAAAATTATAAGTTAATTTATGGTAAGATTGAAATGATATAGCATTTAATGATTACCATGTTGCTTCACCTAAGATATTTCTGTGTTCAGAATGGTTTTATGCAGAGGAAACAACGTAGCTATGTTGGGACGACATCAGGAGGAAGAAAACCTTCCAAATAAGCAACCTGAGATGGTCAGAATTGGAACTGAACAGTTTGTTGCAGTGATGGCACAATTGACTCGGGCTATAAATGGTGGTGGTATCCATGCACGAGATCATCCAGATCAACCGCATAGGAACATGTTAGTGGTGGAACATTTCATGAGGCAACATCCCCCATCATTCAGAGGATCATCTGACCCCATGCAAGCTGAAGGGTGGATTAAAGAACTGGAGAATATTTTTGATGTCATGGGGTGTTCAGAACATCAAAAGGTTAGTCTTGTTGTTTGCCGTTTTGAAGGTGAAGCTGATCAGTGGTGGTCGATGGGGAAAAATATCAGGGATAGTGATGAGATTAGGATCTTCACTGGGACGAATTCAAAGGTATGTTTCTTGAGAAATATTTTCTTAAGGTGGTTCATCTTAGGATGGAAAAACAGTTCCTAGAATTGAGGCAGGAGGATGATTCAGTTGCTTCTTATGAAGCAAAGTTCACTCGATTGGCAAGGTATGCTCCAAACTTTATACGAGATCTTGATAGTAAAATAAACCGTTTTTACTCAAGGTTAAAGCCAAAGTATCAAAGGGATTTAGCTTATCGTGAGTTCAAAAGTTTTGAAAAACTTGTTCGATGTGTGGAGAAGGTGGAAATGGAGTTTGTCGATGATCAGGTCTTCTATGACAAACAACAGAATAAGAGGTCCAGTTGGCAGGAAAATGAGAAGAATTCATCAAAGAAGCAAGGAGGTAAGAAATCCAAATATCCTTCTTGTGAGAAGTGTGGTAAAATGCATCCTGGAGAATGTTTATCCAAGTCTGTTAAGTGCTTTCTGTGTGGTAATTCTGGTCATATTTCTCGTAACTGTAAGGAAGATGATCAAGCATGCAATGAAAAGCCAGTTGTAAGATGTTTTAAGTGTAATGAAATGGGTCATTATGAAAATGAGCGTCTAACAAAAAAATCAACTGGGGGAAAGCAGCCAGACTACAAGCAGAAAGGTGTGGTGAAATCCTTTGCCACAACTTTAGCAGATGTTGGGCCATCGAATGAAGTAGTATCAGGTACACTTTTTGTTTTTTCATATTATGCCAATGTGTAGTTTTATTCAGGGTCAACACATTCTTTCATTTCTGAGAAGTTTTCTAGTAAATTGTAAATTCCATCTCAATATATGAATCCTGAACTTATGTTAAAAACACCCGGAGAGAATGTTGAGACAAAAAGGAATTATAAGAACCTTCCTATCCTTGTGTGTGGAAAGAATCTACCAGCAAACCTTATTGTTTTTCCTCTAGTAGAGTTTTATGTTATTTTGGGCATGGATTGACTTTCTGTTTATCATTCTAAGATTGACTGCAGAGCTAAAATGGTTTCTTTTCATAAGGATTTTAATTTTGTGTACAAGAATGAACCCTTTCTTTTGATAACATATTAGGAAGTTGAGAAACTAGTAAAATATGAAAATGAATGTTACCTTTCACATATTGTTGGAAATAAAGGAACTGTTCAGATTAATGATGTGCCAGTGGTAAATGAGTATCTTGATGTTTTTCCTGATGAGTTGCCTGGTATTATTCATGATCGGGAAGTTGAATTTACTGTTGACTTAGTTCCTGATTCTATGCCAATTTCAAAACCCCCTTATCGAATGGCTCAAGTTGAACTTTTAGAGTTAAAGAAACAATTGCAGGAGTTATTAGATAAAGGTTTCATTCGACCTAGCACATCACCATGGGGTGCTCCTGTCTTGTTTGATAAAAAGAAATATGGATCAATGATACTTTGCATTGATTATAGATCATTGAATAATATTATTGTTAAGAACAAGTATCCTTTGCCTCATATCGATGATTTGCTTGATCAGCTCCTGGGAGCTCAGTATTTTTTGAAGATTGACATGAGGTCAGGGTACCATCATTTGAAAGTAAAAGAACCAGACGTTCCAAAGACTGTGTTTCATACTAGATATGGCAATTATGAATTTGTAGTTATGCCTTTTGGGTTAACCAATGCACCTGCTGTATTCATTGACCTTATGAATAGAATTTTCCATGAGTTCTTGGATAAGTTTGTGGTTGTTTTCATCGATGATATTTTGGTGTTTTCTAAAACTAAAGAGGAGCATGAAAGTCATTTAAGGGTTATCATGAAAACCTTAAAAGAAAAGAAACTATATGGAAAATTCAGCAAGTGTGAGTTTTGGTTACAAAAAATTTCTTTCCTGGGTCACATTGTTTCAAAAGATGGCCTAACTGTTGATCCTGCTAAAACAAAAGTTGTTGAAGAATGGACAAGACCCACAAATGTAACCGAGATCCATAGTTTCCTTGGTTTGGAAAGTTACTACAGAAGGTTTGTTGAAAATTATCACGGTTATCTAGTCCAATGACTAAGCTAACTCGTAAGGGTGTTAAGTTCATCTGGACAAAAGAATGTGATGATTGTTTTTAGGAGTTGAAAAAAAGATTGGTGAATTCTCTAGTTTTGGAACATCCTTCCAGGAATGGTGAGTTTGTTATATACAGTGATGCTTCGTTGAAGGGACTTGGTTGTGTCCTTATGCAGAATGATAAGGTAATTTCTTATGCTTCACGTCAATTGAAAACTCATGAGGTAAATTACCCTACACATGATTTGGAATTAGCTGCTGTTTTTTTGCTTTAAAAATTTGGAGGCATCATTTGTATAGAGTAATGTGTGAAATATATACTGATCACAAAATTTTAAAGTATATATTCACTCAGAAAGAATTGAACATGAGATAGAGGAGATCGCTAGAATTAATCAAGGATTATGAATGTACAATTCATTACCATCCGGGAAAAGCAAATAAAGTGGATGATTCTTTGAGTAGAAAAAGTAAATCTTCATTAACAATGTTTCATTTGGAACAAGATCCTTTGGTTTTTGATTTGATGAAATTTGGCATGGATGTTGTTTGTGTAGGAATTCCTTCTGTTTTGTTTCAGGTATCAGTGACATCTTCCCTATCAGACAGAATCAACCAAGCCCAGAAACAAGACAGTGAGTTGTAGAAAAAGGTAGAGCTGGTTCAGAAGGGTAAGTTGCCTGAATTCAACATTGTTAATGATTTTGTTTTGAGTTTTGGGAAGAGATTATGTGTGCCTTGTGATTCACATTTGAGGAGTGAGTTGTTATGTGAGGCTCATAGTTCCTTGTTTTCAGTTCATCCTGGCAGTACTAAGATGTACAGAGATCTGCGGGAGTATTTCTGGTGGGATGGAATGAAAAGGGATATTGCTGATTTTACTATGAAGTGTTTGACTTGTCAGCAGGTTAAAGCAGAGCAGCAGTTACTGAAAGGGATGCTTCAGCCTTTACCAGTGCCAGAGTGGAAATGGGAAAATATATCCATGTATTTTGTCGTGAGATTACCGAAGACATCTAGAGGTAATAATGCAATATGTTTTATTGTTGATCGCTTGACTAAATCTGCTCATTTCCTTGTTATACGAGATACTTTTTCCCTAGATCAACTTCCCCGTTTGTATCTTAAAGAGATAGATAAGTTACATAGAGTTCCTCTCTCCATTGTGTCGAATCGTGATCCCAGGTTTACTTCTAACTTTTGGAAAGGCCTTCAGAAGTCATTGGGTACTGAATTAAATTTTAGTATAGCTTTTCATCCGCAATCAGATGGGCAGTCAGAACGATAAATTCAGACCTTGGAGGATATTCTACGAGCTTGTTCGATGGATTATCAGGGATGTTGGGACCAACATCTTTCTTTGGTTGAGTTTTCTTATAATAACAGTTTTCATTCCAGTATATAGATAGCACCATTTGAGGCATTATATGGGAAGCGGTGTCGAACTCCAGCATTTTGGGATGAAGTGGGTGAAAGGAAGCTGATGGGACCAGAATTCGTAGAAGAGATGGCAGAAAAAGTTCAGTTGATTCAGAAACACATGAGAACAGCTCAGAGCATGAAGAAGAGTTATGTGGATAACCGTAGGAAGGATCTATCTTTCGAGGTAGGTGATCATGTTTTTCTCAAGGTTTCTCCATGGAAAATTGTGATGATATTTGGTAAGAAAGGAAAGCTGAGTCCAAGGTTCATTGGACCATATGAAATTCTAGAGAAATTTGGATTAGTTTTTTACCGAGTGGCTTTACCTCCGAGTTTATCTCTGATACACAATGTTTTTCATGTTTCGATGTTGAGGAAGTATATGCGAGATCTATCTCATGTTTTGAGTCCAGAGGTATTTCAGCTGGAAGAAAACCTATCTTATGAAGAACAACAAGTCTGGATTCTTGACCGAAGAGAGCAAGTGTTGCGAAATAACGTAATTCACCAGGTAAAGGTTTTGTGGAAAAACCATATGGTTGAAGAGGCAACGTGAGAATCTAAAAATTCTATGAGGGATAAATACCCCCACTTATTTTGATAAGTGAATAAAATTGCGATGATGCAATTCCCAAAAGGGGGGAAGAATGTAACATCTCAGGTAAATAATGAATAAAACATTTTCATATTTATTAATATTTACAAATTAAATATTAATTTTACTTTAAAGGGGTTTCTATGTTCGATAGCATACCCGATACGCAACAAAGAGTTTCTTTGAAATCTTACGTTGCACACAAGTAATAAAATAATATTATTTTAAATGGTAGTTAACACATAGTCGTTGTATTGGCAGGAATGGATAGAAATAACTAAAATGTGATTATATATGTTTTTTAAATGTTTTTACTTTTAGCTAATAAAATATAAAGGCTTAAAATACATAAAGAATTCAATTTTAGGCGTATATGCCCTAGTTTTCACTAAAGGTTCACTTATCACCTTTTGATGGTGAACTGTCATTAAATATAGTTTTATTCACTTTTATACATTCTATTGGATCAAATAAAACTCTTCTTTAGAATCGGGACATCAAAATTTACTTTGTGTAAATTTTTGGTATTTTTCCGTTAAAGTTCATTTTTTAATGAATAGTGTAAAATGTTGTATTTTAATTCAAAACATCTTTTTAATATAATTTATTTATATGATTAGATTATCTTTTGAATTGGTTTTAAAGTTAAATTAGAATATATTTTTACAATTAAATCCAATAGTGTTCATTAGAATTAATTTCACTTTGAAATCGGACTTAAACTAGTGTCAATCTTTTGATACTTATTGTTTAATAAAAACACGCTATTTGCTCTGACAGCGGAAATTAATTATTAAATTAATTAATGAAACTTATATGTTTTGAATTTTGTAAAATGGACTTCATTTTTGAATTCGTAATATCAAATATAGCTTAGGGTGAAGTTTTGTTATTTTTCTGGAAAACTTTAATTTTTATGAATAGTGAAACCACTAAGTGGTACTTAAAAAACTGATTTTTTGTTTAAAGGAAATTTTACCACCTATGTGTTTTGAATTTCAAAAATCCGACATACATGGATGTCATTAAGAATTAAAATGTGGTTCAATGGGATTAAAATAATTTTTTGGTGAATAGTAACTTATTATGTTTTTAATCGCAATTAGAGGTAATTAGTGTAATTTAAGGTAAAAATAATGTTATAATAATATGAAATGAAATTGAAACATGTCCTAACATTATTGGATGTGTCATGGCCGACCAATACAAGCCATGGGTCAACTTGGGGACCCCATGGAGCCACTTTGGTAGGAAAATGACATTAATATCTTTTTATTTAATGTTAAAATTAAAATGACACAAACATGACTTGTTTTACTAAAACAATTTTTAAATGGGGTTATACAAGTCAGATTTTTTACTATAAATATTAATTAGAAATATAAAACGATTTCCTACATCGTGATATTTTTTTTATAATTTTTAGACATTAAATAATTTAAATTATTTATGACACCATGATGATGCAGCGATTACCTCATTATTTAACGATTTAAATAAAATAGAAAGATAATGTAAAATCTAAGACCTAAACATGTCAAAAACCTATTTGATGGGTTTATTTCTAACCCTTGTAACCTTATCCTAGAAACACATTAATTTGGGACCATTAAAATCAGAAACTCATTCTAAAATAATGTAACATTTCCTTACATTCCAAGAGTGCCCCTCCTCTCCTCTTATAAAAGGCCCCCACCTCTACCTCCTTACCCACACTTCCAAAGCCTTTGGATCGGCCAAACCCTGCCCATTTTGTCTCTCCACATCCCTCTATTACTCTTAGATGCCTCACTTTGGGCAGAAGTCTTCCCAAGGAAGCCTTTGAGCTCAAACTTAAGAGAGTTACCCGATTTTAAGGTGATGTCTTCACTTCTGTTATTTTGTTTTATTTTGATTCTCCAACCCCCTAAAATATTTTTATTCATTTCTTTTGTAACAACTCCAGTATCTGCAATATACTAGGATGTTGTTATAAGAATATTTCGAGCTACACTTACACAAATCTACATCTAATGGTTAAATAACATACTATTTCTGTGGTTGGAGAATTTCTGCCTCACGAAACGATGATTGTTCAATCTTCTTTTAAACACCTTTAATGGTGGCAATTAAGATGTCACTCTATTTATATATGATATATATTATGTTTATGTTTTCCTTATGCTTATTTATTTTTTATTTGTGTTATATCTTTATGGTTTCCATTGTGGGTAAACATAATAATATAATTTTATGAAGTGCGGACTACCGCCCCCTCAAAGTGATCTGATTCGTTAATGCCATATGTGGGACGTATAAAGGATGGATTTAAAGTTATTATATATGATTTTATACTGGAATTATAATATACCTCTATATAATTATTATTTATTTCCATTAATGTATGAGATAGAAATGAAAGTAGCGTTCATGCGTATGTACGGCTTACCGTCTCCATGAAAGGTGCATTTCATTTCTTATCCCCAAATGTAATGTACTATTTTAAGTACATATATATAATGGATATATATGATGTATGTTACATATAAATGATTAATATAATTCTTGAATTAAAATATACATACCTCTCATTTAGTTTTAATTCCATTAATATGACATAGAAATGAAAGTAGCGTTCATGCGTACGTACGGCTTACCGTCTCCATGAACGGGGCATTTCATTTCTTACCTCTAAATGATTATGTGATATTTGAAATACATTTATATGCTAGATATATATGATATATATGATATCCAAATCTGGAATGTCATTCTGGATATAATGAACCTTTGACCACATGAACAACATGTAATTGTAAGAAGTCCACTTTCGACTTAAGAACCAAATATCGACAAAACAAACATTATTAACTTAAATTATTACATAATGTTTATAACATGGAAATAAGTGATATAAAAGGAATAATGAACTTGAAAAAGGTTCTTAAGAAAATATAAATTAACTCAAGTTTATTATTCAGGACGTTAAAGAACGATCGTGTCAAGTCAGACCCGAGGTATGGGACTTCGTCTCAATCTCCTTTCATTGAGGCATATTTCGTTTTATACACAAATTTTTTTTATACGGTGTATAAACCCCTTTTACTTTTAATTTTATACAAAAGGGATATTTTTCTATGAAGCGTTTTACAAAACAAAAAAAATGAATGTTTTTTTAATGGATGCAGTGACAGCGACCTTTTCCGCCGCCACAAGTATTATTTGGTCTTTGGCTTCCTTAACAAGACGTAATGTTTTTTTTAAATGAAATAAATACCATATACTCTTTTATGTATTTTGGTATTGAAAATGGTTTTTATAATGGATTTGTTATGTCAATATATTTAAGTGTTATATTGTGATCAAAGTGTGGAAATGTTTTCTTTCCATTATATTTGTTTTATGTCTTATGATTTTTAAAATGGTACTTGGACATTTGACGGGTGGTTACGTGATAAACCATATGACAGGTGGTGCCGTGAATACCAGGACGGGTGGTTACGTTATAACCTCCAATTCATTGGGTATGGAAGTCGTCTGTGTGGCTATGCCATTAAGTATGTATGGAAGTTTGCCGTATGGATATTCCATTAAGTGATATGTGTGGAAGTCGACCGTATGGTTATTCCACTTAAGTATGTTTATGTCCCAAGTTACCTTTATATGTTATGTGTTCTTTATTTGGGTTTTATGGTAATAATTAGTTAAAAAAGGGTATGTAATGATATTTTATTCAGTGAAGTGTTTTTACTACTTCATTATGGTGGAGGTATTACTTCGATAAAGTATACATGGTTTACGTGATGTTTGAAAAACTAACAGTTTTCATTCTTTATGTATCCCTTACAGATATTTTTATGCTCACCCCAAGTTTTTTTTGAAATGTTTTTCACAGGACTTAATGTGGAATAGGTTCAAGGATGGGATCAAGGGAAAGTCATGCTATATAAAACGTGGAACTAGACATGCTTCTTTTTAAGAGTTTTTTATTCTATGGAAACTTAGTAGAAGTGTCTACTTTGTAATCTTTTGTGATGTAATAGTTATGTCCTAATTCTCTAAAACTCTAAACATGAAAAGATCCTCAATGTGAATTATTCATTTAATTCAATATTAAGTAATGTTTAAGGTCGGGGCCTTATAATGATGGTCAACCAGTCCATCATACCAATGAAATGCCTATAAAATCTTGTAAATTACACATAACTAGTTTGATAATTTAACATCATAACTCACCATTTTAACATGACATTTTTTATTAACATATAATTTTATGTGATCAAAGAATATATGGTCCATCAAGAAACTCAATAATTCTCATCACTTCATGCATCGTAAATGGTCCCATAGGATACACACTCACATGTGATCACTATCATGCATGTTCAAATAAGTTATGATATTAATTGTATAACATTTGTGAAATATAAATTTAAAAAATCCCCAAATGGAAAGAAAATTAAATCTTTACCTCTTTTATCTTAAACAATGATCTTATTAAGACATGATACTCAAGTCACACCCAATCTCTAACTATAATGAGAATAGAATGAAATCACCCCTATACCTAATCAAAACTCATTATTATATGTTTTGATTTGTTATAAATTCAATCCAAAAGTTAATTATTTATACCAACATACATCTTAGAATGTTTTAATGATGGTATAATTGAGATTGATAGCTGGCGTTGTCATTGGTACAGTGTATCTGCCATCGTTTCATCTTCAATCAATGAATTCGTCACTAGATGACATTAAAATTTATAGATATAGAAATAAAATTATATATCTGGGATTGAATTGAAGGGAAAAATATAGAACCATATTAAACAATAATAACATAGGTTTAGGGATCATGTTCCTTCATTATAAATCATGAATGCACTTGGATCCACTGGATTCAATCATAGAAGGGAAGTAATTGTACATGGCAGGAATGTACAGACTCAGTGTTTGAGATATATTTTAATAGGAAGTTAAATATTTCCCAATGTATAGTCAATGGAATTTAAAAAGGGTTTTCTTGACACTAATTTATAACTATATAGATTTGTCAAAAGGTTTGAAAAACTATGCACCAACCATGCAAGGACTTCTACCTCTTATATGATCCTTCATAGTTTGTTAAAACTATTTGACAAACCACCCTTGATAAATGATGTTGGAATGTGGAAAATTCTACATGTATTTTCATGTGAGGACCCATGGTTTTATAAAAAATTCATATCAATTATGCTCCACCTCAAGTTATTATACCTAAAAACAAATGGTTTTATAGTGAATTTTCGTTGTTTGGAAAACTAGTGATCGAACCACGACCCTCAAAAAAGTATTATAAAATTCTCCAAACCATATTGAAATTGTTTAAACTCATCAAAAAAATCATTATTAAGAAATACTATTAAAACATATCACTAATGGATAACAAACCGAATAAATATATGGTAGTTACAAATAGAGAGTTTATGGTCATCCATGAATGAATATATAATCATAGGTAGATTTTGGAAATAAAATAAGATTTTACTATAATTATAATCGATATTATCCACATATAGAATGAGAAAATACATGAGAAAAATAATTTTAAATTCAACTATAGAGATAATAATTATATTTTTTTGAATGAAATTGATAAAAAAATCAACAATTGATGAGTAACAGAAGTGTGATCCAATAATTTCAGAAAAGGGTAGTTTAATATATATTATAATAGGAAATAAATGTTGTTTCCATATTATTATATTTTAAAACATTAAAATATAATTAATTTTGTTGATATAATTTCAAATAAATCACTTCCATTTTGTATTGCATAATTATGACTCCATTCATCACATCATTCTCATCATCCACCACCATATTAATGACCAAAAAATGTATTCTAGTTATCTCTTACCATCAGTGGTAATTATTTATATGTATATTAGTTACCCTTACATCGTTTCACCAGTCAATACAATATCTATACTCATTATAATTGAATAATTAAACTATGGGTAGTTTATTAGGATATGATTTTATTTCATAGATTTAATTTGTTTTTTATTTTATATCTCATTGTAATTACTCTTCCTGAGGGACTATTCATCTACAAATGAAGAATTTAATCATTTATATTCGAAAATTAACTCATTTATTGTCACATATTTTTATTTATTTTATGTAGAATAATAGTATTATCATTTACTTTTTAAAGGAAATAATTTATAATTTTTCCCTAAAAATTTCAGTATAATTCAATATAATTTTTTGTTAAATCAACTAGGAATATTAATATATTATACTATAGTTGATGATGATAATTTTAGCTAATTTATTTTAGAGACATGGTAATATGAAAATAAATACGTTAATGATTTTGTTTTTTTGGGTTATAAAAACAACCCAAGGTTTACCAAGAATGTTTCACAATGATTACTTTATATATTCCTATTTATTCATGCTATATCTAATTTATCCCCTAGGAAATATATATACCTTATTATTTGAGGAGGTTGAGGAAAATATTTATTAAAAAGATGAATCATAAAATCTTCTAATTAAAAGGAAAAAATTTCCTCATTTTGATACGGTTCGTGTTAAGAGTCCACTATTTAACATTATCACCATGAAAAATAATAAATTACTAGAACATCTTAGTTATACGATGAGAAAAAAATAAATAAAATTTTAACATTCTCATGTGTTCATCTATTTCCTATAAAATAAAGAATAATTATTCCTACTAAATTATATTTCCTCTTTTGCATGGATGGTTGATTAATGAATTCTTCTATATTTAGTTTGTTTAGGTGTTCTAAAAGTATCATGTTATTTTTCATTAAAAAAGTATTTTGAGTGTGTAGAATGATTATAATTTATACTCCCACTAGAACATCGGTGGTTTCTCATTGGGAAATTAATATTTTTGTCTATAACTCCAATTATTAATATTTACCTCATGATTAAATTAATTGGATAGAATATGATATGATAGTGTCATTATTAGATAATTATAATTATATTAAGAAATTATATGATAATAAAAAATCTTTCATAACATGTCTTAAACTATGACCTCTTTATTTTAAAATATTATACATTTGAATCTAAAAATATAAATATTGGCTTATCATAGAATCTAAGATCATCAACTCTATTATTCCAAACCTCTAAAATTTGCATATCCTTAACTGATTTCAACTATGATAAATTTGAAAAAACATATATGGGATATAATTTTTTTTATATAAATGTCTATTATAACTCATAATAATTAACATCATATAAACAAAATAATTACTGTATTTATATATTAGTTACATGAGTTTAATATTTTTAACTAAGTCTTAAACATACCCAATAATTTTCCTCACACATGATATGCATATTGAGAAACTATACATAATTATTCTTTTAAAAAAATATGAAATTAATTCATGAGAAAATGGTGTCTAAGACACTTAGTAAGGGGTAAAATATTTCTGATATATATTGATGATCAAAATTGAACAAAAAATGAACATATGGGTACAATGGCGTAATGATTATATATAAATTAAAAACATGGAAATTTAACTAACTAAAATTTAAATAATTTATAAGAATATATTAAAATTATTTTAGAATGTACTATTAATGAATATATTTAAGATGGACAAATGAGTTAATAATTATGAGCCTTAAAAAATTACATTAGAATGTACAAAAATATGTTAATAATAATTGGATATAAATCTTTATAGTGTAAAATGAAAAAATAATCCAAAAAATCATTTCCTAATTCATGTATAAATTATAATATAATCATTACAATGTGGACATAGTCTGATAACATTGTGACTTGTATTTTCTTTCAATTTCCATAATTATCATGTATTTTGTTCACTCCCATGTCCAATATATAGGATATAATAAAATATACTTATATAAATAATTCAAAGTGTGGGTATATAAATCCATACCAACCCATAACATAATGAAAAACAAAAAATATGAGTGGAATATAAACATGAAAACATTCAAAAATAAATTGTAACATAAAAAACCCATAAAAATAATGGGCTCTAAAAACATTTCCACCATGAAAAAATATATCATTATAAGAATAATGGTTGATGAATTTATTATATCATATATAGAAAACAATATAATAAATATTAATGAATATTTACATAAATTAAACAAAAATATAAATAATAAAAAATATAAATCATAATAGGAAGAAAAAATATTTATATTTTTATGTCAATTTATTTAAATAAATAATATATCAACATTTTCAGAAAAATAAAGATAATGTAAACACATATTACATTGGATAAAAATGTGAAATATTTATTAATGACCTGTAATGGAATGCAAATATAATGGTGTGACAGAGTAACTATACATAAAATTTAAAGATAGTGTAACGAAACGATTCCTCTATATGTTTTTAAAATTAGTTGATGTCAAGATATTGTGACCATATGAAATCATATATTGTGGGATAAAGAAATCTATAAAACAATATTTAAATAGTAAATATGAAATAAGTGCATTCCAAACTAAAATTATGAGATAATATTTTTCAGACCTGTAAGAATAATTCATATTGAATTATAAAACATTTAGTTGAGAAATATTAAGAAGAAATTTTAAACAAAAATACAACCAATAGAGACGAAAATATATCTTGTTTTGTATAAAATAATTTAAAATATTTTGTTTTTTAAGGTGTGTTACTACTTAAATTTCACAAAAATACATTTATTATTCATAAATTAAATTTTATAGATGTGGTAATATATGTATTGATTCCTTTTATACTGTTTTTTAGTCATATGGACTATAGGAATGAAATTAAAGTTGTACCAAATACCAAACAACTTACACCTGGCTAGTTTTAATTATGTGAGAAATTATATAAAAGGGTAAAAAAAAGTGAATGATTTTTCAAACCCTAATAGTTTTCCATGAAAATGATGAGAAATCAATATTATACGAACACTGCCATTTTCAAAAGATGGACATATTTTGGGGAACCATGTTGCACAACTGTGTACCTATATGTCTTATCTAATTGTGTTTACATGGTTTTCACATGCTTTACCAAAGCATTTGGTCAAAAATTACAATGGTATTAATTAATTTTGAAATTTAAATTTTAAAACGGAAACATAATTATTCTATATTAGTTATAAAATCATGAAACTTTATATATTTTTTAATAATTTTAGTTTTAATGGGTTCTTCAATATCAATTTTTAGATGATCAATGTGTTATTAAATGAAATTTATTCTTCTTGGTGTGTTTAATCTTTTCTATTTCCTAGATTGATATTTATTTTATCCATGACTTCATGTTAAATTTATCAAAAACTATATTCGATGAGGATTGAATATTATTTATGTATCTTGGATCATTTGGGTTTACCTGTTCATGGGTTCTCAGTGATAATGATAATTGATATCAATATTGGTGGTCTATAATTTTACCCACGAGTCAAAATATTTTTTTAGAGATTTTGTTGTTAGATATCTGTATCCTATAATTTGATAGGGATAGAAATGAATTTTATTTAATAATTATAGAAATAGATATAAACTAAATTCATATTATATTAATAATTTTCCTTGGAAAATTATTTGTTTTAACATGTGATCAAGTTTCTTATGAAACTTCAATTTTTCAGTATGAATTTAACATTGGAATTACTAATTATTAAATAAGGTGATATATAATTATGATGAAAAATATTATGTAGATTATATTTATGATTCTCATGATAATTTATATTATGGGTTTTACTATGGATTTAGGGATGCTTCTTCCTCTAGGTGAACTCTCAGGTTTCTAGAATGGTTATATTTCCCATGATGATATTTATATTTTGGGAAAAATATATTTTACTAGGTTGTGACTATTAATCTATAAGTGGTATATTTTATAGGGTGCAACCCTTATTCTTGAATGGAAATATATACCTCTTAGGTATTTATAAATATAGATGTGTATATTTTCATGTTGTGATGCCTATTTTCAAAAGAAAACCAGCATTGGAGGAGATAGGAATGGTTTGACTTTTTTTATAATGAAACCATATGAGAAAATTAAATTCTGCATAATTATACATATATATATATATTATACATATTTATAATCATCACATTTATATGTACATACATATAATGATTATATTTATAGACAGTTTTAGTGTTTACCTACTGTGTTTTATTCACAACATATAATGGACACTATTGTTACCCTACCAAGAATCAATATTGCAGGATATGTTATGGGAAAAATAGATATAGTCGATGCATTATTTTGGATATTATAATGGATTTATTGAATTTTGAATCAATAAAGGGAAAATATATTTTTTAGGATTCTTCCTGTGTTTTAAAATTTTTCATATTGAATACATGTGGGTTTTTTGTTGTTTTTGTTTTGTATACATGTATACAACACATTGATATTTTTAAACTAAATTTATTATAGGGAATAGATTTGATTCCTGAATGATATTTCAATTTGATGTTTTATCTATTTATTATTACTTCCATTGATACTGAACTATGATATTTAGGGTTTATACTTACCATTGCATCATTATAAACTTATGTTGTTAGTCAAAAACTCTAGGAATATTTGGGAGGTGTGCCTATGGCCATGTAGTCAACCCCAGTATGGTACCATTTAGTGGCTAATGTTTGGGGAAGTATATAAATTTTAAATATATTCTTTTCATTCACTTGAATATTTTGGAATAGAAGATGGGGTAAGGTATAAATAAATATGTACTATTAAGTCGGGGTGTGAAACTTATTCCATGGAGTAGCTAACCCAGGTTCAAGGATAGTCTTTATTACCATGGATTTGATTGATGTTCATGATTTTAATACTATGGTATTATTCCTCCATATATGATGCAAAATAGTTAAAATTTTGAGATTTATTGGATTTTAGTTTTTTAGAGGGAACGACAAGATGGTGTGTATTCATTCTTTGTAATATATACATAGGATGTACATGTTATTATTATGAATATATTGGTTATTTATTCCAGATAATACGGTTGGTAGTTTAAAAGGTTATTTCATAACCAGTCGATTTAATTATTATGTAGAGTTAGTTCAATAAAAATTCTAATTGAAAATGATTATGTGATTTATCTATAATGTGTGATCGTTGTTTTATATCTATTTGTACATTAATGAATTTATAATCAAAATATATGAGAAATAATAATGATTTCAATCCCATTTGTGTAGGGTTGAAAATTTGTTCTTTTATAGCCCACATTTTTACAGTTAGGTAATGTTAGAGCATAAGTTTTTTGATACACCAATGAAATTAGACGCAAAAATAAGAGGTCGTGTAGGGAAGTTCACAATTTTCTGTGAACTGTGATATACATAACAATTACCATGAATTTTATATAGATTCGGTTTATTGAAAAATGAATTAATTTGTAATATACATAGAGAACATATTGGTTTGGGATGACCATGCCCCTATTTTTAGACCATAGAATCATTCATTACTAGGGTCGGTGAAGGTCGATCCGCATGGAGTGAGATAGCTGTGATTGGTGAAGGCTATGGATGGACAAGTTTTATAATAAGAACTAATTATATATAAATAACTAAAGTGTTTCTGTTTAGTAATAAACAATTTTTTATTGAGAGGTAAGTAACCAAGAAGTCTAGTTTTGGATTCAGTTCACTAAGATGATATTGGATCACCTAGATTTATTTCACCTTAAATTGAGGAATATTTCTTTCATTGGAAATATAAATTATTTGATGAGAATATTTTATCTTCCTTATAATATGGTTGAAAAATACTTGGAAAATGTTTTGAGGATGGGATATATAATAAGATTTATGAATACTGAACTTCTTACATATCACAACATTTTTTTGGTTTTAAATCTGTTGATTATATTGTTAATGTACATTAGTGTGGTAAAAGTATTATGGATGTCATATTTTATAATGGGGTTTAGTTGTAGGTTTTCTATTAAGATGGAAGTGTCATTATGAATATTCACTCAAGGGTGGAGGTGTGGTGAGTAGTTAGAGAAGTGTGTTTCCTACCACTTCAAACAGCGACTGAATCATGAAGTGTTATTAGTATATTAAAAAAGGCCATTAATTACACTAGTTTCATTGACCATATTTTGAGATACCATTTTCGGGATGTCATGTTCACCTATTGAAGTTTTTTTAGGAATAAGAAGCGGTCTATAACGGGATAAACATCAGTTCTTATTCAAATATTTTGTCTATCCTTAGCTAAAAAACAACATGTGGGTATACGTATTTCCATAAGACACTTGGTATATGGTGGAATATTTGGGGATCATGGACATATAAAACCATAAAAATATAGAAATTCTAAACCTAGTATTAATGAAGGAGCTCAAGGATGTGGTTTCATATATATTGATACTATGGATCCTATTACTAATAGATGGGATATCAATACATTTTTGATTCGATGAATAATAATTGTAGCATCACCTTATAATACACAATATATGATGATTGTGCTTCATATTCCTTCATATAATCTCAATTTTTCGATATCCTAGAATTGTTTATAGACTATATGTATGTGGTGATGTGTATTAACACTTCATTCGGGGTTTGATAAAAGCATATTATACATTATATAGAGTTTTATTTAGATATTGTTAGTTTTAAAAAATTTGTAAATTTTCTTGTTGTAAAATAATAATTATTTTATAAGCGATATAGATTAGTTATCACCAAAGCGCACTCACAAGAATGTTTTCATAAGATAGTTTCTTTAAAGTATGATGAGGATATTGAGTATGCTCATATCATAGAATGGATATTATAGGTAGTTCATACAGGCCCATACATTAAGAAATTGATATAGATTACAACCCTAGATTCTAGTTTCTTATTAGAATATGGGAGAAAATGGTATATTTTCCCTCTTCTAGTAAAACAGTTTCATGATGCATTTCTCAAAAACATCATAGGGTTTCCACCAAATAGTGATGATGAGTTAACTCTATAGATCTTAAAAAAATCTCATTTCACTTCAAATTTATCTTATTAAAAGGTTATAGAAAATATTTATGAGTTTAATACTGGGCTAGAGTTATTAGAGGCCATGGGGTTTATTTAACCTAGTGCGTTTACCATATAGCTCTCAAATTTTTTATTTATGAATGTTGATGAAACTTTGTGGTTATGTGTCAACTATCATATTTTGAATAAAATAAAAATTAAAAACTTATATCCTCTTCAATTTATTTATCTCCCATTCAAAAGGTTGACAGGTGATTGTATATTTTGATGAATGGCATATGATCAGAATGTCACATTATTAGAATGACTCCATTGGACATTACATGTATTTATTTTAGGAGAATGTAGAATATATATGATTATTTATTGATTTGATTTGGTTTGATGAATTAACATATAATATATATTAATTAATGAATATTAAATTCCAAAATTATTAGGAAAAATTTTATGTTAACTTCATAGATAAAATTTCCTTGTACATATATATTATATAGGATTAAGATCAGTAACTGGAGGTAGTGTTGGGTATAGTTTGTGAACATTTTCTGAATGAAAAAATATCTATGATACTCTTTTGATTCCATGAAGTAAAGTTTTAATGAAATTTTATTCTTGAATATGGTATATTCATTTACCAAAATATTTTTTTGGATGTTGTTTCTTGAGTGCATCCAAATAAAATCCTTGATATATTAAAATTTATGGGTTTTGTTATATTTTATCAAATATGTAGTAAGGGTTGTCTCACCTTTAATGGATAAAAAATATATTGACCAATAGGAGAGTGATTTTCATATAGAATAATAGTTGTGAGTTTGTTTTTGAACGTAATAATTAAATGTAGATTTCAAAATCAATCTTGACCCTGCCATAGTCATATAACTAGTAATATATGTTTTATGAAACAATAGTGGTTTTATATGGAGATATCTGGATGATGGGAGTTCATGGTGTCCACATTTTATTTTTATACTCCAATTCCATTAAGAAAAGAATTGTCCCAAAAATAATATATTGTTTATAACAGTAGTTTATTCCTAGAGATATTACAGTGACTACAAGTTATTGGAGAATTTATTGTCTATAGGAATGAAAAATCAAAAAATAAATATTCTATAAATTGAAAATTATCCTTTATTAGTGAAGGTGGGTCATATATTTTCAATAATTTTACAACAATTTTTTTATACCCATGGAGCGGGGAATTTTGTTTCAAATACATTTATATTGGAAAAATAGTTTTTTGTATATTATAAGCCATGAATTGAGTTGAAATAAACATCACTATTGGGTGATATTAAGTGGTATATATGGGAGTATGAGGTTCAGGAACAAAAATATAACTTCTTTATTTCCCCTTCTCAAATATAAAAAAAATGTGGAGAAATCAATCCAATATAGAGTGATTAGAATTGATGGGTAACATGTATGGTTTTGAGGCTACATCTGAGGGGACCTTGGATTTTTATGAGATCTTTCATGTTCAAATTTGTGTCATGGATATCATATAAATTGATGAATAGATGACACATGTATCACATTCATCAAAATGGTCAGTTTTTCTGTTTTGATGAAGATTTATCTAGACATGTGGATGTATTATTTTTTGCCATGAATGATAGTGGATTTTGTTAGTTTTTTTATACTCCTCGTCTCAATATGATAAGGTTGAAAAATAGTATATCACATAAAATTTATGAGAATAATATATTCTTATTTTAAAAAAGAATTATGTCACCATAAATTTGGACACAGGGTTACCGAAAACACCTCATGGTTCTGTTGTAGTTTGAGTTATAGTGGATCAACTCAAAAAGGTTGATCAATATTTCTCCTTTTTAAGATATCATTTTAGTAGAAAATATTTGTAATATCTATGTTTAAGATGTGGTAACATACACAGGGACCCACATACCATTATTTTAGTTGAATAAAATCATTTTACATAGTAGTTCTTGGATGTATTGTAACAAACATAATATACAAATGAGGATTTACACACATACTATCATCCAAAATGTAATAGAAATTCATAAAAACAATATTAATATAGGATGACATGTTTGGATAATACTTCCATAATTTCAATGTTTGTTAGATTACCATTTGGACATGGGGGAAATATTCTAAAAATATTCTACTTGGATTCGGCACATATGACACAATAGAAGGGTTTATATGGAAGTATATTTTACTCGCCAATATGTTGGTTGGAGGAAGGTGACTATATGTTGATCATGTTAATTATTTTACAATATATATAAAAAATGTGATATTAATAATGATTTAGTATTCTAATTTTTATTGGAGATGAAGAGCTTATGTACATTGTCGAAATTGGTTTCATGATTTCGATGTTAGTGATTGGGTGTCCCTATGATTTTGGCTAGGGTTATTCCATCATCAGGTTTAGAGATAAGTAATACTATAAACCATGTTTTTGTGTTAAGTTAACATAGTGTAGAGGATTATTATAAAGTAATACCATTTATATATTCCATATAAATTAATAATTATTCCGAACATCTTCCACATATTGTAGTTGACGCGATATCATATGAATCTATCTCACATGATTGAAGTTAATGATAACGAACCTAAGTATATTTCATTTTTAAATAAGCATTCATAAGGTATATTGGATTTCAGTTATTAGTAACTTATATTCAAGACTATTCCTCAAGTTTGAGTTTGGTGGAAGAAAAATGAAAACCTTTATTAGTAATTATAATCATAATTATATAGTTAGATTGACTTTAAAGAGTTCTTTTCAGAAAAGTATCAGTGGTGTTCTATATTACAGCTTTAGGATGAACTAGTTTATAGTGAGGTGGGAGTAGAACATAGGATGTTTTTCTAGATTTTAGTTGAAGGATACTATTTTCTATTTTCTGTAGGGTGTAAATGTCATAGATTTTATTGAGAAACTTTTTTAATTTCAAAATATTTTTTCTATTATTTTTGTTTTAAATGTGTATGAAGTGCTTACAGTAGTTGGGATGGATTTAATATATTTTTGTGAGCATGTGGGCCTAGAGGTATAAAATGTTTGTTTAATAATAGTCTTAATGTCGTGTTCATTATTATTTTTATCCATTCAAAAAATTGATCGTATTGGAAATGGTAGGTTCACGGTTTTTCAAAAAATGTAAGTGTCCCAAAAAAATTATATAAATGAGAATATTGGGATTTAAAATTATTCACTACTATGAAATAGTATACAAACTATGTTTCAAAACCATCTATATATATCTTATTAATAGTGGGGTCTTCACAAATGACACATGGTTTAGAAAACCAAAAGATAGAATACTGAAATTAATAGATTTTGAAAAATATGTTTTATCAGTAAAAAACATACAGAAAACTCCATTCATCTCCCTTGTAATTGGGCCCTCAAGAATACCCATCCAATTTATATAATTGTGGGCTCTAAGGGATCGTTATACTCAATTCATTGTGGATAAATTCATCATTCATTGTGATTGATTCCTCTCATTATGTTTATTCCACTACATTCACTATATGGATATATTCTTATCTATCCTCTAATTCATGTTCAATTTATCATAGACCTTATATTGTTTCAATAAAATATAAATTTTGATCTTGGATCAATAGTTTTTATTTAGTTTTTGTTTCTAAGCTATTAAAAGTAATTTCTTTCAGGAATTGGTGTTTATAATTTTCCTTTCCATTTAAAAATTGTTTATTAGTTCATGGGATGTGTGCTTGTGTTTCCTTATACATTGTTCAACCGAGAAAAAAATTATATATATACTAATTTATATAATTTAAATTGAAAATTTTCCCATTGTATTAAAAATTATTAATAGAAATCAATTTTTTTATAATATGATAAAATTTTATATTAAACAAAAAAAATTATCTTGAAATTGATGATGGAATAAAAATGCAGATTATATATTGTGGAATGGGGATGATGAATTGTGATTTGATTATATTCCTGATTCGTAGGATTAGGAATCTAGTGTGGTTAATAATGGTTTTATGGATACCATTTCTTCATGGAAGACACTCATATTTCATATATTTAACAACCCAAAAATTTAGTTTAAAAAATATTTTTCTAGATAGATTTAATGACACCCAAAAACAACCATTATAAGAATTGATAAATATAATGAATATAATATAATATATATATATATATCGGATACTATATTTTAAATTGGAATATGTGAAAATCCCAACCCTAGTATCCAATAAAAAGTGGAAATGTTATTATATTGTCAATAGATACAAGTAATTGAATCATGAGGGACCATATATATTAGTAGTAGTGGAAAAATTGATATATCATTCAATTAAAAATTATATTTGAAAAAAACTCAACATTGTATTTTCATTCAGAACATTATTATTCCCTCTATTATATACTTGCGTATTAATCATTTCACACTTCATATTATACTACAAAAAATAAAAAAAAATAAAAGTGTGACCTTGAATACTCATTAAGGTAAGAAATATAATGGAAGATGTTATCAAATATAGAACGCATGATTAAAAATGATGATAAAATAATTCCATACATATAATCACATAATCTTGAAACTTATCTTTGGGTAACATAACTATTATAATAATCACATGCACATCAATAAATAATTTCTTAATTATGGAATTAATAATTCTGATCATCACCATCCTATAATTGAGGCCTGGTGTAAATAAATCCAAAATAAATGTTTAAAGAATATTCCAAATACTAGGCCTATTTTTTATCATGATTCCTTCTAATCTATAGAGGTGTTATCTATTTCTGGGCATCCCTGTCACTTTTTAAATATAATATATTAATCATATTAATAAATAATTATTTATAATTTTGATGACTTTATAATGAACAACTATCTATGATGGATGTACTAGAATAAAAAATTTCAATTATTTCCCTAGTAAAAATGGTAATAACATATCTAGATAAATATGGAAGATTTTATAAGTATATTATATGCCATTAAAGTAAATTATTCATCAATATTTTATTACATAGAAAAAAATAATCAAAAAAGATCACCTAAAAATATCATGAGGAAATTAAGTAATTCATCTAAAAAAAGTTTTTGTAATAATAAAAAATCATGATTATTATAAAAAAATATTCATTTAAATTATCCATGAAAACAAGTAAATGATTATTTAAAAAATATATTTTCATGATAGTGAAATAATGTAACAGCATAGAATTTAATCATTGGAAATTAAATTATTATAATAATTTCATATATAATATATCCCAAAAAATCACATATAGAAGCCAAAACAAATTCCCCATTAATGAATAATGATATAATAGTCAGTAAATTAACCAATAAAAATGACACATATTAAAATGGGAAAATAAATTGAAAATAAGATAATAATAAGGGGAAATTTTGGATATGCTCGATCCACCCGAATGAGCGCACTCATGAATAAAAATGTATAAATATAACATAACAATAATAATTAATTATTCCTTTTAAAGTTGAAATTATATATATCATTAATAGAAAATATAATTTACAAATTAAGGGAATAATGATGTATATATGTGAAGTGTTAAACCCTTTTGACCATTAGAAATATATCCATTAGAATAGTATACTCGCCATTAAAATAGTACTATGACCATTAAGAATGGTAATCTAGCTGCTATAATAGTAAACTCACTTGATAAAGTATAAATAAAATTTTATAATCATATAAATTAAGATATTATTTATTTGTATCATTGAATAAGTAAATATATGTTTCATAAAAGAAGAATTAATTATCAGTATTTCATTAATAGGTAAATATAAATTTATAATATTATAATTAATATAATGGATGTAAATAAAATTTACTTTCATAAAATAAGTTCATAAATTAATAATATCTTGACTTATATTTATAATATAATTTTATGATACATTAATTAATTTTTCAAACTTTCATAAAATCATTTTTAATAATAAATTTAGTTTTTTTGAATAAATGATGATTTTAATTAAAAAAATCAATTATATTATAAAAAAAATCATTAAATGGATTTTATTGTTTAAATATATACATTTAGAAATGGGTATGTTAATTTTTTGGGATTTTTCAAAAATTGTTCAAATTTTGGTGAATATTGAAATATGATAATTTACTATATAAGCTAAATAAATAAATTATTATTTCACTAATGATGTATGGATAATGTAAGAACTATTATCTTGAACTATACATCATTTTTTAATTAATTTATTCAAATGAATCAACACAATTGTTATTCTTGATCCAAAATAATAAACTAATGTATAAAATAATCGAAAACACCCATCTTATATCCTATAAAAACTACCCTTAGCCACCTCTTCTGATCCCACCTTTTATGCCTGTTAGAGTTAATAAATTATACAAAATTAATCCCTCAATACAAATCCCCAATTCATGGAAATGTTTTATCACCAAAATACTATTTCAACCTTCCATACGGAGGTTCTCAAGGAGATGATATACAAGAGGTAATGTCCTCCTTATTTATTTTTTAATTTCATTCCTTTTATTATCATCCTCTCATATACCACATCTAAAATAGCATGATAAACCTATAATAATAATAATATATATATATATACATATAACATAATTTTATGGTGTTAATCAAATATCCATAATCAACCTATTCACTTCCGCTTTTTTCTCTAAAAATTAAAACATTATTCATGACTGGTTGATTGAACAGCTTGATGGATGATGAGTTTTTGTTCTTTATTACCTAATTCTAGGATAGTCATGCAACCATTATTATGGTTAAATCATATTGAATTAAACATATATATATATATATCATTTTCAATTTTTTATAACTAATATAAATATATATATACATGATATTAAATAATAAAACAAACACGTTTTTGATGCTCATAGAACAACCAAATTTAAATAAATGATTCTCATTAATGCTCGATTCAATGAATCATACTAATACTAGAAATAAAATTGATATATGGGACCATTTGAATTTTGTTAGGTGAATAAGTATAATATAATTCTACTTCTGTAGTTTTTATTGCATTTGAAAAGAACTCCAAGAAATAAAATCATGGGAACCGATCATGAAATCATGAAATGAATGCTTCTGGAATGGAAAAATTAAATAGTATGACTCTTCTAAATAGATATAAATGAACATAATAAAATTATAATAAATCAAATTTATATATTTTTTTTATTAATTAATTAATTAATATATCTAATTTTATTATCTAGTCGATTATGTTAAAGTGCACATAGCATTAATATATAAGATAAGGGATCTCTACCAAGCTTTATATTACATTTTGGTTACAATGTCTCTCTCATTACACCAATATATTTCATCATTTTTCTTTTATAATTCTTCTTATTAAATGAATATGTTAGATTGATCCATCTTTTATGGGGAAATACACAATTTATAAGTTTCCCCTTCCAATTATTTATTATAAGCAAGCATGATTATAGGGAACTTCTCTAATTTCTTACAATTTTGAAGTACACTGAAAAATATTTATTTATAAACAATTATTTTAATAAAATAAAAAATTTCATCATGAAAAACTTTCTTAGTACATATTTTTAATTATAAAAACATTTTATCCTTTATCCATTTTAAAAAATAATTAATATTTAACATGAAACTCCCATAATGTGTCTCGTTTCCAATGATTATTAACCAATATTTTTACTTGTATTCAGATTATTTGAAAATAAATTATCATGGTCTATTCCTATATTCCCTTATAAATGTAAAAGTATTAATAAAACCCATTCTTTTATTAACACTATTATGATATACCCTTTGGTAGTCCATAAAGACATGATTATGATAACCATTTCTTTCCATGGGAAAACCCTTATGTTTATTCATTATGTTTGATTCTTCATGTGGTACACATATGCAAGAACATGTAACTATGGGAGAACTCAGATAAATCCCCAATGCATTTGTTATTTTTTAGTCACATGCGACTTATTGTGTGGTATTATGGAGTAAAACTAATCAATTATGGGATTTTTTCACCCTTGTGATATAGTTATGAAATTTATTCTAAACTCATGTTTATGTTCTGGAATGAGTTGATAACAAATTCCAATGTTACCAGGACCATATGATTCCATGGTCAATGTGTTATAATTTCATATTATTATTTATATTCCATGCCTTTTTTGATATCATATTATTCCTTCTAACATATAAATTATTCTTTTTTCCTTTACTTATTCCATTACTAGGTTTTTTATCTCAGACATTTTTTATATGTAATTATCCATGTTATAATATGCAGTAGTATGAGATCAAATGGATTTAAGAGATCAATATGAGAAATATGTTATATTTTGGATTTATGTTTTCTATTTGTGTACTTAACATTCCATGTACACTATACATCATAATCATTGGTTTATATTTTATAGATATTTATGCTTAAAATAATGTAATAATTTGTATAAACTGATAAGGTAATAATATTTGGTATCAGATCATGGTCTAGTTATTTTTGGGGATTAGACTAGAAACTTTTTTAACAAGCATGGGGATAATTATATCACCATAGATATCTAATATTTAATGGTATGGAAATAGGGGATATGGTAAATTTTTTAATTTACTAGTTTATACTTCTATGTTTAGGGTTTCCTTTTAAAATATTATTAACTAATTATTCAATCCCCAATTATATGTTAATTTTCTTAATAAATGGCTACAAATATGGGAACAAGTTCCAAAACATAATGTGATATGAAATGTGAAAATTTCCCTTATGAGATTACAAATATAATAGTAATTGGATATCATAACATCATAAAAGTACTTACTCAGTTGTATTAGGTTTAAATAATAACATTAATCATTTGAAACCACTTCTTATCATAAGAAAGAGAATGTTTCGGTCAGATAATTTCTGTGAAAAAGGACTCATATATTTAGTGTATCATATAATTTAAATACCTTGGATCAATGTATTAACTCCATCAAGGATATATTCTCCATCCTTCAATACTCAAAAAATGATAATGTCTTGTTGGAGGTTTGTCATTTTGATGAGGACACTTATCAGTAATTTTAACAGGTCAAAAAAAGTTTGAGGAAGATATTTTTTTAATGGATTGGGAAGGATTGATGAAACTATATTTTAATAAATATATTCCCTAAACTCTTTATCATATGATGGGTTATGAGTATGTTGGACTGAAGAAAAAGGAAGACGATTCTAGTGGGGCATATCATGAAATATTCACAAGACTTGCATGATACACATGTAGCTTTTCCATGAACACTAAAAGAAAAGATAATCTTTTATTTATTGGAATAAATATGAGAATATGGAAATCATTGGTGATTCAAGACATTAAAATATATGATGTTATTTTCTATTATTCAGATAATAATGAAATAGTGATTAGAGAATCTCAGTGGTCTCACGAGCTCAAAGATAAAAATATAGAATTGAGATTAACATAGTGGATCTATACATAAATTCCATAATGTAATGAATACCCAATATACGAGATGTTAAAATAATGGGATGATGAATCTTGAGAACTTTTCGAAGGGAACCAGGAAACGCTTTAAATGATAAATAGAGGGGGGTCAGTCTAATTATTTCCGAAGGGATTTAAATAACCCCACTAATATGAAAGAATAAAGTAAGGATTACACCATCACATAGCCATTTATGTAGTGTTTAAACTAAAAGGGAAATAGGAATTCCGGGATCCAATTCCCTAAACAAATCATTGTCATAGGAAATCAATAAGAATAACCTCCAAGGTAGGACGGAAGATAATACATTATCACTACTACTAAGATGGAGACCAACATTGATGTAGTGATGGGTATGCTATTAATTCATTCAATAATAGGGAAGGTACATTTTGATTCTAGTATTTTATTGTATATAATATATTGCATATTTAGTAGAATTATTGAAACACCACCTTGAAATATAAAGGATGAGTTTTCAATGAAAATATAAAATGGGAAAATTATTATATACAAATTATATAACTCCACCCCAGTTAATGATTTTAGATTGAACCTTCTAGAAAATATTGAATTGATATATTTGGTATTGTTATATGATATATTTGGAATGGATTGGGTGTATTTATATAAAGCCAACGTCAACTACTGGAAAAGGGAGATAACTCTTCACATCCCAAGGTATCCTCTAATTATGTACAAGTGTAAGGTGGATGATAAAACCTAATTTGAGTCATTATCTCAAATGTGAATACTATTAACTTATGGGAAACAACATCTAGGTTAAATGATTGAGACAAAGGATAAACTCATGCCTGAAGACATACCCATTTTTGAGGGACTAAACTTTTGAGTTCCTTAAAAAATTTTCTTGTATTCATCCTGACCAAGATGTTGAGTTATCAATTGAATTTAATCTTGAATATTTCCATATATCAAGGATACTATATAGAATGGTCGCCATTGTGTTACAATAACTGATGTTGTAGTTATAAGAGGATATGGAAAAAGGTTTTTGTGTTCATGAGTTCTTCACCATGTGGTACAATACTCCTCTTTATCAAGAATGAGGATGAATCAATGCACCTATTCATTGATAATTGTAAATGTAACAAAATCGTGATACTGAAAAAGTATCCTCTTGTACAGGTTGATTAATGGTTTTATCAACAACGTGGGTCCATGTTTATATCTATGTTGTATTTTAAGTCAGTATACCTCTGATTACTGTTGTCGAAGGAAGATAATCCCACGACTTCCACTTAAATGAGGTATGTGCACTATGAGTTTATATTGATTCCACTTGGACTCACTAATTCTCCATCAATATTAATAAACATAAAAATAGAGTATTTATGTATTTACTTGAAAATAAATCTATATTCTTTATTGATTCTATTTTGATATACTACAAAAGAAATAAAGAGAAATAGGGGTGTTTGAATACTATATTAAAGAACTTTCAAATGTAGGAAACGTATTAAAATTATAAGTAAATATAAGTTATAAATGGAGGAAGTATCATTATTATAGCATGTATTCACATCAAAAGGAATACATGTATACCCTTCCAAGATAAAGGTAATCGAAGAGTGGTCCAGGTCAAAATCTGTAATAGAGATTTGCAGTTCCTAGATCTAGCTATGTATTTCTGATGATTTTTTATGAAATTAGTATGATTGTGAAACCCACTAACCAAGATGAATCAGAAGGGAGTAACATTTTTTCTCAAATAGTTAATGTGAAGACTACTAAAAATTGTTGAGAAAGTGGTTTACAATTGCACTATTTCTCACACTACCAATAAGTGGGGAACTCTTTGTGGAATATAATTATTCTTTAATGATGTTCTTAGAGTATGTATTAATGAAAAATGATAATTTGATATCTTATTCCTCAATGAAGTTGAATATTCTTGATAAAAACATTCCCACATATTATCTAGAGTTGGTGGTTGTTATATTCACATTAAAAATCTAGTGAAATTTTCTCTTTGGGGAGATTTTTGAGACATATATTGATTATAATATCCTAAAATATATATTCACACATAATGAGATTAATATGAACCAATTAAAATGTTAAAATAAAATCATGGATTAGGATTACTAGATCCACTACCATCCTGGTAAAGTAAATAAAGTGGGAGATGGTCTATATAATAATGATCATGTAACTTTATAAAATATGTTAATTGAAAAGGATGTAATATTTTTATACTTGAAAAGGATAGACATTGGAATCATAATGTATGTTATATATTGACTCATATAATAAATGATTGATCAATAATCCCTTGTGGGGAAAATAATGGATGTTTAATGAAATGATATTGAAATACCAAAGAAGGTAGAATATAAAAGAAATTATAAATCCTCGTAGTTCAAAATATATGAGGAAGGAGTTATCATATTTCGATCATGTATATGTGTACCATACAATATGGATATAATGATTTTCGTTTTAAATTATACACATAGTTCAAAATTATATATCCACCCAGGGAGCACAAAGATGTATTGAGATATCCAGGAGAACTATTGCTGCAATAATTTGAAGAGGGAGATCATTGATTATACATAAAAGTTCATAGTATGTTAGAAATTTAAGGATTAAATCCAATTACTAAGGGGATGATGAAACAATTTCCCATAACAATATGGAAATGGGAAAACATCACCATAGAATTTGTTATTGGACTTCCAAAACCATTTAGAGGAAATAACTCTATATGGGTATTTTTGATCTTCTTATAAATATATCTCATTTTATTTCTATTTTAAAGGATTTCCCACTTGACCAACTTTATCGTATATACATCAAATTTGTGGTGAGGCTAAATGAAGTACCATTGTCGATTATATTTTCTTATGAACATATATTTACCACCATGTTATATAAATATATCCAACATGCTCTAAAAAATAAGTTGAACATCATTTTTGATTATCATCCTCTAAATGATTTTCAAGATGAATAGATTTGTTAGACACGAAAATCCATGTTGCGAAAATTTTCTAGGGACTATTATGAGGGGTGGGACTAAAATTTCTCTCTGATCATGTTATATTAAAACAATAGATTCTTGTAAAGAACCAAAATTTGTAAATATGAATCACATTATAGGAAATTATGTAGGAAACCTAAATTCTCGGATGATTTTGATGAAAATAATATTTCTCGACCTTAAATGGTCACAAAAATTGTGGAAAAAGTGAAACCCATCTTGCATCACATTAATGCTGCCAAATATTGACCGAAGTGATATGTCGAAAATAGTCAATGAGACATGGAGTTTATGATGGTAGAAGTGATATTCCTCTACATATCTCTATGTAAGTGTGTCATTAGATTTCAAAATAATGGGAGGTATTTCATAGGAACATCATCGAATTTGAGATTCATGGTCGTATTAGAGTGGTGGTGTATCTAATATCGCTTTCACCTATGATATCTCAAGTAGATGGTGTATTCCATGTATCCCCTTGATAATTTTCACTATAAATCCCTCATATATACTGAATCTATAGGTGGTATATATATAGAATTATCTCTATTTTGGGGTGAATCATTTAAAGAACTTTGAACATATAAATAATGTTTTAAGCAACAAGACTACTCTCCATGTCAAAGTACTATGGAAAAACCATAAATACAAAGAGGAAACATGGTAATTAAAAGTACTGATGAAGAATAATTACACTCATTGATTTTCACCATAGTATGTAAAAGTAAAGTTTGAGGGTGAATTTTTAAAAGGGGGAATAATGTAACGAAACCGACTTTTAACAATGGAAATTTCTTTCTTATAAATAAGCCATATAGTATAAATAAAAAACATTACATAAGAAAAACAATAAAATATCTTCCTAATAAATTAATAATGATACAATAGTTATAAATCAAACCAATAAAGTATTCAAATATTATAGTGGGATAATAAATAAAAAACAATATAATAAGAATATGAAAATTTGGATCTGCTCGATCTACTAGAATGATCACACTCATGAAAAAATCTATATATATTAGAAATAATGTTATTAATAAAAACTTTATTTTAAAGATGAAATTATATATAACCTTGGGATAAAATTATAGTGATTTCTGAATGGAATAAGTTGTTTTATAATAAGTAGTAAACCCGTATGACCTTTAGAAATTAGACCATTGGAATACTAACAAGCCTGTTGGAATTGTAATGCAACTTCTATGAATATTGATATTTATACTAAAAGAGTAATATCACATTTTTAGGTATAAATTAATTTTATACATCTTGAAAATGAAAATATGTTATATTTATATCATGGAATAAGTAAATAAATGTTTTAGGAATGATAAATAATGTTTCGGAATTTTCATTTTTCAGTAAATGATTTTTTATAACATGATAATTAATATAATTATTTAAAAGAATATTTATTTCCATAAAATATATTCATAAATTAATATATATTTTTCCTTATAATTATATGATACGTTTTTTTTGAGAGTTTAATTAATTATTTAATGTGTTATAATGTTGGTTATAGTATTAAAACCAGTATTTTTCAAATAAATGTTGAATTTAATTTAAAATAAAATTTATCATATTTATAAACTATTTTATTAAAATGGATTTAATTTTTTAAATATTCATGTCAAAAAATAGTTATTGCGAATTTTTTGAATTTTTCTAAAATACGTGAAATTTTGATGAATAGTGAAAATATTAATTTATAGTATAAGCTAAATACATGAAATTTTCAGTCGTGTTAGATGTATAGATAATTTAATAACAAATATATATAACAATAAATAATTATTACTTTTATTTATTAATAATAATCAACACTACTTATTGACATGATCTAAAATAATAAACAAATTAATAAAATAATAACAAACACCCCTCTCCTCCACTATAAATTCCACCCCACACTACCTCTTCTCCACACATCTTCTAAGACTTGTATCTTGCCTAAATTATTCCTAATTTACCTAAAAAGTATATTAACCACTTATTATTATTTCTTTTCTAACCAAAATACCAATTCCATGCTTTTTAAGGAGATTCCCAAGGAGAGGATATACAAGAGGTGAAATCAACATTATTTCCCTTTTAATTTCTTTTTATTTCCTACCATCCTATCAACTCCCCTACATGAAATAGTATGGTAACTATAGTATCATATATATAAATTATTGATATTTTTTAATGAAATATACATAGTAAAACATCATCTCTTTTTATTTTCATCTAAAAATGAAAACATAGATTGTGATGTGTTGATTCAGCGCCTTTCTAGATAATGAGTTTTCATTTTTCATTACCACCATCATGGATAGTCATAAGAAAAATATGATGGATAATTAATGTTTAAAAATGAATATTATTCCTTGTTTTATTATTTTTAACAAATATATACTCTTAATATTGAATAATAATACAATCTATTCTGTAATGATAAAAAACCTCCAAAATAAATGAAACGTTTATCATTAAACTTCTTTTTAATGATTCATTATCATACCCTAAATAAAAATTATATATGAGACCATTTTAAATTATTGTGGTAAATAAATATCATATAATTACAATTTTATAATTTTTTTCATTTTAAAAGAACAATTATAATTAAACTCATGGTAACTGATTATGAAGTCATAAAATGAATACTCTTGAAACAATAAAATTAAACATTTTAACTCACCTAAATGACCATAAATGCACATACTAAATTTATAATAATTTAAATATATATATAATTTGATCTTAATAAATTAATTAATTTATCTATATTTATTATCTAGGATAATAATTGAAACTTCAAAACACATTCATACATAAGGTAAGGGATCACATTGAACCATCAAATTAACTTTTGGTTATGATTTCTCTCACATTAAAACAATGTATTTATTCATTATTATTAAAATATTATTTAAAAATATGTTTATATGTTACAAATGTATGTATCTAGTTTAATTAATTCTTATTTTATGGGGAAATACATATTTTATAAGTTTCCCTTTGCAATTTCTTATGTTAGGCAGACCCGATTGAAAGGAAATTCTCTAATTTCTTACTATTTTCAAGTACACCCATAAATCCATTTTAATCCACCACTATTTTTATAATATAACAATTTTCAAGATGAAAATAAATCTTATTTAATGTCTAGTTTTATAAAAATAGTTATCCATTTTTCAAAATTAAATTCTCTTTAATATTTTTCCTTAAACAATAATAGAGTCGCATGTTTCTAAAGTTTCTTAAACACTCTCTTTACATTTTAACATAGTTTTTACTTTAATTATCATGATCAATAACAATATTATTTTATTAATGTCCGAGTATAAATTTAATCCACTATTTCATGAACACCATTAAGATATTCCCTTTTCTTCTCCATGAGTACATGACTTTGATGCCTATTTCATTCCATGGGTAACTCTTATATTTATTCATTATGTTTTATTCTTTATCTGGAAAACATATGCATTAACATGTTATGATGGGTGAACCAGAATATCACCCTAATGAATTGGGTATTTTTTAGACTCATGATACAACATGTGTGGGATTAGAAAGTAAACCAAATCCATTATATGAATTTTTACGCCTTTTGATACAATATTTGAAGTTATCCTTGGCTCATCGTTATGTCATGTTATGTGTTTATTCTACATTAATATGTTACAATGAACATATGATTCCATGTTCCATATTCTATTCTTCCATATGATTATTCATGTGTTCTTCCCATCATTTTATCTTGTTATTCCTTCTATCTCATTTATTTTTTTTATTTCTATGGTTATTCCCATATTGGGATTTTTAGCTCATCTCTACTGTCTATGTTATTCCCCAAGTTATCCAATGTGGTTATATGATCTCGAATGGATAAAGGATATAATTATAAAAAAATTATATTTGGTATTCATGTTTTTTGATTATTTAAATAATAATACAAATACACTAGAATAAATTTTTTTGTTTGCATACAATGGATAATTATTCTTAAAATAATTTAATAATATTTTTAAAAGGCTAGGTTCATTATAGAAATGGAATATGTGTATTAAGAGTTAAAAAAAGATCATTTTCACTTCTTCATGAAAATGTTCCTCATATAGAAAATGATAACAAGGTTTACATTTAGACAATTAAAATAAAGTCAAAAAAATGGTTAAAGAAAAATTAATCAATCATTAGTTACTAGTTAAAACATTATTTATAACATTTTAATATAAATTTCAGCGTAGAAGAAAAGGATTACCATCCAAATAAAAGAGAAAAATTGTTATTAATAAAAATCATTCCTTTAGGATTTTGATAACACAGAAAAAGTAAAATAAAAGGAACGGATAAAATTCAAAATTTAAAAAATGACAAGAAAATTGTTCAGTTTTATGATAGAAATTCCATATAAATTCGTCATATAAAACATGAACTTATAAAATATTGAATAAGGATGAGATTTTGATATAAAGACTAACCATATGTCTGACATTATTTTTTATATAATTTATATCTATTATATAATAAATTTATATATACAATAGTTCTCTACCTGAACCATATAATACATATAACATCATATATTATCAACTTATAATATTTCAACAAAAAAAATTAGTAATTTTTTTCCTTAATCATTGTTTCTATGTGTTAAACTATTTATTCTACAAATATTTTTTGGTATAGTAATTTCATTGAAAAAATATATATTCTCATGGTTCCATCATCTATAGAGTGATAGTGAATAAAAAATCACATATATTCATTATATATATATATATTTGGGATCATTATTTAATAGAGAAACTGAAAATGGATTCACATGATAGTCCACAAATACGTATGATAAGTGTTATCAATTTTATATGGTTGGATGGGTAATAAGGTATATGATATCTTATTATAAAAAATATTAATAATTTCATTGATATAATATATATTTATATGATATGTATTTATATACATCTAATTGAGTGGAGATGAAAAAATAACACCTCTATGTTGAGAGGGTGGGTATATCGTACGCACGAGTGATGCCTATATTTTTCCTATAATTCACATAAAATAAGCTATGGTTTTTTTAAAAAGAATAATAACTTTTAATTATATTTACCAAATTTATCTAATTATATGAGTATGTTTACAAAATATTTTAATAGATGTATGGGATGAAAAAAATGAAAACATTCTCTTAAGTGTTATACCTATTCTTGGGATAATCTACACTGGGGTAAAGACCCCAACCTATGTATCTCTAAGATGGTTCCTTACTTTATTACAGTCTAATAAGAAACAAAGAATTCTCATCCAGAGTAAAATAAAATAGTATAACAGCCTTTGGAAATCTAGATAAAATCATAATTTTATCATTACTACATGAATTGAAATACAACGTAGTAACTCCATTGGAGATACCCCTATTATCTAAGATTATACCTGGACATCAATAATAATATAAATCAAGAAACCCTAATGAAAAATAAATCATAAGAAATTGTTAATCTCATATTCTTAGTATGGGTAAGTAGTACCATGTAATACATCATAAAAAAATAAATAATAAGTCAATGTTAATACTAAAAACACATTCCATAAAAACATATTCTTGAGCATAATATGGTTAGAATAAAAGGTGTTGAAATTATGACATTTAAATAATCACATGAAAATGATACTTATCCCTTTATATTCAAGTAGTCGTATCGTCATGTGAATTATAAAAAACTAATCTCCTAATGATGGAATAAAAAATGTGGGATATCATAAACATAACCTCAAGGCCTCGACCAATAATTCTACATAACTAGGTAAGGCCTCATCCAAAACAACGTATAGATTGTCTCGTGAGACCTACCAATGAATATAGAGGATATATGTACCATTAATGACACTTAAAAAGTCTTAATGGGGTGAAAAATAATCAACATATACATTCATATTGAAACTATCATATAGAATTTAAATAATTTCTAGAATCAGTAAACATATTCCTAAATTATCCATCGTAATAATAATAATATAATAAATATAGTAAATACCCAATAAAAATGATCATAAATCATTCAATATAATATTTTATATGGTATCATAATAAATAAACCCCAATTAAGCATTACAAATTTAAATAAGGGTTACCCATAGAAGGAAATGGGAATCATAATCATGTTAGAAGGCATAAAAAATCATCGCATCATAATTATGTCCCTAAAATAATGGTTTATGTCTTATAATGACATTAATGATGTAAAATTTGAATATATCAGGACATTTTTTGTCTAAATTAAGTGAAAACATGTAAAAATATTGATTAGAAAACTTTATAAATTAGGCACTTCATTATGATTTAACAAAAAATATTAGAGCCTTTAAAGATAAAAATGGAATAATTGTTTTAATAAAACCAGGAATGAAATAGTATATATTTTCTTTATATAATTTTTATTTTATAAAATTAGGGGTGGCTTAAAAAAATTATGTATTGTACTTGAATATGTGTCATAAATTGGGAAGTTCTTGTATGGAATTTTTCATGAGTTATGAGTTACAATTTTGTTTTTCCGGGAATGTAAATTTTCATGGTTTTTCTTCATTAGTTCACATGTATAAAAGTGTTGATGCTTTTGTTAAATTGGAATAATTATAATGAATTGAAATTATATTTCATTAATTAAATAAATATATGATTAAATGATATTCTATATCATTTATTTTATGAAAATTATTTAATTTATTTGGGTAGTTTTTATGACCATCATGAACTTGTAGCATTTTATTTAATAGAATGCTTATATATTAGTTCAAAAACCCTATATAACATAAAATGTGTATAATAAAGTATTATTTAACAACAATAATGGTTTTATGAACATCCTTTAAGGCATTAATATAAAATTAAAATTTATCCTCTACAATGGTGGTAAATCGACATATCATTAATGATGTTTTCATTTTTGGGAATAAAAGTGGGATGATAATGGGTTTATTGATTGATATTCCATTAACATTATAAAATTATAATATATATATATATCATATAATATATTTATAGTATGGTTTTTGATGTAGGATGTAATGTTAGGATAATAATATAAAATAAAATAAAAGATATTTAAAAAATATGAAAGATGATTTTTCCTCTTGTATAAAATCTTCATAAGAACCTCATTAAAGAACTTGGTATTTTCCTTTTGGTGATACCAAAAATACCATAACATATTAAGTGGTTTTAGAGATGAATTGGAAAAAATATATGAAATATAAAAATAATTGATGGAGTGAGGTGAAGTGGTTGTGGGGTATCATATTAATAGTAGAGTAGAGGAGTAAATTTTAATTATATTATTCATTAGTTTATTATTTTCGGTCAAGAATATAATTTGTATTGATTATTGTCACTAAATAAAGTAAAAATATAATTTTTTAGTAGATAATTTCCAATTACATAAACCATGACTCATACATGAATCAATAATTCATTTATTTACCTATACTCTAGAATATCAGAAAATACAATATTTCCTTATTCACCAAAAAATAAACTATTTTATAGAAATAAAAAAAATACACACTAACAATTTTTTGACATGTATATTAAAAAATAGAATCGATTTTATGAAAAAAAAAATAACTATTTGAAATTTATTTTTTTTTACAAGAAATCGTCATTTATTTGAATAATATTGATCTAAATATTGAAACCGATTTTATAAAACATTGAAAAATTAATTATTATCTCGTAATATTATCTTATAATTTTAGTGGAATTAAATAATTATTTATGAATCAATTTTATGAAAATAAATATTATATTAAAATATTATATTAATTATTTAATTGTAAATAAACATTTACGATTCACCAAAATACAAACACTTAATTTATCATTTTTAAAATATTTTTTTACATGGTCTATTATATAAAAATTTCATGTTTTTATTCAATACATACATAAATTTTATTTATATTTTAATAGGTGAGTGTGGAATCCAATTGGAGAAATTACAATTTTTAAAGTCACATCAGTCATCCAACAGTTGGGTTCATATTTAATTGTATTCCCTGGTTATTTTAAGTTCAATGCTCCATGTAATGTAAGATATCATAGATATTAAATTTAAGGGAGACATAGAATAAGATCGTGGGTTGTTACATTATCAATTTCTATAATAAATAACACCCTCACAATTTAAAATTATTATTGTTAATTATGGAGTTTTCATTTTAAAATACCCTTATTGAAATCCCACATCTTTAATAGGGTTAATAAAATATAATCTTAAATGGTTGGAAAGGACAATGTGATATTCACCATACAACTAGGTTTCTATTTCATCCACTATGCACCATTTCTAAATAATGTAGTACACTAGAATATATTATAAAATTTTAAAACCAGAAAAATACATAATGTATAACTAATCTCAAAGTCATAATCTTGGTTACCTTGAGAATATTCTCAAATTCAGGTATAGGTTTATATTTCCCCAATCTAGGTTTTTCTAAATATAGTTTTAATAGTTTCTACTATGTACCTCTCTTACCAATAGTAATAATCCCAGACACGATATCCTAGAGTTTGTTATTTATATTATTAAATATTCATAACAAATAAGGAATTGACATCTCTAAGGACGGAATTGTTTTGTATATTTGGGAAACCATTTACAAACATAATTTTCACATTAGAAAATTAAATTAAATCCTACATAGAAACTCCATTGGAGACACCCCTATTCTTTTATATTATCCCAATATATAAATCATAATATACATCTTGTCCTCTTGGGGAAGAATAAAACATATGAAAGGAGTGAGTTCAGATTCTCAGAAAGTGTAAGCTATATAGAGGAAGATATCTTAAATAAACATAAATAATATGTCAAGGTGAATAACTAAATACACGTGCAATTTAATCTTGAGCATAATATAGTAGGAATAAAATCTAATGAAATAACACCATATAAATAATAAAATGGAAAATATACATATCCATGAATATTATACTAGTCTAATAATAACATGGATTACCAATAACTAATATCATATTGAGGGAATTCAAAATACGGTAAATCATAAACATAAAACCAAGGCCTTCCCTAAAAATTATAAATAAATGGGTAAGGTGTTCACCAAAAGATGGACTAGTTTTTCCCATCTGACCAAAATATAAATTTTTAGGATATATACGTCTACACCCAACACATACAATTTCCAATCAGTTCCTCATATGAATAGGGTAAAACATAATCAATATATATATTCACATTGAAACTAATATATGAAATGTAAATAATTTCCCAAATATCTAAAAAAATCATAAAATATATAGAGTAATATAGATAATTGTATCAAGATAGTACATCCCTAGTCAAAATGGTCATAAAACATTAAATAAAATTTGGTAGATGGTATCATAATAAATCAACCTCAATTATAACTAAGAAGTTAACATAAGGGTTACCCATAGAAAGAAATGGGTATCTTAATCATGTCATAACAAATGAAGATATCAATTTACCATATTTATTTTCATGAAAAATAGATTTAAATAATATATGGAAATTTATAAGGGAAAATATGACTATATTATGACATTTGATGTCCAATAGATGTCAAAGCATGAAAACATATTTTTTAAGAAACATTAAAAATGATCCACTTCAATGTGGTTAAAGAGAAAATATAAAAAAGTTATTTTAGAAATTATCTAATATATATTTTATTGATAAAAAATTATTTTCTAAAAATATTTGTTCCAAAAAAAAATTATGGAGTGTACTTGAAAATGGGTAATAAAATGGGATATTACCATTAATCGGGCTTACATATTGATAAGAATTTAAAAATGAACCTTATACAAAATTTATCTCCTCGTAAATGAAAGAATTGAGCTAGGTACATATTTTTGGGAGATAAATGAAGAATTTAATATTAGTAAATAAGATGTTTTCAGAATTAAATTCTGTTAAATAGAGAACAAGTGTAACCTGAAGGAAAAAATAGAGGTTGTGGGAGAATCACTAACCTTATGTATGAAATCATTCTGTACATGAGATTAGTGTAATGGATAATGAAATTAGATTGATTAATTTATTCATTTATTACCTAATAAACATATATTTTATTTATTATATTTTTATTAAGTTTATTCAAGTCCTTTTTCATGAATTAGAGAATTCAATTTTATCGTTCTAGGAGTGTTAGTTTTCCTAGTTTTTTATGATTTGTTGGTTGTATAAAAGCATGAATGTTCTAGTAAAATGGGAATAATTCAAAAAAATTGAAATTATATGTCACTAATGACCTTATATAATATTAATTTATCTTATATAATCTTTATTATGGTATTAGAATGATTCATTAGATAAATCATTAATGAAAATAATTCAATTTATTTTTTTCTGTTTTTAAGACCTCCGCGAAATTATATCATTGTATTTAACATAAGGATTATATATCAGTTCTCGAACATTATATAAATTATAAAATATATATTGAAATATTATTTAATTGTAATAATTTTTTTTACAACCACTCTTTCTTGTGGTAATAGAAAAGGAAAACACATTTTCCATGATGGTGGTAAATCGACACATGAGAGACGGTGTTTTCTTTTTAAGAATAAAAAAGAGAGGAGAAGGGTTTTGATGACATATATTGTATTAAAATATTAAAATTATAGTATATATAACATACAAGATTTATTATTCATTCTTAGATATATTAGGTAATGAGAGGATATGACACGAAAATAAATTAAAATAAATTAAAAGAAACAAAATAGGGTTTTCCTTCTTATATATCGTCTCTTTGAGAACCTCCATAATGATCTCAGGATTGATCTTTTGGTGAAACCATAAAGACCAGATCTTTTTGAATGGGTCTGGGGTAATAATTGGTCATAATATAATAAATATTCACAACATAGAAATTGTGTAGAGAAGTGGTGGGGGGAGTATTTATATTAGAGGAGAGTGGTGTCTTATTAATATTTTATTCATTACTTTATTATTTTGGATCAAGACTATCCATAGAACTGATTATTTTGACTAAATAATGTTACCAGATCTTGTGAGTTTGAGATAATGTCCACTTACATCGTACAGGGCTCAAAAATGACTCATAAATTCATTTATTTACATATAATGTTAAATATTGTAAATAATCATTTTTTAATAATCCCAAAAATTCATCTATTTTAAAAAAATGCCCAAAATTCCACCATAACCATTTATTGATGTATGCATTCCAAAAATGGAAAACATTTTATTCAAATAATTTTATAAATGTGAGAAATTAATATTTTAAATAAAATGTTTTTTAATTTTAATGTACTCATTTAAATATTATTACTGCTTTTATGAGACATTGAAAAATCAATTATGGTCTAATTAATTTATATTATATTTATAATGGAATGAATTATTAATTTATGAATCTATTGAAAGAAAATATTTTTTTTATTTAATTTATTATATTTATTTTAAATATTTTAAAAAAAATTATTACACAAAAATACCAACACTTCATTTATCATTTCTAAAATATTTATTTTCTTATTCCATGGTATAAATATATCATAATCTAATTTATGATTTTCCTAGATTGTATTTATAATTTCATAGGTGAGTTTATTATTCTAATGGATTGATTAATATTTTTAATGGTCACATAATTATTCCATTGATTATGTTAATATTTAATAGTATATAATAGTTTGTATAAGATCGGTATTTCCTGAAACGTAAGCTATCATAGATTTTAAATTTAGAAGAGTCAGTCAATAAGTCTTGCGGTGTTATGATTGGTATAAACCATAACCCTTTTAAGGATAGTATTTTGATGAAACCAACATTGATAGATATTGGGGATGGATGTTGAGAAGGAATTTTGGTAGGTATTTTCTAAGATATAAATTTCATGATGCAAGGGTAAGAGAAAGGATGTGATTCCCCATTATAAGGGAGGTAAATGGTACACTTATAATATTTCATAACATAAAAATATATTATATTATTATATTATTAAATTTTGATCTGAATTAAAATATTTTCAGTAGATTTATGATTTTAGGTCATAATTTATTAAATGTGATTTAGAAATCTATTGAAGTATTTTTAAATATTATCTTTTTATTTTAACACCCCAATTAATCCATTTAATCCTGTATGAAACTACTGAATGTTTACCTTGGTATGATTCATAATGACCAAAAATTAAAGTGGCCTCATAACAATATTATTACATTATGACTAAAATTATAGTGTAAATTATATAATATTATATTATTATAAGTGTAAAATAATTATCTAAATCAACCCAGTATAACACCAGGAAAACATTTTTTAACAAAATGCATTTTTAATAAAAAAAATATGGTTATAAGAAAACCATTTTTACTATTGAATAAAATATTATTAATTAAGTAATTTATAATTAATGGACACATATTTATATTTATGATAAAATTTTATGTGATTTTTGGATTTTAATTTACATTATTTAATAAAAAATAGCATTTGTAAAGAAATTCCTTTTTTTCTCTACTCAATTAAAAATAATTATTTTTCAAAAAAATTGAAATAAATTAATTCTTAAATAATATTGACATTAATATTTAAATAATAATATTCATTTCTTTAATTTAAATTTTAAATTTTTATTTTAATTAATTATAAAATTTAATTGGAAAAATAAGATAAAAACCATTTTTTATAAAAACATATTTTTGAGTAGTGAAATGAAATTACTAAAAATTGAATAAAATTCAATTATGAATTAATATAAATATCTGTGTTATATAAAAAATTTATGAATATATTTCATTGTTTGGTTATACATATGGGTTATTCTAATTTAATATTAAGATTATAAATATCAAATTTATAGTATACCATCAGTCACATAAATATCAGTACACTGTGTTAAGAATTTAATTGATCTTATTATTATTTTAAACTAAATTTTCATGGTGTCATATTATTTCCCTAAAAAATAAGTTATGTCCTCACAAATTTTCTCTCATTAATAAATCATTCAATATTTGAAATATCTTCTTCTGAAAAACAACAGCATATTAATAAATTATAAAATATCAGTTAAACGGTGATTAGTAAGCATAAAGGATGATATAAATTGAACCAAGTCATGTTCTATGATAAGGGGAACATTAGATTAGTGAAAAATATTGGATATGGTGGAGATTTTATAGCATCTTATGAATAATAGTGACTGATAGATAACAAGATCATAAGAAAGATAATAAACATGAAATAATAAATCATTAAAGGATAATGGAGACTATCAATTCATTAGAAATAAAGTTAAAAGTATAAAAATTTTATTCCATTATTATTTTAATAAAATTGATTTATTTTTTCAAGGAATATAGAGAATATGTGAAAATATAGACACATGATTTATTTAATCCCTGTATGAAATTTATGTTTTATAACATTTTAAGATGTTTCTAAATCTGATAAATAAAATTAAAAGGAAAATTTCAATTTTACCTGATTCAAGCACAAAAATAATCCTATAATATAACATAAGATCAATTAAAGAAACAGATTTTATTTCACCTATCTAAAAATATTACCAAAACAAATAAATATAAATGTCAATATGTGTAAAAAAAATTATGAAGCTATAATGTAATAATTCATAAAACATCAATAATAAAATTCATGTAAATGATACAATACATTTTCATCTAAATTATAATTTGATATGTTCAATGTATATTATTGTATACATCATCATATAACTCATAAAATAAAAAAATTAATTAAAACTTGGAAAAAAAATATTATATCAATGTCAATCATACGTAAAAAAACTATTCTTCAAACTAAAGAATAAATATAAATATTTTTAGAAACATTACTTATATGAAAAAATTCACACAAACTGTTTTTTTTAAACTCCATCAGAATTTTGTTAGTGGATTATTCAATATTATTAATATATATAAATGGAAAATGGGATCTGAATTCCAATGTATCGTTATTTTTCCTTGATTATATGATAAAATCACATATTATGACATTTATACGGATTTCAACTTCACTGGTAGTATGTACATAAGTTTGGACTTTTTCTCTTAACTATTATGAGGTAATGTTAATTAATTATTTGGAAATTAATTTCAATAATTCTTCATAATGATATAAATTAATAAATATACATTTTTATATTTTTTCCTTAAAATCACACTGTTATATATTTTCTCTATATAGATGATGGAAACTCCCATTCTATTAAAGAAAGAACTATGGTATTTCCCTCCAAAATTATAAATTTTTAGAAATTTAACTCATCCCTTTTTTAATTTTTCTCTATACTTAAATTTTCATGGAGACTTATCATTTTATTTGTAACTTCCTCTATTTTTAAAAAAAACACAATGTTTGATAGTGTGAACTATACAACACATCAAGCTTAAACGAACAGCTAAATATTCTTCTTTAATATTGTTGTTATCACCTCTCTATTATAATGGAATGAATGAAAATTGTTAACTGAATTATGAAAATATGGTTTAAAAATGTCTATATAATGATTCGATATTTATAAAAATTAACTTGAAATGAAACTAAATACTAATTGAAATTAAAGGATACTTTTTTATGAAAAAATATTTGATTGTAAATAATTGTGTTTATAAAATAATAAAATCACCCTTTTTAGATTATATTAATGATATATTAATTCAATATATTTTTTAAAACTCATCTTATGTTTTTTCTAGACATTATATAAGAAAAAATACAATTTTAGGGATAAAATGACCATTTTTTCAAAAAATATAGTTTTACGGCCTTTTGATGGTGAATCCATTTTAATTAGTGTTCATGGATATTTTATAAATTATATATGAAAAGATAAACTTCTTCTTTGGAATAAATTTATCAAAATTTATTACGGTTGATATTTTGGTATTTTTCAGATTAAATTCATATTTTAATGAATAGTGCAATATACTGAAATTTAATTCAAAACTAACCTTTCATAAAATATATATATATATATTTAGGTTATCATTTTAATTAATTTTAAAGATTCATTATATAATTTTTTATAATTTAATATAATTTGGTTCATTGGAATCTATTTCACAATAAAATTGAATATAAAAACTATGTGAACTTTTGATCATTTTAATTAAAAAACTCATATTCTATTTCTACCAATATGATAAATTTTTAATTAATTTATTCTAATTATGTATTTCTAAATTGTAAAAATAGATTCCATATTTTTAATTAGAGGTACCAAATTATTAAACTAGATTCAATTTATTTTTTAGACTGAATAGTAACTTTAGTAATTATTTTTATCACCATGGATGAATTTAAATCAGTTAGGTAAATGTAAAAATTATATTATAATAATATGTAACTATCCTAACACTTCTAATTATATTATTGGACGATAGTATTCGGACCATGGGAATAATTGGGTCTATTGTAGGACCACTTTTATCTACATGGGATGACTTTAATGCATTTATAATATCATATTCAATGAATGGTCATTTTTGTTACCCACTTGTTTTTAAAAAAGTAATGTATTTTAATATGGATTTATATATTCAAATATAAATAGTAATTGGAAAACTAAAAATATTTCCTACATCATGGTAATTTATTTATAATTTTTAGTAATTATATAATTAATTTTAATATTGACACAATGATGATGTAGTAATTTCCTTAATTAATGAAAGAATCTAATAAATGATATTATAAACAATAAAATACATATTATTTGACTTAATTTATGTCAAACACTAATTTTATGGATATATTTTAAATGTTTATGATGATCTAAAGGATTTTGTTTGGAATTTTCTTTGTCATTATGATATTTTCTATAAAGTTAACTAATGAATAGTGTTAAAATTGATATTATTGTTATTTTAAATATAAAATAGTTTATTAAATGTTATATAATTCCTAAAAATATAATATTCATCCAATGTTTTTTTAAAAGTCTTAATATTTCATAAATGACACTTTTTAAGGTCTTTTAACCTATTATGGTTTTTATATTAACCCAAAAATTGTAAATAAAATGAAATCATGGTATGTTTAAAAAGGGTAAAATAGGGGATAAAATAAAAATATAAGGATTAAAAAATTTCAAATTTTTATCAATTTCTTGGATTATTTGGATTCAACCCGATATAATATTATATTGAAAAAATAGTTTGTGACCATTTTAATTCAAAATTGAATTTCTTTTAATTTATTGCTTTTTATAATTCCAAGGGTGCCCCTCACCTCTCTTATATAAAGGTAAAATTTCCTTTCTATTACTCACAATTAAAAAACTTTTTGGATCATCCATGATCTGTAAAAAACTATTCATTTAATCCATATCCACATTCTTGAGGCATTATTTATGGAAAAACACCCTCCTTAGAGGTGTTAATGTGTTCTTCAAGTGTGATCAACTGAAGATGTGGTATCGTTTTCATTAAGTATTTCTATTTTATTTATTCTTCCATATCCTTTAAATATCCTCCAAACATTATGAAATAATAAATTTAGTTACATAAAGTTAATGAGATGTTATTATTCTAATAAAATCACCTAAATCCATCACTACTTATATTAAATTGGAAAGCAATTAATCGTTTATGGGTACGTGTGTGATATCTTCTACACGAACTAATCTAATTCATTTTCTATAAACATATCTCATGTCTCACTATAATAATATAATTAATGTTAATATTTGATAGTCATTAAATATTAATCATTATAAGTTAATAATATATCAATTAATTTCTTACTTTGAATGCACATAAAAATGATAACGATGTTCATGCGTACTAGTGAACTATCATCTCCATGAAGCGATGAGATTAATTTTTATTCACTGTATAACTTATATGATATATATATATATATAAGTATATTTAAATTATTAATATTATATTAATGATTTTATGATCATTTTTGAAATATTAAACAGTACTTACATTCTTCTTCCATAATGATAAATGAAAAATGAAGACATTACTCATTCGTATGTACGTCCTTCCATCTCCATGATTATATCATTTTTTATTTTTCATTCTATAAATGAATAGTTTTATTTAAAAAGTATAATTTTTCTATAAAACATAATATTATTTCATGATTCTCATTCTTGGGATGATGTGCTTATGAAAATATAAACTATTGACATCAAGTGATGTTCATTTTCGACTCAAGTACTGAATATCTACTGAACATTCAATATGAAATTAAATAATTATGTAATTATTATAAAATGGTAATAATTGATATAAAAGGAATAATAAAATTTTTAAATGTTATAAGTCCTCAATAAAATTACATATGTTTGATATTCAGGAATATAATGATTGTACGTGATGAGTCAGACTCACGATAAGGGATATTGTCTCAATCTAGATTCATTGAGGCATATATTGATATTATGCACCTTATTTATCCTTTAAGGTGTATATGAAAAAAAATATAACATGTAATATCATGATTTACTAAATTATCATGATATTTATTTTTTAAAATTGTTTTCTTTAATGGTTTTTATTCAATCATTTCTTGAGTGGTAAGGGACTCCTTAACAAAAACTCTATTTTAAATGTTTTAAAGATTCATTCTTCTCAATCATTTTCATTTGTGTCCATGTTTTCAAAATGGTTTTAAAAGATCTATTTATATGTAAATTAATATTTTAATGTTTTAATTCCTTTCTGAAATTTCCTAGTTGTATGGGAAACATTGATTTAAAAATATTCTTTTAAAATTTTTTAATTGTGTTTAAAAATTGATTGATTATTTAAATAATTGGAATGTTTTATTTAACATATACATCATAAACAAAATTTATAGATTTTATATCACTTTAATTATTTGATATTTACTTTAATAGTTTACACACTTAATTTTAAAAAATGTGTTTTCATTTATGTGTGCACAACTTTGTAAAAATTAAATGTGATCTTAATCAGGAAATATTATTTTTCTTTTAAACAAGTTTTATGTGTTATGATTATATTATGTATCTTGGACATTTTTTATGTATATAGTTGGTTCTGTGATAAACTGAGTGTGGGTGACCCCATGATAGCTCTTCAATTCATTGGGTAATGATATAGAGTTAATAAATACAATGTCTCCTATGATATTTCAAGAATATACTATGATGGTTATTCCAAACGTAACCATGAAGGTTACTCCCTAGATAGCTATAAAAGATAAAATGTAATTATGATATGGATTCCAGAAGTTAAATTTATGTTTTATAATTTCTATGATGTTTTATTGGAATCATACAATTTCATGAGGTAATCTAAATAGTATATGTTTTTTGGGTGAAAAGTGTGATTTTGTAAAATTGATATCAGCATTTGAAAATGTTCATGGACTAATAGATTAATTCCTAATTGTATATCAATTAATGATATTTTTGTGCTCATATAATGTTTTTAAAATGTTTTTCTAGGTATTTAATTAATAATATACTTAAGGATGGGATTAACGAAAATATATGATTATTAAACATGAAAAGAAACAACATTTCATTTAAAATGTTTCTGTTTCATGGAATAAATGGATACTCATGGAAGATCCCAGTTCTAATTTATAAGGATTTGTTATGTATGTGTTATATCCTAATTCTCTAAATATATAAACATGAAAATATCATAAATGTGAAATAAATTCCAATTATTGACATAATTCAAAATTATGTAATGTTTATGGATGGGGCCTTATAGTTGGTATCAAAGGATGGTTTCAGAAATTCTGAAGATTAGGCTGTTATATAAAGAGTTAGGGATATCGTCATGAGTGTGTAATTCTAAGGTTTAATATAATATTAATTTCATATAAATATATTTTGAGGATTTACATTAAAAAATATTAAGGTGATTAATTTTTTTTTGAGACATTTATTTTTGAGGTAATTATGGGATATTACATTTTGGGATTAAAAATGAAAGTCGTGAGATAAAACACAATGTTAAAAAATATAATAGTTATTTTTAAATATTTTTTCTCATTAAGGGACTATTATTTGAAATATAAATATTAAAAAAAAAGAAAACTCATATGAAGGTGGAAACCAATCAAATCGGAGAAGGCTGTAAGAATCAAACCCACCACCGAAGGGAAACAAGGTTGGATCACCTACTACTGGTGTACTTGAATTTCAAGGTTACTGTAAATTTTTCATTTAACTAAAATTAGATGGTGGAATAAGAATAAGTATATTTTTGGAACTTATATTTTATCAAATTGATATCCTTGTTAATATAAAATGATTTTTTAATTAAGTGATAAATGTTTTTTTGGAATACATTAACTAAGGGTTCCCCCCCCCATCCCTTGAAAGGGGGGTTATCAAAAAATCATTGAAAATAAATAAGGTCTTTAGGACATTCAGTAAATGGTACTTTATATGATGAAGGTAAATATAATACTATGTGTTTTTAATTGTGGAGTAGTATTTTTGAAAAAATATGTTATTTCATTTGTGAAATAATGGCGAATTAGGTTATTTATGGAAATGATTAACCTATCATAGAGAATATTTTATTAGGTTAATTAATATTTGTTATGGGGAATTAATAGTGATTTATGTTATTTTGAGAAAAATATTATAATTTACCCCAGAAGACTATGAGATAAAATCCTTTAGAATTTCTGGTTTCAGTCTTAGTTTGTAACGTCCCGGTTCTAAAATCCACCCAGGGGGCCCCGTACCTCGTTGGTAACATGGCCTCAAGCGCATTTCCCCAAACGCCAGAGGCAGCTGACTAGCAATGAGGGCCTTGGGTGTGATAGTGTGGAAACTATGCCCTCATTGGAAGAGTACACAGCGGAAATAATTAAACATGCAATAGCGGAAGCCATGAATAACCAACAATAATAAATAGAGGAAGACTAAATCAATAAACTAGAGAACATATGTATATATGGAATGATGCAAGATACAAATCTTGGAAAGTATCCAAACAAGTCACAATGCTGAAAACACCACATTACCAAAACAAGTACAAGAGAAAAGTAAAACAGCTCCTCAGCATCACAAGACAAAGCTTAGTCCCTTTCTCTCCCGCTCCAAGAAATCATGTTCCAGAAGTCGAAGGGTGCTTGCCCTTGTCTATACCTACAACAACATAGTCTTCTTGTGCCCAAAATCATGGCCCAAACAGGGTGTGAGATAAAATCCCAGTAGGCAACCACCTGAAGATCTATGCCTAATAGTCAGTGAGTATATGGCAGGTGAAAGTAAAATAAATAGTAAACAGCAACAGCAAAGTAGTAGGCAGTAAATAGTAAGTAGTGAAGCGGGATGATACACAATAGTAATCAATCCACAACCAAAAACAGCAATGATCAAATCAGCTAACACAAACAGGAAGCCCTCTGGGAAGTACCCGCAGCCATCCCCTCTGGTCCTAACCAAGACGTACCACAACCCTCTGGAAAGTGAACTCAGCCTAACCCCTCTGGTTTGGTCATATGAATTTATGAGACTCTCTGGGGAAGCTCACTTGGTCAATTCCCCTTATAGTCTAGGGTAGTCAAGGACTCTCTGAGGAAGATCATGCGGTCTAACCCTCTTAGCCCCAAGGTCTAGAGACACTCTGAGGAAGTTATCTCGGTCAATTCCTCCTATAGCCTCAGGTATACCACAGACTCTCTGAGGAAGCTCACTCAGTAAATTCCTCCACTATCCTGGGAAGGTTTTTAAAAAGATTCAAACAAAGTAAGACTCTCTGAGGAATCTCACTCGGTCTACCCTCCTGTAGTCAATAAAATCTTAAGGCACTCTGAGAAGCTTCCTTGGTCTATCCCCAATGGCCTATAATGTCTACGACTCACTGAGGAAGCTCACTCGATCTACCCTCCTATATTCTATAATGTCAATGACTCTCTAGGAAGCTCACTCGGTCTATCCCTTATATTCTATAACATCAGGTTCTTATAGCCTCATTCCAGTCAGTGCATGATAATGCTATAAGGCCAAGGTTCACCTATAGAGCAACATGGCTAACCTTATTGTAGGACAACAAGCATGTTATAAAAAACACTCCATCCTATAGACACAAGGCATGGAAAAAGTCATAATGTCCAAAGGCTAATAAGACCCCAAGGTCGTAAATAGAGAAAATCATGGGAAGAACATCCAAGCGCAACAAATTGTCCTCTAACATGATTAATTTACCTCTACACAAGCATACAAGAAAGGCAGGCAACCAACAAAGGAAAAAATACCCCGTTCACGGGAATTGGTGGAATTTTCATATAAAACTCAAAGAATTTGAAAGGTAACAAACAAACCACCTACCTCGATCCTAGGATATTGATATACTTGAACCATGATGACTGATTCTCCCTTGAATGTCATAGATCTGAGAAAAAGTACAAAATGATGAAACCATGATAACTTGAGAAAGAGGAAGAATCAAGGAATGAAACTCAAGAAGAAGGAAGAACTCACCACTGCGGTTCCAAAGCAATCTACGGTGGTCGAATCAGCCAACAGATGGAGGCTCGAGAATACGGAGAAGTTTCGCGGTCGTACGGCGTCTCTCAGTTGAACCAGACCTAGAAGAAGACGTTTATGGTGATTGGGTGCGACCCAAGTCCGATTAATGAAAAAATAGTACAAAACGTGTACTTTTAGAGTACACGGCGTGTAGTGGGTCTTTCATTACTCTGCTAAAATTGGGCTCCACGTCACCCCTACACACCGTGTGTGTGGCCCGGACACAGCCAGTACACGGCATCGAGTGGGAAAAGAATACATGGCGTGTACTTAGAAAGTACACGGTGTGTACTCATAAAATACACGGCATGTACTTATAAAATTTCAAGAAACATTATTTTTCTCAAAAACTCCAGATAAAGGAAGGGAATACCTGAAATGAAGATCCGGGTTCTTACAAAATTCCCCCCTTAAAGAAATTTGTCCCTGAATTTTTATAGAGAGGCATAGAAGAAGAAACCCTGAACAGCTCCGGCCACTGCGATCGAACCTCGGCCTCCCTCTCCCAGGTCTCGTCCTATACTCTCCCATGCTTCCAAAGCACCCGTACTAAAGGAACAGACCACCCACTAAGAACCTTCATACTATGATCGATAATTCGGATGGGATGCTTCTCAAATGATGCATCCGCTTCGAGCTCATCCTCCTCGGGCTGAAAGACATGTGATGGGTCTGAAAAGTAATGTCAGAGCTGAGAGACGTGGAAGACGTCGTGCATAACTCGGTACCTCTAAGGTAACTGGAACCGATAGGCAACTGGACCGACCCTCTCTAGTACCTCAAACGGCCCGACGTACTGTGGTGAAAGCTTACCCTATCTTCGAATCCTCTTGCATCCCATCCTCTGTGCGACATGCAGGAAAACCTGATCTCCGACCTCAAACCCCAGAGGTCATCTCCGCTGATCAGCATAAGACTTCTGTCAAGACTGTGCTGTAGCCATCCTCTTCTGAATCAACTCTATCTGCTCTGAGTTCTCCTGAACAAGACAAGGTCCCAGCAGAGCTGCCTCTCCTACCTCCTGCCAGTATAAGGGTGATCGGCATGGCCTACCGTACAAATCCTCATAAGGTGCCATCTGAATGGTTGCCTGAAAACTTTTGTTGTAGGTGAACTCCATAAGAGGAATATGCTTCTCCCAAGAACCGTCGAAGTCTAGAATGCAAACTCATAGTATATCCTCAAGCACTTGGATTGTGCACTCAGACTGGCAATCAGTCTGGGGATGGTATATTGTACTCAAAAGTATCTGTGTACCCAAAGTCTTCGGAAGTCCCTACCAGAACCGAGAGGTAAAACGCTCATCCCTATCTGAAATAATGGAGTGTGGAACTCCATGTAGACGTTCAATCTCTCGGATGTACAGTCGTCCTAGATCATCAACACTGAAGGTATCCTTGATCAGCAAGAAATGAGCAACCATCGTAATCCTATAGACGACAACCCAAACAACATCATTCCCCCAAGGAGACCTCGGTAACCCGGTCACGGAGTCCATCACGAAATCATTCCAATTCCACTCGGGGATGGGTAACTGTTGTAAAATCCTTGTTGGTCACTAATTCTCTACTTTCACCTGCTGACATGTAGAACATCTCATGACAAAACCAGCAACATCTCTCTTCATACCTGGACACCAGTACTGGCGGTGTAGATCACGATACATCTTGGTGATGCCAGGATGAACATCCCAAATTGAGGAATGAAAATCCTGTATCATCTCCTCTTTTATGTCTGTTGGCACCCAAACGCGTCCCTGGAAACGCAATATCTCATCCTCACCCACTGTCCATCCAGGAAGAGGGTCCCCTCCTGACACACTCTCCCACAGGACTAAGGCCTCCAAATATGATAGCTGACTCATCTGTACCTAATCAAGAAGTATAGAGGTAATAGCTACAGAAGACGGGAGAGCTTGTCCCTGTCTGTCGTGCACTTCCAAGTGCATCTCAGAGAACAGAGCCATAAGCTTCCACTCACTGTTGGCCTCCTGAACTGCCTGAATCTGAGTTCTTCTACTCAACACATCTACCACTGCATTTCCCTTTCCCGGCGTATAGGCATGCTTGAAGTCAAAGGACGGAAGGTACTCAACCCACCTACGCTGTCTCATATTCAGATCATGATGAGTGATGATATAATTGAGACTCTTGTGGTTGGGGAAAACCGCAAAGTTCTCTCCCAGAAGGTAGTGTCTCCAAAAGCGTAAGGAATGAACAACAACTACCAACTCCAGATCATGCATAGGGTAATTCCTATCATGTGTCCTCAACTGCCGAGACCCATTCACAACGACTTCATCTCCCTGCATAAGCACAGCTCCCATCCCGATACATGAAGCATTGCAGTAAACAGTGTAGCCCTTGCCTGGCTCTGGCAAGACTAGTATCAGTGCTGACGTCAACCTCCCCTTTAGCATCTGAAAGGCTGATTCACAAGAATCTGACCATAAAAACCTTTCCCCCTTCTTTATCAGACTTGTCAATGGTGATGCTAGGTGCGAGAAGTCCTGAATGAAGCATCTATAGTATCCAGCTAGCCCTAGGAAACTCTTCACCTCAAAGTCATTCTTCGGATCCTCCCAGGAAACTACAGCTCTAACTTTCTTTGGGTCCACAAATACTCCATCCTCTGAGATTACGTGACCCAAGAAGTGAATTTGATCCATCGAAAAGTGGCACTTCAAGAGTATAGCATACATCTGATTCTCTCTCAGTGTACTCAGAATGATCTCAAGATGTGTGTCATGGTCCTGTCGAGTGTGAGAGTACACAAAGATATCATCCACGAAGACCACGACGATGGAGTCCAAGTACGTATGGAAAACTCGGTTCATCAGTGCCATGAAAACTGAAGGTGCATTTGTGAGACTGAACAGCATGAATATATACTTGTATAGACAATACCTTCTTCTGAAGGCTGTAAGAGGTATATTTAACGGTCTAATGCGCAACTGATGATAACCGGACTTCAAATCGATCTTTGAGAACACTTGGGCTCCTCGAAGCTGATCAAAGAGGTCATCTATCCTCAGAAAGGGATATCATTTCTTGATCGTCAACTGGTTCAGTTTCCGATAATCCACACAAAGCCGAAGGGTACCGTCTCCCTTCGTCATAAACAGGACCGGCGAACCCCAAGGAGAAGTACTAGGTCGGATGAAACCCTTTTCCTGGAACTCCTCCAACTACTTTTTGATCTCCTGCAACTCAGGTATAGCCATCTTATAAGGAGGAATAGACATCGGTGCCACTCCTGGAACGAGCTAAACCAAGAAGTCTACCTCACGCTCCGGAGGCAAACCTGAAAAGTTCTCTGGAAAACAAATCCTTGAAACGATCCACCACTAGGAGAAATTCTAACTGTGAAGTCCCCTGGTCATCCAGATAAAGACTGGAAATCTAGGCTATAACTTTTCCTAGACCATGATGCGCTGGTCCAGTTCTACTCGCCTGGACATCCCACTCGACTCTATGAAGGAAATATCTGCCCTCTGGTGATATGAAACTCACCCTACGGCGATAGCAATCAATGACTGCCTGGAAGGTAACCAACTAGTCCATACCGAGAATTACGTCATAGCCCGTCATCTCTAGGACATAGAGGTCCCATAAGAAATGACACCCCATAAACTCAAGAGGGCACTCTCTCTACTAACGTACGCTAGATGTACTTGTCTCCAAAGGTGTGTCTAGTGTCAACGAGTCGGCAGAAGAAAAGATACAGAGCCCAAGGCTCTCCATGACCGCAACAGAGATAAAGCTATGGGAAGCACCAGTATCGAAAAGAGCTGAAGATAAAACTGAGGATACTAAGATCGTACCTCAAATTGTAGAAGGGTCGGGATCCTACTCCAAATAGGTATGCTCCACAGTGAAAGACTGGCTTGCACTGCGGCCCTACGCCCCTAGCTAACCGCTCTGAGCTGATCCAATCTACTGTCACTGATGACCTGGTGACTGACCACCATGGTCGTGACCTCCACCTCATCCAGATTGGCCGGAATAACTACAGTTCCTAGACTGGTGGGAAACTGGTGAAGCATCTCCAAAATGCGGGGTCATAGAGGAACCCCTACCAACAGCTGAAGGTGAGAAGATGTGACAGAAGCACTGAAGATGGCTCATCTTTCCGCAATATCGGCACTCCATCAGATCTCTCTAGCACTGAGGCCTAGTATTCCCACTCATACCGCACTGGTAGCATACAACCTGGCTGCCAGAAGATGCATCCCGCGAACCTCGATCTCCTCGAGAAGACTCTATGTGACGCTTCCTACTGTTCGTAGGAGGAACACCAGCTCTGGATGTCGAACCGCCCTGGTTCACTGCTCCAGAATCCCTCAGATTGCACTCAGTAATCATCGCCTAGTTGACGATGGAGGATATAGAAGTTAATTAAAATATATTCACCTGGGAACGGATCTCCTGCCTGAGAACATCCTTGAAGTTCCTAGCAAGAAACAACTCATCACCTTCTAGGATCGGTGTGAAACGATGCAGCTCAGTGAAGCAAGATGAGTACTCCCTAATAGAAAGAGTACCCTGCTGCAGACTCATAAACTCCTAGGCTCGATCGGTGCTCAGGGTCTCTGGTTAGAAGTAGTCATAGAAGGTGCGTCAGAACTCATCCCATGACATACCCTACTGGCGTCCAGACTGTGAGATCACCTCCCACCACCTCTTGGTGGTGTCCCGGAGCATATAGGTGGCCATCTTTACCCTCTTCTATGGGGGTATCTATAGATGCTCAAAGATAGTCAGTGTGGCCTAGAACCATGAATCTACAACCTGGGGTCCTCCATCCCCTGAGAAAGTGGGAGGATTCTACTGCGAAAAAACCCTCGTCAACTCATCCATCGATGGGGCAGGAGGCAGCACTCCCTAAAAAGTCTGCATCATCCTCAGTAAATCCTCCCTGAACTATGCATCGGTGCCTACGACAGGTATAAATGATGGAGCCAAGGTTGGCACAGTAGGAGGATCAATAAGATGTTCCTGATCGGCCATATCCGGTGTCTGGTCACCATCTGGAAACTGACGTACGACCGGAGGATGTCTCGGAGGCATAGCTCTGAAATATCAAAATCACACCTTAGATCAGGATTAACAAAGACTGAAAACACAGGAGTATAAAACGGGAACAGGGGAATGAAACTATCAAGTTTTACAAAACACATCTACACAGCGTGTATAAAAACTAAATGGTGTGTCTTCTTTAGCCATTAACATGGGTGTGTACTCCTTCCACTACTGGTCGTGTAACACCCCAAACTACATGGCATCTTGTTCCCACACACGGCGTGTACTTGAACTCTAAACCCATGCCCGAGTCTCCTTACAAGGCTAACCCACACAGTCCAAACTAACCCCAGACTATACGGCATGTTCCCTAGGGACACGGCGTGTACTAGACACGGTCTCGGTGGCTCGTGATGTTAGTTAGACGGTCGTCTACACGGCTTCCCTTACACGGCATGTTCCAAACAAACACGGCGTGTATAGGAGAAGATAACACCGACCCGTTTTGTTTGTGACGCGGCCGGTACCTAGTACAAAACTACACGACATGTTCTTCACCAACATGGCATGTTCTACTCGAGCTTCCTCGGCCCGTGTTGTTAGTGACACAGTCGGGTACACGGCTCTAAACTACATGGCGTGCACCTACCATACACGGCGTGTTCCTGAAGTCATTTTTCACGACATCATGTTTCTTCTCACATGGTCAGTGACACATCCTGAAAACTACACGGCGTGTATCCATAAAGTACACGCCGTGTATTATGGATTTTTCTAGGAAGTAGCTTAGAAACTGCACAGAAGCCCAGAAAACACAGAAAACAAGGCAAGGGGGTTCCAAATTCTGACCCTCAGGGGACCATACTCCCCATGAATCAAATATTGGCATCTCCTACACTCATTTATAAGGAAAAACAGGTCAATGATCCACCAATTTCTGATTCAAGTGGTCCCATAACACCTCAAGAACCAAAACTTGGCATTCATTTTAAGTAATGTATAAAACAAAAAGTTTCTCTATCAAACTGCAGAGATTGTATCAAACATCTATCACAACATCATGCATAATCTACACAACATCTATCACAACAACATGAAATCGCTAATGCACCCTAGATGGCATGGCAAGAATACATGGCATGTGATTTCTAACAAGTGCATATATAATGCATGATATGACATACCCTCATCTCATCGGGTTGCGATAGAAATAGAACAACAATATCAAAACAATAACACCACAAAACATGTGAATCACTCTAGGTGAAATCATATCAACCGTAAAATCTCAAAACCTGAAAACCTCAATTAACGAGGTAGTATGGATTTTCCCTGTACACAGGTTAGATACTCCAAGGCACAGCTTATTACCAAATACTGAATCCTTCCTATCCCTGGCTAAAGGAACCAAACGGTAAGTCAAGAGAAAAGAAGCTCCTATGATACCACTTTGTAATGTCTTGGTTCCGGAAGCCACCCAGGGGCGCCCCGTACCCGGTTGGTCACATGACCTCAAGCGCATTTCCCCAAACGCCAGAGGCTGCCGACTAGTAGTGAGGGCCTTGGGTGTGATAGTGGGGAAACTATAACCTCATTGGAAGAGTACACAGTGGAAATAAATAAGCATGAAATAGCGGAAGCAGTGAATAACCAACAATAATAAAAAGTGGAAGACTAAATCAATAATTTGGACCACATATATATATATATATGGAATGATGCAAGATACAAATCTATGAAAGCATCCAAACAAGTCACAATGCTGAAAACACCATAGTACCAAAACAAGTACAAGAGAAAAGAAAAACAGCTCCTCAGCATCAGAAGCCAAAGCTTGTTCCCTTACTCTCCTGCTCCAAGAAATCAAGTTCTAGAACTCTAAGGGTGGTTTCCCTTGTCTATACCTGCAAAAAAATAGTCTTCTTGAGCCCAAAAGCATGGCCCAAACAAGATGTGAGATAAAATCCTTGTAGGAAACCACCCGAATATCTGTGCCTAACAGTCAATGAGTATATGGAAGGTGAAAGTAAAATAAGCAGTAAATAGCAATAGCAATGCAGTAGGCAAGAAACAGTAAGTAGTGAAGCAGGATGATACACAACAGTAATCAATACACAACCAACAACAGTAGTGAGAAAATCAGCTAACACAAATAGGAGACCTTCTGGGAAGTACCCGTAGCCATCCCCTCTGGTCCTAACCAAGATGTACCACAACCCTCTAGGCAGTGCACTCAGCCTAACCCCTATGGTTTGGTCATAAAAATTTCGTAGACTCTCTGGGGAAGCTCACTCTTTCAATTCCCCTTATAGTCTAGAGTAGTCAGGGACTCTCTGGGGAAGATCACGCGGTCTAACCCTCTTCGCCCCAAGGTTTAGAGACTCTCTGAGGAAGCTATCTCATTCAATTCCTCTTATAGACTCAGGTATACCACAGACTCTCTGAGGAAGCTCACTTGGTCAATTCCTCCTCAAGCCTGGGATTGTTTTTAAAAATATTCAAACAAAGTAAGACTCTCTGAGAAAGATCATTTGGTCTACCCTCTTATAGTCTATAAAATATGAAAGAACTCTGGGAAGCTCTCTCAGTCTATCCCCAATGGCCTATAATGTCTAAGACTCACTGAGGAAGCTCACTCAGTCTACCCTCCTATAGTATATAATGTCAAGGACTCTCTGGGAAGCTCACTCGGTCTATCCCTTATAGTCTATTACATCAGGTTCTCACAGCCCTGTGCCAGTTAGTGCATTATAATGCTATAAGGACAAAGTTCACCTATAGATCTACTTGGATAACCTTCTATAGGACAACAATCATGTTATACAAAACACCCCTTCCTATAGACACAAGGCATGGCAATAGTCATAACGGCCAAAGGTTAACAAGACCCCAAGGTTGTAAACAGAGAAAACCATGGGCAAGACATCCAAGCGCAACAAATTATTCTCTAACATGATTAATTTACCTATACACAAGCATAAAACCAAGGCAAGAAACCAACCAAGGAAAAAAGGTAAACACACAATACCCTGTTCACTGGAATTGGTGGAATTTGCACATAAAACTCAAAGACTTTGAACGGTAAGGCACAAACCACCTACCTCGATCCTAGGATATTGAGATAATTGAACCACGATGACTGATTCTCTATCTTGAACGTCGTAGATCTGAGAAAACATCCAAAATGCTCAAACCATGATAACTTGAGAAAGAGGAAGAATCAAGGAATGAAACTCAAGAAGAAGGAAGAACTCACCGTTGTGGTTCCAATGTAATCGACGGTGGTCGAATCAGCCAACATATTAAGGCTCAAAAATCCAGAGAAGTTTCGTGGTTGTACGGCGTCTCTCGGTCAAACCAGACCTAGAAGAAGACGTTTATGGTGATAGGGCGCAACCCCGGTCCGATTAATGAAAACAAATTACACTGCGTGTACTTTTAGAGTACACGGCGTGTAGTGGGTTTTTCCATACTCCACTAAAATCAGCCTCCACGTCACCCCTACAAACCGTGTGTGTGGCCCGGAAATGGCCAGTACACAACTTCGAGCGGGAAAAGAGTACATGGCATGTACTTAAGAAGTACACAACGTGTACTTCAAAAATTTCTAGAAACTTTATTTTTCTAAAAAACTTCAGAAAAAGGAAGGACATACCTACAACAAAGATCTGGGTTCTTACAAGTTTGGATTATTTCAAGGAATTTAAAGTACAATTATTTTGTGCATGGTCTATTTGATACTTTTTGAATTACTATTTAATTTTAGAGAGTTAAATTAGTCTTTATTATTATAAATGATTATTATTTTTGGGAATTATATTATCTTATACTAACCATATTGGATTTGATTAATGTTTCAAGTTAGGAGAAATTGACAACAAATATTTTGTGGATTATGTGATTCTATAGATGGTGATTCATCTTGAATACCAATCGTTTAGAGAAAAATATGAATTTATGGTGTATTTTTATTAAAGGATGAAAATTTAATTCTCATGTAAATATGTTTCCTTATTTTCTTAGTTAAATAAGTAAAATAATTCCTTATTGTTATGAAAATGATCTTAAAATAATGTTTTTTGTTTACTTTTCCTACTGTGATATCAAAGACTGTTTAACACATCCCAAATTTATATCATTATGATTGTAATTTTTTTGACAATGTTATCTATCACTCACCATCAGAACATTATAGTTATTTTTTCTTCCATATACATTTTTTCCTACATAGAATCCTATTATGTGTTATCTCATGTTACCTTCGTACTATATTTTTCATTCTTTTAAAGTAGATGTTTTGTAAATCCTTTTTTGTATGTGTGAATGAAATAATAGAATATTGAAGATTCATACCATATTTACCATCCCCAAAATCATATTGAAATGGAGGAATTTCTAAAATGGGGGGGATAATGTAACATAATGAGTTTTTAAAAGGAAACACAATGTTCGATAGCGTACATGATACACAACATCGAGCATTAATGAACAACTAAATATTATTATTTAATAAGGTAGTTATAACCTAGCCATTAGAATAGAGGGAATGGAAAGTGTTAAAATAATTATAAAAATATGTTTTAAACATGTTTATATAATGGTTTATTTATTACCTAATTAACTTGAAATGAAAATAAAAACCAATTGAATAGAAAGAATGCATTTTTATGAAGAAATAATTGAATGTTAATAATTGTGTCTATAAAAAAATAAAATCACTATTTTGGGATAATATTAAGGAAATATTAATTCAATATAAGGTTTAAAATACATCTTATGTGTTATTTAGATAGTACACAATAACAAAATCATTTTTACAGATAAAATGATTGTTTTCAAAAAATATACAGTTTTTCTCCCTTTTAACAGTGATCCCATTTTAAATAATTTTTTTGAAACTTTTATAAATTATATTTGACAAAATATACTTATTAATTGGAATAGATAAATTATAATTACTTTTGGTTGAAAATTTGGTATTTTATGGATAAAGTTTATATATGACAGAATAGTTAAAATATTGCATTTTAATTCAGATCTCCCTTTTCTTTTAATTAATTTATATAGTTATATAATCATTTAAAATGGTTTTAAAGTATAATTAAATAATTTTATTATCATTTAATAAATTTTTGGTTATTGGAATTAATTTCACAATGAAAATAAATATAAAAATTTATGTGAACATTGAAAATTTTACATAAAAACATATTTTCTTATTCCATCAACGGGAATAATTTTTAAATAATTTATTCAAATTTTATGTTTGGAATTTTGAAAAATGGATTTAATATTTGGAATCATACATTCATGGTTATTTAAATAGGTCCCTTCAATTTTGGGATAATATGAGTAGTATGTTTAGTAATTATTTTTATTACCACAGTAAGGTAAATCGTTTAATTAAAGGTAAAAATAAGATTATAATATTATAAAACTACCCTAACACATGTCATAATATTACTGGATGAGTGTATCATGACAACTATCACACTTTTATTGATTTTAGGACCACATTGAGACACTTTTATGACTGTAATGCATTTATAATATTATATTCAATGAATTTTCATTTTTATTGCACTTTTTTAAAAAAGTAAAGTATTTAAATATCATGTCATACCAGGGATATATTCAACTGTAAAAATTCATTGGAAATCTAAAAAATTTAACATATATCATGGTAATTTATATATAATTTTTATCAATTATATAGTTAAATTTAATTATGGCACAAACAACATGTAATAACTTTCTAGTCAATGAAAGAATAAAATAAATGATATTATAAATTTTAAAATAGATATTATTTGACATAAATTATTCTATACAAGAATTTTATAGATATATTTGGAATTTTGGTGATGATATAAATGAGTTTTTTTAAATTATCTTCTATTATGGTATTTTTTTTAAAATTCAACTAATGAATAGTTCCTGAATTGACACTTTTGGAATTTTAAAAAGTAAAATAGTTTAATAAATGTTATTAAAATCCTAAAAAATTAAGATTCAGAAAAATGTTAGGAAAAGACCTAATATGTAACAAATTATACCTTTTTAGTATTTTTTTCCTATTATGGTAATTAAATTAACCCACAAAGTGAAAATAACATGATATCACGATAAGATTAAAAATAGTAAAATAAGGGTTAAAACAAAAAGATAATGATTAAAATATATATATAATATTTATAATTTTAATTTTATTATAATTATTATACTGAAAATCATCTTATATTATAAATAAATAATTCTTGGACAATTGTTTCTCAAAATTTAATTTATATTTATTTATTACTTTTTAAAATTCCCAGGGTTCCCCTCCCCTCTCCTTTAAAAAGGAACCCCTCCCTATCAATTAATGACACTTCAAAAACCTTTTTTATCACAAAATATCTTCCCCAAACAATTATTATAATCATTCTCCATATTCATGAGGCTTTTTTTAGGATTAACACCCTCATTAGATGTTTTAAGGATTTCTTCAAAGGTGATCAACCGAAAAAGATGTATCGTTTTCTTTACTTATTTCTATTTTATTTCTTCTTATGAATCCTTAAAATATCTTTCTAACATGATGAAATAATATTTAAAGTTTTATAATGATACATATATGTTATTTTTTAATATTATCACCTAAACCATTTCCAATTCAATTAATTATGAATATAATTAATCGTTCGTGCCTACGTGTGAACTATCACCTCCAAGAAACGATCTAATTAATTTTCCATAACAGTATCTCAGGGATGGTTATAATAATGTAATAAATGTTAATATATGATATTAATAAAATATTAATAAGTATATTATAATAATATATCAATTATTTTCTTACATACCATGCACATAAAAATGATAATTTCATTTGTGCGTACAATTGAACTATCACCTCCATGAAGTGATGTGATTCGTTTTTATTCACTACATAACCTATTTGATATATACGATTATATTTAGATTATTAATATGATATTAATTATTTTATTATTTTTTCTTAAATATTAAATAGTTCTTACCTTATTTCCATAATGGTCTATGAAAAATGAATACGTTACTCATGCGTATGTACGGCCTACTGTCTCTATGACTACAATGTTGTTCATTTTTTCTACCATAAATTAATGGATTGATTTAAAAAGTATAATTGATATATAAAAGATATTATTATTTAATTTATTTTATTATATATATTATTTACATATGACCACATGGAAAATTGACATTAATCTAAGTTCATTTTCGACTAAATTACCAAATATTTACTGAACGTCTGATATGAACAAAAATAACTATATAATTATTATAACATTGTAATAAGTGATATAATAGAAATAAAAAACACAAAAATGTTTCTAAATAATGTATAAATCTACCTAATATTATTAGTCAATATTATAATGATTTTATGTGACGAGTCGAACTCATGGTAAAGGACTTTGTCTCAATGAACTTTCATTAAGGTGTATATAAAACCCATTTTCTGATTTTATATGATGAATTAAAATATTATCATGATATTTAAAAAAATTTTAATGTTATTATTTAATTATTTTTATTCATGTGTTTCTAAAGTGGTAAGGGACTCTTTAAGTAAAACGTTGTTTTAAAATGTTATAATGATTTATTCTTCTTAATAATTGTAATTTATGTATAAGTTTCCAAAAAGTTTTTAATGGATTTATTTATATAGATGTGAATATATTAATGTTTTAATTTCTTTAAATAGTTTCAATGTTGTATGGGATACTTTTATTAAACATCATCATTTTAAATGTTATAATTTTGTTTCAAAAATGGATTGATTATTTGAATAACATGGAATGATTTATTTAATATATATGTCATGAACTGAATTTCTCACTTTTATATGAATACAATTTTTTTATTTTTTCCTTATAGGTTTACACTTTTATTTTGAAATAAAGTGTTTTCATTTTTTAGTGTGCATCTTTGTAAAAATGAAATTTGATTTTAATGTGGAAATAGTATTTTCCCATTATACATGTTTTATGTGTTATGATTTTTTTAGGGATATTTGAATTAATTAAGTATATTTGTGGTTCCATGATAAACCGTGGGTGTCGATACTTGTGATAGTTATACAATGAATTGGGTAATGTGATGGAGTTAAATGATAAGGTTTCTACAAAGAGGTGTAGGTATTATACTATGATGGGTATCCCAAACCTAAACATGAAGGTTACTCCATTTGTAGATATGAAAGAAAGAAAAATAAGTATGATATGGATTCAATAAGATACCTTTATGTTTCATGATTTCTATGTTTTTTTATTTAAAGTGTAAGATTTAATGAGGAATGCTTAATAGTTTATTTATTATGGGGTAAAATTATCATTCTGTGGAAATGTTTTCATTATTTTAAAATATTAATAGACAAATATTTTCATTAATTATTTTATATCCCTTAATAAAAACATTGTTCTCATCGCAAGTATTTGAAATGTTTTTCACAATATTGAAGGAAGAATAGATTCAAGGATGAGACCAGGGAAATGTTATCATGATTAAACGTAAAAAGAAACCATGTTTCATTTCAAATGTTAAAATTTTATTAAAGAAATTGATACTATTGAAAGTTTCCACTTTGTATTTCTATGGTTTTGTTATATATTAGTTATGGACTAATTCTATAGATCTCTAATCTTGAAAAGATCCTCAATGTTAATTAAAGTTAAACTATTGACTTAACTCAAGATTATGAAATGATTAAGGTTGGGACCTTATAATATATTTCTATTACAATACATTTAAAATATATGACATGATTAATTCTTTCTATTCAATGATGGAAATTGATACTACACCATCATATCTTATAATTTTTTCAGAGATTAAATACTTTTGAAGGATTTCCTTAAGACCAACAATGAAATAATAAATATTTCTCTAATGATAGTTTATGTTTCACGCAACTCCCTTCATAAATGTTATAAAGAAATATTATTATGTGATAATTATAAAATAATAGTTAAATTTAAGGGAATTAATATTATTAACCACATTATTATAGATATACTTTTCTAAATCAGTGTTAATATAGAAATTAATGTTCTAAGAACAAGCGTAATTTTTTTGTAAAATCATTTTCTCCTTCAAAAAAGATATTTTCATTAAAAAAAATTTCTACTTTTTTAAAAATAAATAAATTTTATTTTATAAAAATATTATCATTTTTAAATATAAATATTATATTTAAACTTTGGTAAATTTTTTATAATTTTCTAAAAGGATTGATTTTACATTGAATAGTGAAAAATATGTATTTTTATAAAACTGTCAATTTCATTATATTAAAAAAACAATTATGATATGAATTTTCTATAAATTTTAATTATTTAAAATTTATATATAAATAATATAATCTATTTAATGTTAATCATACTTATACCTTATTAATGTATACTTGAATTTTTTGGCATGAAAATTCATTTTCAAGAGAACTATTTTTCATTGCATTTTGTGGGATTGATTGTAAAATATATTCTAAAACATTTGTAAATTTTAGTTATTAAAATTTGATGAAATATTTTTATTAATATTACTAAATTTAAATAACTATCCTCATTTATTTTTTGATAATGTGAACAGTAAACATGTAAATTCATGTTACCACGGTAAAGGGTAACTTTGGTAATTTATGTTAAAAATGATATGATATGGATAATGGAATTAGACTAAATCTTGATCGAATTTTATTGGATGAATAGTATTAGTCCATAATAAATAAACTATTTGTTATATGACAATTTATTTTCATTTAGATGAGATTAGGAAATTTATAATATTTTATTTAATGAAAATTCAAAGATGTCACATTAATATTTATGATAACAATAACATATTTAAAATGTTGTAATATAGAATATATCATAAACAATAAGTATTCATCTGAAATATAAAAAAAATTATTCATCATGGTAATTTATTTGTAATTTTTTAGGGTAGTAATTATTACCTTAAAATCATACACAATGCTGATGTTGTAATTATTTTATTAACTAGAAAATGAAATATTGTTTTTAAAAAATATTAAAATATTTAAAATTTGAAATAAAAAATATGGGAAAAATTTATAAATGATCTAGACATGGTTTGGAAGAAATAAATTAATTTTATAAAATAATAAGAGTTCTCTTGATATTATTAATATCAAAGTAATGAATAGTCCTAAAATTTTACATTACCAATATTTTATAGTAAATAATATTTTATTAAATGATATAAAATTCATAGATAATTTTAAATAGATAAAAATTATATGGATAAGGTTGAAAATTTCGTCTATGATAAATTTATGGTTATTTGGTCATTTTATAGAAACAATATTAACCATCAAAGACTACAAATCCATGTTTTCATGGTAAGAGATAATTGGGATAGATATGAGTTAAAACAAAAAGCTATGGGTAGAAAGTCAGTAAACAATTATGTAAATTTTGATAGATGAGAGGATTTAAACTAGTATCATATTATCATATAAATTAATATATTTATTGGCCTTTTAATTAAAATTTAATTTTTAATAAATTAATATTTTGAGATATTTCTAAAGTTCCCCTCATCTCAATTATAAAAGGGAACTCCTTTATTCCCTTCTTACACTACATTAAGAGATATAGCTAGAATATTTCCTGAAAATTAATTTTCTAAACCTTTTTAATCAATTTATATAAGATCTATTAATCTCAAAATTACAACTCTGTGTCCCCAAAGAAGATATCTAATGGATATCCATCGAAGAATAAGTAACCATTGGTATCAACTATTTGATGTTTATTATATCTTCTAATACCAATTATTGTGTTGTTTACATCCTAAATTAATAAATATAGTAATATATATATATATATATATTATAATGGTTTTTAAAAAACTATATTCTACCTTTTATCCGTCTTATCAAAAAAATGAGCACACCACACATGCGAACGAACACCATACCTTCTCCATATAAAAGTGTAATTCGTTTTTCATGAAAAAATTACAAGGATGGTAATAATGATAGAAATAGTGGATATATATGATAATTATGAAATGATATTATTTCTCTAAAATGTATTTATCCTCATGTTCCTTAATGTCTCTCGCATTAATGGAATGATATCATCGCTTGATCGTGCGTATGACATGTCGTCTCCACAACATGATGTGTTTAATTTTTTATGTTTAAAATTTAATATTTATTATAAAAATATATATGAAAAATAAATATGACATATATGACCTTAATATCTTTATAGAAATTATGGAAATAAATGCAATTCATAAGAACCAAGACATACATGAAAAATCCTGCATAAGAAGATAAAGGAGTTAACACTGAAAACAAGGGTAATAAAAAAGTATTATTAAAAACGTGTGATAAGATTACATAATAAAATCATATATGATTTAATAAAAATAAATATGGTTATGTTATAAATAAATTTCTTGATTTAAACCATTATAAATTAGTTCAATTCACGTTCAATTAGAGTAAAGTGCAAGGTATGGGATTTCTTAACTCAATTTCTGTCCACTGGGTTAATATTATAATTCATCGATTATTTATTTTTGTGATTATGTTTTCAATGATTTTCATTATGTTATTATTTATATTTACTTGGTTTATTTGGATTCATTTTTTATACATATAATTTATTCATTCAATATTTCTCACCTCAATATTATGGTCATTTTTTAAGTTTATTTCACAATCTAATCCTAATCAAGATTGTTTACCCTTGAATTAACAATAATGATAATTATTTTATCATTTATTAATAAAAACAATAATTTTATTCTCATTTGGTTATTCATGATCCTTTTAATATAATATTAACATTTTCCACTCTTTGGTAATTAAAATTTTTATTAAAATGTTTTCCTAAAAACCCAACTTTATTTTTCTCTTCAGTTGAAAATATGTTTTCTTCCAAAACCATATTTCATAAAAATATTTTCAAATGTTTTTTAACTATTTAAAAGTGATTAATAAAATTAATATTCACCCATTTTTACTGTTTTTAAAAAATAAAAGTAATATCTTTTTGTTTCCAAAACAATATCTATATGGTTTTTCAAACAAAATGGACGAAAACATTTTTTTAATGAGTATGGTATAGATATAATTTACCACCATTATGAATACTTAGTTGTTCTAAAAATATATATATGTTTCAAAGGTTTTTCTCGATTGAAGGTAATTTCAAAAATAATTTTAAATTTTAGTTTTAAAAAATTATTTTTCAAAATGGTTTTCAAATCAAAAATAATATTTTCTTCATGAATGTTTTCAAGGATATATTATTATAATTCTAATCATTAATGACAAAAATAATTTTTTCTTAATAATATATATATATATATATATATTATTTATAACATTATTAATCTTACTTTGGATGTTTTATGATCATTTTGACTAATTAAATTATTGGTACTCACTTCATTACTTCATTTCATTTGTCAATAACATTACCTTGAAATATTGACTTTCCTATGAACACAGGTCATTATAATTTCCCCAAAATATACATATTATTTATCATGGATATTTTTATTTCATACTATGTTTTTATTTCTATATATGAGGTACTATATTGTATATTATTTTACATATGGGTAAATGTTGATAAATTTGTATCCTTTACTACGGATATATTATGATAAGGTACATTGTTTATGAATTAAATAAATACATAGATTTATGAAAAATTATTGGGATATGTATGACATGTGTTGGTTTATATTTATATAAATCCTATAAATGCATCAATAGTATCATTAGGCGAAATCATTTGAAAAAACTCTATATTTTGGTATCTAGTATGTTTTAAATTTTCTTGTAAATGGACTTGATAGTAGTATGGTAGTTAATTTTGTGAAATTTCTTAATAATAAAAATATATTATTCCTAAGAAATATTTCATCCTATAATTAAGTATATTATTCAATAAATTTTATTATTATCCAATATATTTCCACTATTCAATTATCTCTTGATTCATTTAATTTTAATTTAACTAATTAAATAGAATGTGTTCTCAGTTATTTACCTTTACATATTGATAATTATTTTAGATTAATGATATTATCCACTATATATAACCCTTTATATCCATTTGAGATTACCATAATTTATTTCTTTTCCCTAGGGTTCAATATACTTTTCTATGATTGATATTTTTGGATACACTAAGTGGAATACCGGCTTTCTCAATGAAATTCTTTTTGATTTTTATGTTTTAATATTTAATGTTAATTTGAAGTATATAACTAGTTTGATAATAATAATAAAATATTTTGAAATTTGGGAGGTGATTAATTGTATATTTTCCCATATTAATTAATTAAACATTGTCTCTATGCTACAGGGATTGTGGTAATTACATGTGGTATCAGATCATGTTTCGTAGAATCATTTGAAACATGATTTAGAAATAGATAAATTAAAGAATATAAACCATTTAATGACTTTTAGGACATGTCTAAGTATGGTATAACATCCTATAAATTTGGTAATGACCATTTATAACTAAGGATAAACAAACTGACTCCTACAATGAGAATAATGTGTCATGTTTTCGACATGAATTCATTAATATTTCAACAATCATAATGAATATTATAGTTTGATGGTTAAATTATTTTTATAATATTATTCAATGCCTTAAACCATAAAGAACCATGTCTATATAAAATTCTTTGGAACTAGAGTGCATTGGGAATCAATAATTACATTGGTTATGTTTTTTTAAACATTATTTTGGTTATAAAAATCATTAATTTTTAAATGAATTATGTTTATAAATTTTCATTAACGTAAGAGTTATAGAAAACAATATATTATTATGAGTCTAATGTGAAACATATGTTTAAATTCAAATACAATATTTTTTTGTATTTTTTCAGAGTTTTAATCAAGATGTATAAAAACTTTTGGAGATATTTGTGGCAATAAAACCCATTGGTTAAGTATGAGTGAATAATAATTTATGTAGTAATACTATTACATTTATTTGTACAATAGTTTAAAAGTAAAGATAAACTTTAAGGTTTTATTACTATTGATATTAAGGTAATTATTGGTTATTATAGTATTTGGGAATGTAAAATGAAATATACGAGATAACAGTTCAAGTTTAAACATTTCATTAATTTTTAATACATTACGGTTATTTTAATTATTTTTATAAACTTTATTGGAATATTATATTAATTATATTAATAGTTTTTAGAAAAAGTATATGATATATATATGGTGATAACCTATCATGTTTGGAAAGGTCACGGGGGCTGAACCCACAATCAAAGTGTGATAAGTGTGCAGTTTCAAACAATTACCAACATGAAGTTACATTAAGTGTGAAATTTTCCTTTTAGTTAAATGATTTGATGAATTTAGGATAAGTTAATTTTGGAAAAACTATATGATTAAGGTAAACAAAATACTATTGAATTTATTTATGAATAAATTTTTAATTTTATTTTGGAGAAATATATGATTTTATTGTGGGTTTATTATAAATTAATAGATTTATGGAAATTGTTAGTGTACTATAGAGATTATATGTTTTGGGAATGCATGTTTTTAGAGATATTTATTTCATTAATCTTGGATTACTTTGAGATCAAATCATTCTAATTATTGAGTTCCAATATTAGGTGGGAATATTTTTTAGTACATTCAATGATATTTATTTTTTGAATGATCTATTTATAATATTGGATAATATTATTGAATTTTGAGTGATTAATGTAATTTTTATCAAATGGAGGTTTACTCATTTTGGGAATTATCTAACCATATTAGTTTCTAGGTAACATCTAAAGATATAAGGAATATATTGTTTTCTCAAATTTTTAACCTATATAAATTGATTTTAGTAGCATAAGAAATAAAAAAATCATGATCTTCCTTTGTAGAAAAAGACAAGTTTTAATTGAATTTATTAATGGATGAAATTATATATTTAAAGTAATTATATTTCATTATGTTTTTACACATTGTAGTAAAATTATTCCTAAACTATAGGAAAATTATTTTAGAACAAAAACATTATCAATTAACTTTTATTACTATGAAATAAATGGTACTATAGCTATTCATAAATTTATAGTTTTGTGATGGATAAATTTATAATTATCATATTTTATATCACTCTATATTATAACTTAATCGGTATATTTCACTTCTATGTACATATTTCCACTTCCAGCTAATGTTCTCTTATTCGAAAGCTTTATTTTTTTGGTAACCTTTTCATTTCACATTCTTTATTATTAAGAGGATGTTTTATTAAAAATATTTATGATGTAGGTTTCCCATAATGTAATTTTCAAGTATGAATAGTTTATTTTCAAAGTACATTTTATAATTGTGATGATTTAATTTACTTAATTAGGAGATAATGTAACATCCTAATATTTTACAATATGTCTCTTTTTAAAATTATTCTTTTTGATATTTTTTATTTCACACAATACACTACCTGAAAAAAATTTGAAATATTATCATGTGACAATTATAACAGAGCTATTAAATTTTTGGGAATGAAAAATATTAACCACATAATGAAATATATATTCATAAAACTCATTTATAATGTAGTAATTAATTCTTTTTGAAGAAATGCTGAGTTTTTTGTAATGTTATTTTATTCATCAAAAAATATTTCCTTAAAAAATGGTATTCAATTTCAATAACTTCATTAAATATTATTTTATAAAATAATATCTTTTTTTAATCATAATTTTATAATTAATTAATGGATAATCCATGGGAATTTTATGAAATGATTGATTTTCTCATTAATAGTGAAAAATATTAATTTTTATAAAACTATCAGTTTCATTATATTAAAAGTTAATTTATAATTTCAATTCACACTAAATGTAAATTTAGTAAAATTTATTCATAAATAATCCAATTTTATTAATCTTAATAAATGTTATAACTTATTTTTGTATAAGTACATTTGTGGGAATAAAATGCATTTTTCAAGAAGAATGATTTTTCCTTCTATCATGTGGGATTAAGGATTAACATTTCATACATGATCCATTTATGTTTCTTTTCATATTTGATATTAAATATATTTACACTCAATTAGTAAAAATATTTTTTTCATGGTAAGAGTTCATGTGATTATATAATGGTTAAAACCAAAATATATGGGTAAAAATTTAGTCAAAACGTATATAAATTTTATTAGATGTTGGGATTTATACTGATATTAATCTTATATTGTAAATTAATACGTTTGGTTCTATTTGGAGTTGAAAATTAATTTGTATTAAATTAATATTTTAATAAATTCATAAAGTTCCCCTCACCTCAATTATAAAAGAAAACTCTTTCCTTCACTTTATACACCACATTGAGCCATATAGATCAAAACAAATCCTGAAAATTACTTTTCTAAACATTATTATACATGATTTGGATGTGTCAATATCATCACAATTCAATACCTATGTCTCTTATATAGACATCTAAAGGTATTCCATCGAAGAATATTTAATCATATTTATCAACTCTTTTATGTTTATATATTTTTAAACTTACTATTCATTTGTTGTTTACATCATATAATAATAAAGATATTATCATCCACATATTTAGATGTTATTATGATTATGAAAAAACAACATTCTACCATTTTTTCATCATATAAAAAATGAAATCACGGCATGAGCATATGTATGGCTTACTATCTCCATGTAGCGGAGTAATTCATTTTTCAGTAGCCATAAACAAGAATGGTTATAATGATGGTATTAGTGGATATATAGGTTAATAATGACATGATATTGATTCTGTAAAATTAATATATAACCCAATTCATTAAATTTTCACTCATTAAAAGAATGATATCGTCTCTCATGCATACGTACGACATATAGTACTCATAGAATGATGTGATTTGTTTAATTGTTCAAAATTCAAAAATTCATTTTAGAAAATATGTATAATGAATAAATATGAAAACTATGACCTCAATATCATTTGTATTATATGTAAACATATCCAATTACAATGAATTCAGACTTACATGAAAAATCATGCATAGTTAGATGAATTATTAATCAACTGAAACAAGGGTAATAATAAAATATTATTAAAAAAAGAGTGATTATATTATATAATAGAATAATATATGTTAGCATAAATATGAATATGATTATTTTATAAATTAAAAACAAGATTAAAAGCACTATTCAGTAGGTTAAAAACACAATTAATGGAATGTGTAAGGTAAGAAGTATCTTAACTCAATTTCTATTCATTGGGTTAATATTTTAACTCGTTCATTATGTATTTCTATTGTTATGTGTATAATGAATTTCCATTATATCATGTTACATTTATTCCTTATTTGTGTGGATTTTTATCTGATACACTTAATATATTCATTGATTAAATCTCACTTTACCATTATGGTCATATTAAGAGTTTGTTTACAATATCTTTATAATGGAGATTATTTACCCTTGAATTTTCATTAAAGGTAATTTTTTTATAATTGTATAATAAACTATTTAGTTATATTATCCTCTAGTTATTCGTGATCTATTAAAATTAAATTTATCATTTTTTCACTCTTTTATATTTAAAAGGTTTTGGTAAATGATTTCAAGAAAACCCAACACCATTTCTCTCTTTGGTAAAAAATATATGTTCTTATATAAACATATATTCTACAAAATTCCAAATTTTTATTCTACCATTTAAAAATTTGTTATAAAAGTAATTTACACCCCTTTTTAATCATTAATAAATGTTTTCAAAGGAATTTTATGATGTTTTCAAAACATCCCCATTTGGTATTTGTCAAAAAAACTAAAAGGAAACATTGTTTTTAACATGTGTAGTATAAAAGGATTTTGAAAACATAAAGAACACTCAATTGTCTTAAAAATTCATTGATATGATTCAAAGAAAAAAATCAATGAAATTTATTTTAAAAATATATTCTGAATTTTTTTTAAATGTTTGTTTCATGATTATTTTCAAAATGAGAAAGATATTTTCTTCAAGAATGTTTTTAATGATATTTTATAGTTATTCTAATTATCAATGAAACAGACAATTTATTTTTAATTCAATTGGTATATATATTTTATTGATACCATACTTAATGCCTTTATGGATGTTTTATGGTCATTTTAACTAAGGAAGGTATTGAAATTCACCTGATTCATTTTTGTAGTCAAATCTTTACCTTTAAATGTTCACTTTTCTATGATCATTGGAAAATTGAAATTTCCCATCAATATTGATATTATTTATCATTGATATGTATAATAAAGAAAAAATATTTCACTTCAATGTATGTTGTATTACATTGAATGTTGTTTCATATCATGAGAAATATTGATAAATCTATGTTATATGCTCAATACGATTACATTATAGTTGGGAAAATTTTATATGAATTAAATTGATTTCTTATATGTTAGGATTTTATTGAATCAATAGGAAACAGTTTGGATATTGTTTTTTTAAATACACTTGAAGCATCAGTGGTCTCATGAGAATAAATTAGATGGACAAACCCTATGTTTTTGTAACCATTATGTTTTAAACTATCTTTTGAAAGGTCATGACAGTAGTATGAATAACTGTCTTGTGAAATGTATCAATGGTAATGATATCATGTTCTTAGGATACATAAAATATGATAATTAAGAATTTACGTTATTAATATTTATTATTTTCATTGATAATTTCTCTATGATATTATATCTTGATGCATTTAATTTTCAATTCATTTATTAAATGAAAAGTTTTTTCAATTATTTACCTTTTTATGTGAATTATTATTATTGATTCATGATATATTCTGTTTTACATAACCCTTATTGATAATTTGATATCACCCTTAAATTATTTCCTTTCCATAATATTTCATGTAGTTTAATATGATTGATATATAGGGGTATAGTAAGTGAAAAAATGGATATATCATATAATTCTTTTTTTGGTTTTTATGTTTTAAAATGTAATGTGAATTTATTTAATGTTTCTAGTTTACAAGGAATGATAAACTATTAGATACCTAGAAATATGATTCCTTTAATTTTATTTCAATGTAAAAAATTAACCACTAACTCTAACTACTGCATTTGATCTCTTCAGATCATACATATAAAGTGACATTCAAAAATAATTTTTCCTCCTGAGGAAATTATTTTGGTATTAAACTTTCCATAAATAGATCATATTCCATAAACACTATTTACGTATCCTCTTTATTATCTTGAATAAACTTCCCCCATTTATTAAAATCTATACAATAATAGAATAGTGCATGAATTACCTTTTACCATTCAATTCATTTCAATAAATGAAATACTTTTTCCATGGAATCAAAAATTACTCAAATGCAAATAGATTAGTAGTTTCTTTGAACGGTAAATGTATCTTCTATAGATATACTACAAAATTATAGTATCATATAGTGAAAAGAATATATTTGTCACACCATGACCTCAGAGGACCTTTATTATACACTCTTCTCTATCCCGGTTTGATTTTTGTTTTAATGTTTAATATTGTTTATGGGTTTTGGGCTGGTGCGCAGACACCACATCATTAGCAGTGACCGTGAATTCCTCCCAGGTGAAAATGCATTATTCCCAGGTAATAGTGTAGTTTCTTAACACTTAAAATAATAATATTTTGTGTATGTAATAACATTATCGTTATTACTAAATTTCTATTAATATTATTCTTATTAAAAATGAAATAAAACAAATTTATTATTATGTTTTTTGATTATTGAGTTGTTAAATTATTATTATTTCTATTAATATTATTATTATTTTAAATTTGTTTAATAAAATAAATAAAATAATAAATAAGAAATGGAAAAATTCTAGGGGATTCATTCCCCACTTCTCTCAGCACGCTATAGTCATACGATGCTATTGAGGCCCCCTACCAACGCCAACCGACCCGCCGACCTCGTCCTCTATGCGCGAATCCCACCATGGCTCCTCACTGCACTATTTTTTTTCTAAGACTCCTCCTTCAAAGCACTATCCTGCCATCGTCCCACACCTATCCTCCCCATACTATCATGTGCCCACTCGATGACCACCATCCAGAGGCACCCTCCACCTTGTGGGGAGTTTCATCTAGCCCACCTCATTACGCTGGCAGCCACTTCATGCCCGCCTTCATTCATTGTCTGACTGCCTCCCACTGATTTTCGGTAGCTGCCCTTCTCCCAGAGACCCAAACTAAGGGTGTTCCCCCTTTCTGACCACATTTCTTCACCATTAGCGGCATGATTCGGTGTGGCAACCTCGTGGGTTCCCTCTCTGGCACGTGCTCCCCCACTGCTACCCTCTTCGGCTTGCAACTCACAATTGAGAATGCAAGGACCTCCTCGGGTCATGTTCATGTGTGTTCTGACATCCACCGTTGAAGGAGAAGCATATTGAATCTGTTTCTTTTTTCCTCTTACATCCAAGGTTTAAGTTTATGCCCTTTGTTTTTTTAACCTGTTAAGCGGTGTCTGATGGGTTCTTTAGGGTTCTTATTATTTGTGGTGTAGTGTGTTCAACTCTGCGGTGTGTTTTTGGGTGGTTGCTGATAAAATGGTCAAGCAACACATATTTATCTTAGATTCACCTTTCAGTTAGGATCCCTTTGTGCATTGAGATTAAATTTAAGATATCATTGATTTATTATTTCCACACAATCCTTATTTAATAATTTGGGATTTATTATTTTTTACCACATTCGTTCTTGGTGAAATAATGTGTTTTGGATATAAATATTTTTGGTAGTGTTTGGTTGTGTTTTATGACTTGTTCATTTAGTTTATGTTAGTTCCTAGTACATTTTTGTCAGGATTTGGTCATTACCACCTTAATTTTGGGTATCTTTTTTTTATAGTGAATTTTGGTCAAGAAAAGTGGGTTCACACATATACTTAAGATATGTATATATATATATGTCCTATAAGTACTTATTATCTTTTGTAACGGGGAATACAAGCATTTTATTATGGATATATGCATATATGGATAGGTTTTTTCATGTGAGTGTGAGCGGGTTATGAGTGGTCGCAACCTTTTTCGAAGAGTGCTAAAGTGTTCGGCATGACTAGGTTCTACTTTGAGGTTGGCGAACCTATTCATTTTTATTTTCCATTACATTTCCATTGATTCATAATAATTAAAATTAATTTATTAACTTGTTTAGGACTTCTATAGTACCTCTAGTTAGTTTTCTATGAGATTATACAGTTGAATAATTGTATTAATAATAGGATTTTGTGTGAAGATTTATTTATTCTCTTGTTTGTTTGTGCAAAAAGTGTTTCATGAAATGTAAAATAATCATTCAAAGTTAATTTGGATGGTTGGTTGGTTTTTTCCCCATTGGAATATTTGGTTATGATGGTTTGGAACAAGTTTTGTGTTTTATATGTGAAATCATGTGTTTTACATTGATGGGTTTTGGAAATTGATTTTGAAAGAGCTTCTGGATTTAAAAACATGTGTTGTATTTTATAAATGAGTGAAATGGGTGGTTTTGGGTGGAATGCAAATAGTGGATTAATGAAATTGTATTTAAAATTCCTTGATCAGTTTTAGACCATCCCATTGTATGGAGTCACAACCATGGGTAAATTAAGAGCACACATGGTTGTGCAATCAAGTGAAAATGACACTCTAGATCTATTCTTCTTCATGAGTACCTCATACCCCCTTATTCATTATTTAACCTCAAATACTTCTATGTTTTCCAAAATTTGGGGAGGTGGTCCTCTTGGTGTTCCAAAAATAACTTATAATGGGTTCCTGTGGTTTGGTCTGGTTGGACATGAAACATGCTTCGGTGGGTGGTTGGAAATGTTAAGGTCATTTTGGAAATTTCAAAGTGGGTCAGTGTGGGTGTGTGTTCGGAAGCTATGGCCTATTTTTTATTTTGAGAACGTTTGGTGTGTTTTAAGTTGGTTTTAAAAAGAACTTGGTCACTTTTGGGGAACACCTGATTTAAGGTCTTGGTTGGCCAATTTTTTTATAAAGATGGTATTTCGAGTTGTTTTTAAAATGGTTAATTAATGTTTTAATAAAATTTCGATCATTGTAGAGATAATGACCTAGATGGAATTTTAATTGTATGTTTATAAATGGTTTGATGTAATGTATTTGTGTCAAACCACGTCCTCTGGGGCCCGTATCGTGACTACCCCAAGCCCGCCTTCCATAGGCCAGGGACTGGAGACAAGCACCAAAGGCGTAAATCCCTAAAACGGGAAGGCATTGCCTTCATAACTGTAAAAAAACACATCAGAGTACACAACTGGAAGAAAAACACTAAGTAAATTTGTATACAAAATATGTGATGGAAAGTAAAAAAGAATCCAGAAATACAATCTCAATAGGAAATTACTTGTACAAATGAAAGTAAGTACAACACAAAAAAGTAAAGTAGCTATTGGGTTATCCTCTGGGGTTCCTAACTGAAGGGTAGGTACAGATGGCCTCCCCATCACTCCATGTCCGTTCATCTCCTCTGAGTACCGTCACACCGAGTGGTCCACCTCCGAGTACCGTCCAGCCCTACTACTCTCTGCCTCAGTCAGCATTGTCTGTCATCTGCATCCAACCCACCAATTTGCGGGCATAGCCCGTGTAGGGGTGAGTATAACGATACTCAGTAAGGACCCAGAGACCCTCAAGGTCTCACAAAATCCAACAAGGCTTATCCACAAAGGAAGACATCAACGGATAACCATTACATAGGTATATGCCAAAACATATACCTAAGTTATCTAGTAACCCATCTCAATCATGAGAAAAACACTAACGTCTTTGAATCAGCTCAAAACATGATTTTATTCTAGGGGTGGTAACAAGTAACACTCCCAGTCAAACTGTTGAAACCTCGGCTGCTAGTGTACTCCTCACCTATAGAGAACCGTGGCCCTTCCGCATCACAAAGAGATGCATCCCACTATCATGGATTGTTGTGGTACTCCTCCTATCGAGCACCTTGGGTCTGCTACATCACACAGAGGGACTCCCCACTGTGGGATTGTTGTGTCACACAGAGGGACTCCCCCTCGTAGCCTGCTGAGGTAATACTCTTGTCGAGTACCATGGGTTTGTCGTGTCACATAGAGGTGCTGCCCACTATGGGTCTACTGCATCACACAGAGGCACATCCCACTAGGCTAGTCGAAAAACTCCAAGTCTAAAGGTCAGCAGTCATCAGGTATCAGCTAACTACTAGGTCTTCGTACTCCGCTTCCTCATCTCTAGGAGAATCCGCTCCACGAGCTACTGGTCGATACTTCAACTATCACGAATTCCCAAGTAGAAGTATCTTAAAGGTCCTCCCCGTCACTGGGGTCTCAACGCAACATACAGCGCGTCAATCAGACGCCCGATCTGTGAGTTATTGGCCTTTTCATTCTAGTGGCCCGGTTGGTTTTTAGATAAAAACCAACCCAACCTTATCCCAACAATGTCTAAACCTCAAGTGGGGTATACCAAAGGAACTAACTCATTCTATGCTTTCTATCTCTGCAGATGGTTCGTTGATCGGACACCCATAGCCCAAGATATGGGTGAAACGGTGTGTTCGGGTCAAACGGTTTCGGACTGGGGTCTGACCCGGTCCGTGGGTCCGACCCGGTCCACGGGTCGGACCTGACCCGAAAAGGCGACCCAGCCCGAGGGAGCAGCCCAGCCTAAGGGCGGCCCGGCCCGAAGGGGTAGCCCGGCCCGAGGGAGGCCCGTGTGGCCTGGTTGGCGGCCTGTGGGGCCAGCTGGCGGCCAATGTGGCCTGGCTGGGGGCCCACGTGGCCAGCTTGCGGCCCGCAGGGCCAGTTGGGGCCCATGTGGCCTGGTCGGCCAGCGGTAGGCGGCGCCATGTGGGGCTCGCCCTAACTGTGATTGGGGGGGTGTCGCGCCCCTGACTTCCGAAGAAGACCAGCTCTAGGCGTCGGATTAGTATCACGCGGGACCCCGGGGGTCCTGCCTTTTCCGGATGGCCGAGCGGCCAGCCGGTTTTGCATCACCTGCGGCCGGCCTAACGTCAGCCACCCCTTCTCCTCCGTTATGGCCCGCCCTGGCCGCGACTCAACTTCACCGCGTGGCGCGGTGGCGCCGTGCCCCGTCTGTCGTGGCTCGGTTTGGCCGTGGACCCCTGATCCTCCGTACGTCACAACGACGATGCGCCACCTCCGTCGTGGCCCGGACTGGCCACGGACCCATGCTCCTCCGCGCGGCACAACAGTTTCGTGCCCTTCCGACAACCCGACGGCCTTGCGTCATCGGTTCCTTTGCTGCCGGATTTCATCACGGCTGGTTTCCTTTACGGTCAGCCTGACACCGACCCTCATTACTCCGCCTCCATCATCAAAAAATGAGAACAATAAGGGGAAGGGTCGGGCCGTGTTCATATGATCCGAGCCCTCCTCGTTATGGTGATATTAATTATCAATTCAAATTCCATAAATTGAACAAATTAGAACGAGAACTAATTCAACTCAAACCCCTACCTCGTATGATGATGATCGTTGAAAAAGTCGTGGAAAGGTGGCGTCGATACGTCAATGTCGGAAAAGGCAGAGGATATCCGTCATTGGCCGATGAGTGTTCGGAGGTGATGAAGTCGAAGACGGTGTTCTTCGCGGTTGAATCCTTCTCTTTTTGCACGGTTGAAGATGGTTCCTCGTTGAAGAATTAGTTTCTCCGAACGTTCTCCAAGTTCTTCCAAGCCCTTTCTCAAAGCCCCACCAAATGAATTTCCAACCAAAAATAATGGGTTAAGCTAACCCATTATTTAATTTTTTGGCCAAAATATTCAAAATAACTCAAAAGGTGTTTTAATTAAATGAGTTATATCACTTAATTAAATTGGGGTAGTTGACTCAATTAAATGGTGGGGAAGGAGAAGAGTTTACTCCCCCTTTATGGGGAGTTTAGGGGGTTTAAAGCCTGTGTGGTCCCCACCAAGGATATTTTCCCAAGGGAGGTTATGTGAAGGTGGGCCCCACCGCCATAACCTCCCATGGGATGTTAGGGTTTGGTGGCCTCCACCAATAACCACCTCTTGGAGGTTTTAACCAACTCAAAAATAAAAATAAGCTAACACTTATTTTTATTTAACTTTATTAAAAACCCCAAAATATAACTTCCATTCTCGACCATCTGCCATTGAGGCAAAAGCCTTATTAAGTGAATATCGGCGCTGCGAGTTCAACATTGCCCTCATATTTTAGTTCTGAGCACCAGTTCAAAAGTTATAAAATCCCACTCATACGTTTACTGAACGTACCCAAACAAAACTTCCGAAATTGATTTCGGGCACACCGGACCTCGGAATCATGTGCCGTAAATTTTTGCGGACTCATAAAATTCCCATGAATTTATGTAACAATTTTCCACATATTTTCTGGGTCTTTACATTCTCCCCACCTGAGGTCTTTACATCCCTGAAAGCCTCCTGCAACCCCTTCCATAGCCGGGAAGTAAACCATGCATCACGGTTAGAGACAATAGAAAATGTACTCCATGAAAATGCATAATCTCCTGCACATAGAGGCATCCCAAGCTCTCTACTGATCCCTGCTCTATGATCAGTAGGAATTGGGCTGACTTGGTGAGTCATTCAACTATCATCCATATCGAATCGTGACTTCTGGATGTACGTGGAAGACCCGTCACGAAGTCCATGGATATCCCATCCCACTTCCACTCTGGGACTGCCAAGGGCTGAACCAAGCATGTTGGTACCTGGTGCTCCGCTTTCACTTGCTGACAAGTGAGGCACCGAGAGACAAATTCTGCAACCAAATTCTTCATACCTGGCCACCAGTGTTGTCTTCTGAGGTCCTGATACATCTTTTCCACTCCTAGATGTACCGCTAAGGGGGAAGTGTGGAATTCCCTCAACACTTTCTCCTGAAGTTCCCCTGGTACCATGGTATGTCCTCTGAATAGGATGAAGTGCTCCCCGCCTTCATAAAATCCATCAGTTTCCTACCCTGTGGATATTTGAGTATGTCGTGTCTCACAGTCAGTGTCCCCATGCAGTGCCTCTATGACTCACTGAAGAAGTGGAGGAGTGAGTGTAAGAGACTGAAGGAATGTTTCTCCATCACTATCAAAAAATGATATCTGTAAAGCATCCAACTGATCTACCACCTCACCTATCATCTGTATACCAGTTCTCATACTAAGCGCATCTACAACAACATTCCGCTTCCCAAGAGTATAGAATATCTCGAAGTCATAGTCCTGGAATAAATCAAGCCATCGTCGTTGTCTCGGGTTCAGGTCTTTATGGGAGAAGATATAGCTGAGACTCTTGTGATCAGATTACATGATAAAATGTTCACCCATCAGATAGTGCCACCACATCATTAAGGTGAAGACCACTATTTCTAACTTCAGGTCATGGTTAGAGTAGTTCTGCTCATTTTGTCTCAGCTGCCAAGAACCATACGCGATCACTACTCACTCCTTCATCAAAACACACCTGAGTCTGGTCCCTGATGCGTCGTAGTAGACTACAAAGCCTATGCCCTCCTCTGGAAGCCCCTAGATGGGGGCACCAGTCAGCCTCTTCCTCAGCTCCTGAAAGATCTGCTGGTATCTCTCCGACCACATGAAGGGTTGCCCCTTCTTCTTCAAGGATGATAGTGGTGTTGTGTCTCTGGAGAAGTCTGGAACGAATCTCCAGTAGTATCCAGCCAAGCCCAGGAAACTCCGTACCTCTGTCACACTCCTGGGTGTCTCCTAATTAAGTACCGCCTCAATATTCACTGGATCCACTACAACTCCAGCCTCCGAGATGACATGTCCCAAGAATTGAACCTCTTGAATCCAAAACTGGCACTTCGACAGCTTACCATAAAGCTGGTGCTCTCGGAATGTGTCCAGTACTACCTGCAAATGGTAGGCATGATCCTCCTCAGTAGTCGAGTAAATCAGAATGTCGTCATTGAAGACTATGACAAAGCGATCAAGATATGGCTGGAGGATCCTATTCATGAGACACATGAACACTGATGGAACATTGGTTATGCCAAAGGGCATAACCAAGAACTCATAGTGGTTGTACCAACATCTGAAGGCCGTCATCAGCACATCCTCGTCTCAAACTCTGAGCTAGTGATTGCCTGATCTGAGGTCTATCTTCTAGAACCACCGTGCTCCCTTGAGATGATCAAAGATTCTGTCAATCCTCAAGAGTGGGTAATTGTTCTTCATGGTCACCTGGTTCAGGTGATGGAAGTTGACACAAAGCCTCAAACTCCCATCCGCCTTCTTGGCGAATAGAATTGGGGCTGCCCAGGGAGAAACACTGGGTCGAATGAATCCCTTCCCCTGTAAGTCCTCTAGTTGTACCCTCAGCTCATGAAGCTCAGCGAGAGCCATCCGATATGATGGAGTATATATCTGTGTCGTCCCGGGGTACAGGTCAATGTAGATGTACACCTCTCTGTGAGGAGGTAGTCCTAGAACATCATCAGGGAAAACATCTGTGTACTGGTCCAACACTATAGGATAAGTTGGACTCTCCACATCAACTGCTCTAAGGGTAAGGCAAGCCAACTGGTGAGTGATCGGTTTCACCCGTCTCTGAGTAAGTCCATCATGTGATGCAAAGGTTCCTTCTCACCGATGAAGGTAAACCTGGTCCCATCCATGTGGACACACTGCACTTTTCTCCTAATACAGTCAATCTAAGCATGAACTATAGATAATCATTCCACACCCAAGATGACGTCGTAAGGCCTCAACGCTGCAACGAGGAGATCCCAGACAAAGCTGTCACCTCTTAGAGTAATCTCACACTATCGGCACTAGTGCGTAATCGTCGAGTCTACTCCCATAGGAGTATCTAGTCGTAAGGATCGAGTCAATGAATCCGTTGGAATCTTCGAGATCTGAATGAGGGAAGTGGCAACAAAATAGTGACTGGAACATGTCTCTATAAGAACTGTAGCTAAGGTGGAGTAGACACAGATAGTAACTTGAATCATCTTCAGAGCGCTATGGTCGTATGCCTCAACTGCCTGAAGATGAGATCTCCCCTGTCCACCTGCTCCCTATGGTCGGGGTGGACCTCAAGGTGGTGGTAGCACCTCGTAACGTCATCAACTACTGGTTGCATGACCAGATCCTCTATCACGTTCGCCTGCGCCCTGTGGACCACCTCAATTGAACCTCTGCCTCTACCTGGGAGGACCCTCAACTGTCTATTGGTCATCTGAACAGTGGGTCGGACAGTCACGAGCCATCTGACCCTACCCACCACATGAGTAACATTGTATGCTCTTGGCATACATGTCACTACCTCTATTTCCCCCCACAACAGATCCTGAGTCCTGCGATTGTCCACCTGTGGGTCTGCTCCTCTTGGACCTCTGTGTCATCTGTCTATTTCCAGCTATAGAAGACTTTATTGCATGTCGACTAGTAGTGGGTCTCGCTGCTGGTGACTGCTCATCAAGGAAACTCTCCACTATGAGGGCTCTCTCTAACACCCCCACCTACGTTGGGATGCTGAGGGAGATCATCGACTCTTTGATCTATCGCTTGAGCCCCTGCTCGAAGGTTTGAGCCCTGAAGAATGGGTCTCGTACCATATCCATGGAGTAGCGTGAGAGGTCGATGAACCTCGCTGAGTACTGTGCTATTGTCATGCTGCCCTTTTGTAGATGAAGTACCTCCTGTATCTGTACCGCTCGAAGGGTGGCTGGTACAAAGTCTGCCTAGAACAGGATCTCGAAGTCTACTCATAGAAGTGTCACCTCATCATGCACCTGGAGAATCAGGCTCCACAATTGACCTACTTCTGCCTGAAGGAGACTCACAGCAAGGATCACCATGAGGTCTTCTAGTGTCCCTACCAGCCTGAGAACTCTCACCATAGCCTCCAACCAATCTTCAACTACATGTGGGTCCATCTTTCCCCGGAAACTGGGTGGCCTCTAGTGCTGGAACTCATGCAACACGCTCAAGTGGCGTGCATCATCTTCTGCTTGGGATGGTGGCATCGGTGGCCCAAAGGGAAGTGGTACCGCTGGTGCCTCTGATGGTAAATGGACCTGCACCAAGGCCTCATCGCTCGGTGGGCTGTCAGAGCGTACGACTCTCGGGGCTCTACGGGGAGGCATCTTGAAAGAAACATATGTGACAGGGTCAAAAGATTATACCTGGTGAGCTGACCTTGTTGATTTGACTTAAAGAAAAAAATTTGAACATACACACACAAACAATGTTTTCGTGTACTGAGTCAGAAATCAAAAGATAGGGTCCTAGTGTATGGATACATCGGTCTCCCGCACCAACACTAGACTCTCTGAATTGAAAACCACACTTAGTACCCTTAAAACTATTTCTTCATAGAAAAGAAAGATCAGAGTCCTAAGTTCTGCGGTAGAACCGACTCATCTGATACCAATTTGTCACGACTCGTCCCCTAGTGCCTGTATCGTGACTACCTAAAGCCCGCCTTCCATAGGCCATGGGCTGTTGACTAGAAACAAAGGCATAAGTCCCTAAACTGGGAAGGCAATGCCTTTATAACTGTAAACAAACACATTAGAGTACACAACTGGAAGCAAAACACTATGTAAATCTGTATACAAAAGAAGTGATGGAAAGTAAAAAGGGGGCCAAAAATACAAGCCCAACAGGAAAGTACAAGTACAACTGAAAGCAAGTACAATAGAGAAAAAGTAATGCAGCTACTGGGTCACGCTTCGGGGTTCCTCCTTGAAGGGTAGGTACATATGGCCTCCTCAGCACTCCACATCCGTCTGTCTCCTCCAAGTACCATAACACCGAGTGGTCCACCTCCGGGTACCGCCTAGTCCTACTACTCTCTTACTCAATCAGCACTTTCTATCATCTGCATCCATCACAACGAGGTACGGTAATAGCCCGTGCAGGGGAGAGTATAACGATACTCAATAAGGACCCCGAGACCCTCAAGGTCTCAAAAAATAAAACAAGGATAATCCAAAAAGGAATAAATCAACGGATGACCACTACTTAGGTATGTTCCCATACATATACCTAAGTTATCTAGTAAACAATATAAATTATGAGGAAAACACTAACGTCATTGACTCAGCTCAAAACCAGGATTTTATTCTAGGGGTGGTAACAACTAACACTCCTAGTCAAACTATCGAAACCTCAGCTGCTGGTGTACTCCACCTTTATAGAGTACTGTGGGACTACTACGTCCCACATAGGTGCTTCCAACTATCCTGGACTGGTGTGGTACTCTTCTTGTCAAGCACTGTGGGTCTGCTACAACACACAGAGGTTGTCCTCACTGTGGGTCTGCCTCATCACACAGAGGCGCTCCCCCTCGTAGCCTACTGAGGTACTTCTCCTGTCATGTATCATGGCTCTGCCACGTCACACAGAGGTGATCCCCACTATGGGTCTACCGCTTCACACAGAGTCGCTTCCCACTGGGCTAGTTGAAATACTCCGAGTCGAAAGGATAATAGTCGTCAGGTATTAGCTAGTTAATTGGTCTCTGTACTCCTCTCGCTCATCTCTGGAAGAATCCGCTCAACGAGCTACTGGTAGATACTCCAACTGTCATGAAGTCTCAATTAGATGTATCTCAAAGGTCCGCCTAGTCATAGGGGTCTCAACGCAATAGACGGCGCATCAATCCGACGCCCGGTCTGTGAGTTATTGGCATTTTTGTTCGAGGGGCCCGGTTCATTTTTAGGTTCAAACAACCTGCACATATCCTAACTATCTCCAAACCCCAATTGGGTTATTCCAAAAGAACCATCTCATTCTAAGCATTCTGTCACTGCAGACGGTTCCTCGATCGGACACTCGTAGCCCAAGTTATGGGCGAAAAGGTGTGTTTAGGTCAAACTGTTTCGGACTGGGGTCTGACCCGGTCCGTGGATCCGACCCGGCCCAAGGGCAGCTCGGCCCGAGGGGGCAGCCCGGCCCAAGGGCAGCCAGCCCGGTCCAAGGGAAGCCTGCCTGGCCAATGGGCAGCCTGCATGGCCTGCTTGCGGCACGTGTGGCCTGCTGGCGGCCCGCGTGGCCTGCTGGCGGCCCGCGTGGTCTGCCGGCGGCCCGCGTGGCTTGCTGGGGGCCCGCGTGGCCTGCTGGCGGTCAGCGTGCCCTGGCTGGCATCCCACGTGGCCAGCGGGTGGCCCGCTGGCCAGTGGCTAGTGGCGCCCTACGCGGCCCTCCCTAGCCGCGAGTGGGGGGGGGGTGTCGCGACCCCCTGACTTCCGAACAGAACCAGCGCTTGGCGCTAATTTAGAATCTTGCAGGACAAAGGGGGTCCCGCCTTCTCCAGCTGGCCGAGCGCCCAGCCAGTTCTGCACCTCCGGCGCTCGGTCCAATGTCAGCTGCCCCTTCTCCTCCACTGTGGCCCGCATTGGTTGCATCTCACCTTCACCACGCAGCGTGATGGTGCCGCTCCACCTCCTCCGCGGCCCTTCCTGGTCGCGGCCGCCTGCTCCTTCGCGCGGCACGACGGTGGCGCGCCCTTTCGGCGACCCGACGGCCTTGCATCGTCGATTCCTTCACGACTGGATTTATTCATGGACAATTTCCGTTCCATTCCGCCCGACACTGGCTGACGTTTCTCCTCCTTCATTATCAACAAACGAGAACAACAAGGGGGAGGGTTGGGCCATGTTTATGCGGTCTGAGCCCTCCTCGTTATGGTTATATCAATCAGCAATTCAAATTCCATAAATTGAATGATGTAGAATAGGAACAAATTCAACTCAAACCTCTACCTCATATGATGATGATCATTGACGAAGTCGTGGAAATGTGGCATCGATTTGTCAATTTCGGAAAAGGAAGATGATATCCATCATTGGTGTATGAGCGTTCGGAGGTGACGAAGTCGAAGAAGGCGTTCTTCGCAGTCGAATCCTTCTCTTTTGGCACGGTTGAAGATCGTTCCTTGTTAGAGAATTAGTTTCTCCAAAGGTTCTCCATGTTCTTCCAATCCCTTTATCAAAGCTCCACCAAATGAATTACCAACCAAGAATAATGGGTTAAGATAACACATTATTTAATTTGTTGGCCAAAATATTGAAAATAATTCAAAAGGTGTTTTAATTAAATGAGTTATCTCAGTTAATTAAATGTGTGGAGTTGGATCAATTAAATGGTGAGTAATGTGAAGAGTTTTCTCCTCCTTAATGGGGAGTTAAGGGGGTTTAAAGCTCGTGTGGTCCCCACCAAGGATATCCTCCCAAGGGAGGTTTCGTGCGGGTGGGACCCACCACCATAACCTCTCATGGGAGGTTAGGGTATGGTGGCCACCACCACTAACCACCTCTTTGAGGTTTTAACCACCTAAAAAATAAAAATAAGCTAACACTTATTTTTATTTAACTTTATTAAAAACCCCAAAATCTGACATCCATTCTCGACCATTTTTCGTTGAGGTGAAAGCCTTCTTAAACGAATACCGGTGCTGCGAGTTCAATGGTTCCCTCAGATTTCAGTTCTGAGCACCAGTTCAAAAGTTATAAAATCCTGCTCGTATGTTTATCGAACGTACCCGAACAAAAATTCAGAAATTTATTCCGGGCACACCGAGTCTCGGAATCATGTGCCATAAATTTTCGTAGACTTGTAAAAATCTCATGAATTTAAGATAAAAATTTCCACAGAATTTCTGGGTCATTAAAATTTGTGTGAGGCCCATTTAGAATCATTAAAACATTATGTATGGAAAAATCCTCTTTGGTTAGGTCTCTCGCCTAAGTTATTGATCATGGGAGAGAAGGTTCCTCATTATATGACCTACATTGTTTTATTGTTATTTTAGGTAGGGTATTATCCATGAGGTGGTTGAGTGGTTCCATATTTTTGTAGTGTACTTGGTTATATATGAGGCTCGTCGTTTTAATGAGTGGCGCACCCCTTTGTGAACAAAGTATGAAATCCTCGCATAAAAAAAAGTTTTACATAGAATGATTGCTGCACTATAAGTTCGTGTAATATCCGTCCTATAGTAGGTGGGCATTTGGGATTATTTCTATGCAATTGGGCCACTTGGTCTGCCTTGTGAAAGGGTGACTAGTCATTTAAGTAATTTGATTATGTCATGTATGCCATGCTACTAGGGATGAAGTCATAGGTATTAGTATGTTCTAGTATTCCTCCGAGTTCTTAGGATTTATGTGATCCTTTGATACGGTCACTATTAGTGCTATTTCCCTTGATTTGTGTATAATCAAAATCATTATTTTGGTTTTGGTCAATTACTGAAACACTTTGTGTGTATGGTTGGTTTAAAATAAATTCAAAGTATCTATTTTAGAAAAGTTTCTGTGTACCCCTCTTTATTTTTTTCTTTTTTTTTGAAATATAAGGGCGATAAAATTGAGATTGTTAGTTTTCAAAATGAATTATATATATACAATCATTATTTTTATAATTGTAGTTCAAAATACTATTATTGGACTGTTTTGAATTTGGAAATTCATGGATTATTTTGTTCACATTTCGAATTCCTACTGATCATATTAATGATCATGCCTATCCTCCACATCAAGTTGCGGATTCAGTTTCTTGGTTTAGGTTCTTGTTTCGTCCACCCATGTGAGCCAGATTGTTTGTTGTCGGAGGTGACCAAGAGGCCACATGGAGGTATGAGTAGGATTGTTTTCTTGACATTTCATGTTTTATTTTTTTCTTTTTTTAGTTTATATTAATTTATTTTTCTTTATTTTATAGGCCAAACCATTCCCACATGTTTAGTTTTGATGCCCGACACTAGTTTTCATCCCCGGGGGACCGAGAACGCCCCTCGGGACATGGCGTGGACCAGCTCGGGTGACAAGATTATAGTACATCTAGGACTATTTTGCGAAAAAATGTACCAGAGGAGGCCCTCGATATTTGGGAGGTTTGGAATATGGAGATTAGGATTGTCGGGGCTCAGGAGGTAGGTTTTGGTTCGGTTCCTAATCAATACAGCTCGTGACGAGACCTCAGTTACAAGTGGTAGTTCGGGTTTTGAGACTTTTGTCTTAGGTTGTTTTGGATTAAGGAATGAAAATGAATGAAAATAAATTTATGTTGTGGCCACGAATGGGGTGGTGAACCATGTGTATCCCAAGTTCCCAACTCAAGGTCCTCTTAGTGTTATGCCTTACTTGGGGCATGGATCACCACTATGTCGCAATGTCAGGCATATGCACTAGGTCCTCATTCTAGTGATTTGTTATTGGTTGTGTTTCATTTTAATCATGGTTGATGTGAGATTGTGTTAAAAGTGAATTTGATTTATCTTGAAATGGAAAACTGTATCTTTTATATTGCATTGAAATTTGTGATTTGGGGTTCTAAAGAGCGAGTGTTTCAATTTGGAATTTTTTTCTTTGTGTTTGGATTTCATAAGTTAAAGAGTGTTTGAACCTTGCTGTCTTTTATGGAAGAGTAACTTATACCTTCTTACATATAAAGAGTTCATGGGGGAATTTTTTCATAGATTATGTAAGCAAGAATTAATAAAGTCACTTGTGACAGTTCATAATATTCCATAGGTGAGTTTTAATGATTTAAAAAAAATTGTGGTTTTTGGAAAAGTAATATTTACTTGTGTTTGTATGTTTTTATCTTATGTGCCTATCTCCCTAGTCTTGGGCCATTGCTTTGATGGAGATTTAGCCTGATGCTGATCACAGTTGCATTTTTCATGTTGTTCTGAGTATGCCACCCCAAAAGGTTGATAAGGTTTCTCATGAGTAATGCCCAATTTTCGGTTCTTTTCATGTGTTGCCTATTTATCAATGTAATCAATGTTCTTTAGAGGATGTTGTGTGGTTTGTGGAATTAGTGTGGGCCCTTGGGTTATTGGGAACTACCGAGGGGGTTAATGATTGTACTATCCCATAGTTATTTGGGGGTTCAGTTCTGGACTAGTAAATGTTGGATTTCTCATCATCATTAGAGTTTTTTTGTGTCTAATGGTGGTTGAATTTTGTGAAGGTCCCCCATCTAGCAAGGAGTGCATGCCTCTAAGAAACCATCATCGTCGGTGCTGGAACCCATTATGTTGGACCATTCTTCTATGTTCCACCATTATGGCTAGTTCTGTAGTTCTGAGACATCATGTTTTATCACTTGGAAAATGTTCCACCATTATGGTTGTTTGAAGCTTCAGGAGGAAGAGGATGCTTGGGATAGGAGGATGCAAATTCCCAACTATGAGGCAAGAGGGGCTTCAACTGTCATGGCCCCTACCATAGGTGTTTGGGTGAAGCTTGCGCACAGTCAGAAGTTTCCAAGGGTGTGTTGAACCTTGGTCGAATTTTTTCAGTTTTGGGACGGAAATACCCAAAAAGAATTCTATTCTTATCGCAGTCTTAATATTATCCCTGTTGTGGTGGTTTGATGAGCCCATTCGACTGGAATCCAAGAAAACTTTTTGTCTCTTATAATGGATTCCATATCATTCATATTTCATTAAGGATGCTTTGTCAGTGGATAAACGGTCCTATTCTGATTTTGATTACTGATCCCAGTTGTGTTCATTAGGGGGAAGTTGGGTTTTGTGAAATTAATGGGTGTTGTTTTTGAGCCCTTTCTTAGTTCGGGCAACTCGCAGGGGGTTTTTGTCTAGTGTGTTTCTGTTTTTTAGGGGTTCCTCCATCCTACTGTCCGGGTGTGTTCATTTTCACTATAATGATTTTCATCCGAGTAGTGGTGTTGTTCTGTTAGCATTGAGAAGGTGGGATGAGTTCATTTTGGGATGTTTCCAAGTTGCCCCTCCCCCAGGTGTTGTGTTTGGGTTTCAAGGATTATGTGTTAGAAAATTCTTGTGGTGGGGATAGCCCTCCCATTTTCATCCCTCATCCTCAGGCAGTGATTGTTCTTTAGATGGTCAGGTGTGATGAGTGTTGTTAATGGTCACCCTAATACTTTTAGTTTCTTTTGTTTTGGTCTTGTCATGGACTCTAGTTCTGTAAACTGTTGTCTTAGTAACTTTTCTAGGGGCAGAAAGTGTCTTTGGTGGAGAGAATTATCACACCCTGACCTCAGAAGCCCTTTATATTACTCTCTCATATATCCCGGTTAGAATTTGTTTTATGAATTTAGTATTTTTTTGGGGTTTGGGGTCGGAGTTCGGACACCACATCATTAGCGGTGACCATGTGTTCCCCACGAGTGATCGTTCCTTCCACCCAGGTGACCGTTTATTCCACCCAGGTGACTATGCAGTTTATTGATGCTTAAAATAATAATATTTTTTTAGTTAATAACATTAATGTTATTACTAAATTATTACTAACAGTATTGTTATTTAAAATGAAATGAAATAAATTTATTATTATGATTTTTATTATTGAGATTTTATATTATTATTATTATTATTAATTTGATTAATAAATAAAATAAAATCAAATAAAAATAAATTGGATAAGCCTAGGGGTGTCGTGCCCCCCCCCCCCCCCCCTTCTCAGTGCACTGCAGTCACATGATATCATTGTTGTCTCCTTTATGCGTAGACCAACCTTCCGGCCTCCTCTTCCCTGCGTAAAGCCTCATGTGGCTCCTCCCTATACCATCCATCCATTGATGCTCTGCCTTTGAAGCACCATCCTGTCGATTTCCTCCACCTATCCTTTACATGCCGTCCCACACCCACTTGCTAACTGGCATCTCGCAACCCCTCCTCCTCGCCGGAAGCTGCGTCCAGCCCGCCTCCTTTTGTCAGCTACTGCATCCACCCCACCACAGTTCACCATATGGCCACATCTGGTTGACCTTTGGTCGGCACCCTACTCCCAACGACCCAACCTCCAGGCTTTCCCCTCATTCTGATTTCCCGCAATCACCGACTGTATCCTGATCTGGCGCCGCAACCCTGGTGGTTCCCTTTCTAGTGCGCGCGACCCCACTGGTACCCTCCTCAGTGTGAAAATCACAATTTAGTATGCGAGGACCTCCTTGGGTATTGTTCTTTCATGATCAGACATCCATCACGGAAGTAGAAGCGGATTAACTTTGTTTTGGTTCACCTCTGACATCAAAGGTATAGATTTATGCTCGTTGTTTTTTTTAACTTATTAAGTGGTGTCCTATGGGTGTTTTGTGGTTCGTATTATTTGTGGTGTAGTGTATTGAACCTTAAGGTGTATTTTTTGGTGGTTACTGATAAATATTTCAAGATCCTGGTATTCATATTTTATTTTCTATTGATTTAGGATCCATTTGTGAATTTAGTTTAAATTTATGATGTTTTTATTTCATATTTCCACACAATCCTTATTTAATAATTAGTGATTTATTATTTTTACCATAGCCGTTTTTGGTGATATATTATGTTCTTAATATAAATCTTTTTTGTTGAATTTTTATGTTTTTTGTGACTTGTGAATTTGGTTTACATGAGTCCCTGACACTTTATGGTTATGTGTTGTTCTTTCGTACCTTAATTTTTGGTATCTTTTGTTTTTATAGTGAATTTTTGGTCAACGATAGAGGGAACACATGCATAAACTTAAGGTATGTATATATATAACATATATATGTCCTCCAATTATGTATTCTCTCATGGAATGGGGAATACATACTTTGGATTATGTAAATGTGTATATATGTATAGGTATTTGCGTGCAAGTTCAGGCAGTTTATGAGCAGTCTCTGCATTTTTTGACAAGTTCCAAAATGTTCGCCACAACCCAGTTCCCCTTTGAGGTAGGTGAACCCAAGAATTTTTCCTTTCCATTTCATGTCATTTTATACTTGGCATTTTAAATTTATTTATTAACGTGTTTCACACCTCTATGGTACCTCTAGTTAGTTTTATATGGCATTTTCAAGTCTAATAACTATATTAACAAAATTATATTTCATGAATCTTGATTTATATTATTGTGTGTTTGTGAAAAAAATGTTTGATGAAATTTCAAATGAACATTAAAAGGTAATTTGAAAGGTTGAATGGTGTTTTCCTCATTTAAATATTTTTTTATGTTGGTTTGTAACTTTTTTTGGCTATTATATGTGAAATCTGGTGTTTTCTTTTATGTATTGTGGAACATGATTTTAAAGAGCTTCTTGATTTTGGAAACATGTCTAGTATTTTATAAATTAGAGAAATTGGTGTTTTGGGGTGGAAATTAAATGTTGGATTTATGAAATTGGATTTCAAATACTTTGATGGTCTATTTTAGAGATTCCCATTGGATGAAGGCACAAACATGGGTGCATTAGTTGCACACATGGTTGTGCTATCATATGATAATGGTAATCTAGAGCTAGTTTTCCTCATAAGTACCTATTCCCACCTTTCTATTTATTTATTGTAAAATTCATCAATGTTTTCCAAAAATTGGGTAAGTGGTACTCTTTTTGTTCCAAAAAATAATTCCAAATGGGTTCATGTGGTTTGGCATGATTGTCCTTGAAACATGCTTGGATGGGTGGTTGTAAATGATAATACCATTTGGAAATTTCAAAGTGGTTGGGTGTGTGTGTGTGTGTGTTTGGAATCTAGGGATTTTTTGGTATTTTGAGAATGTTTGGTGTATTTTAATTTGTTTTTAAAATGAACTTGAGCACTATTAGGGAACACTAGATTTAAGGGACCATTTGGCCAATTTTGTATAAATATATTATTTGGGGTTGTTTTGAAATGGTTAATTAATGTTTTAGTAAATGTTCGTGCATTGTAAATCTAAAGTCCTGGTTAGAATTTTAATTCGATTTTCAAAAAAGGTTTGATGTGTGGGATTTGTGTAAGGTCCGTTAGGAATCTTGGAAACATTATGTTTGGAAAACACCTCTTTAGTTATGTCTCTCATCTCTGTTATAGAACATTAGATAGGAGGGGCCTTGGTATAGGAAGTACATTGTGTAATTATTATTTCTGGTAGGGGACTAACTATGAGGTGGTCGGGGGGTGCTAGATATGTGTAGTGTGATTGGTTAGATATGAGGTTCATTATTTGAATGTGTGGAACACCCCTTTCTGAACATAGAACAGAAACATATCAAATAAAAGAGGTTTACTGAGAATGATTTCTGCATTGGATGTTCATGTACTATCTAGTGGGTCATAGTAGGTGGAAATTTGGTATTATTACTATGTCATTGGTCCCCTCGGTCTGAACTGAGAAAGGGTTAATGGGAGTTAGGGTGTTTGATTCTAGTGTGTGTGGCATGCCACCGGGGATGGAGTCGTATGTATTAGTATGTTCTGGTCTTCCTCCAAGTTCTTAGGTTTTTTGTGATCCTTTGATATTATCAATTGGTTTAAAATTTCAATTTTAGTGTGTATAATCATAATATTGATTTTGGTTTTGGTCTTTTCTTGAAATCCTTTAATTGTGTGGTTTGTTTAAAAAAGTAAATGTAGATGTTTCAGAAAAGTTTCTGAGCACCCCTATTTATTTCATTTCATTTTTTTAATTATAAGGGAAATGGAATTGTGATTGTATGTTTTGAAAATGAATTGTATATATCAAACCCTTATTTTTATAACTCTAGTTCAAACTATTATTATTAGACTATTATGGTATTTAAAAATTCATGGATTATGTGGTTTACTTTTGGCATTCCTACTAAGTATTTTAATTCTCATGAATATCCTCCCCTTTCATATGCAAGTTATGTTGCTTAGTTAAAGTTCTTGTTTCGTCTACCCATGTGAGGCATGTTGTTAGTTGTTAGAGGTGACCAAAAGGTTACATGGTTCTTTGTGCAGTCTCTTTTTCTAGTCGTTTCTAGTTTTCTTTTTTTTTTAGTTTTTTATTAATTTATTTGTCTATATTTTATAGACAAAATCATTCCCAGCTATTTAGTTTTGATGCATGTCACTAGTTACCATCCCATGGGGATCAGGAACTCCCCTCAGGATATATCACGGACCAGGTCTTTTGACTGGATTATGGTCAACCCAGGATTGGTTCATGACAATTTCTCCCTATAACCAAGATTAATTTTTATAACAGTTGATGATATCTTTATAATCTACTTGGTTCGAACTCTATACCTTTAAACATTAATAGGATGGTAATTCGATTATAGATTACGGTTTTTGAAGTATTTTATCTTCCTTCCATGAGGTTTCCTTTATATATAATTTCATACAATACATTACCTCTTAGTATTATATAAATTTATATAGAATTTTAAGTTAGATTGAATACGAAACATAAATTTAATATTTCTATATTTTATGTAGATACTATTATTTTGATCGATTTTTCACTTGATTGTTTCTATGTATATTATTTTTATTTATCTTCACAGTTGTAGAAGTGTTTGGGAGTCTTGGAATCATATATTTAATATAACAATAATAATAATTGGTTTTAAGTCATCCATGCACTCCATTTCATTGTTTTGTTTCGTTTTTAGGACCTTGAATAGAAATGTTCAGACCATAGTTGATTCAAGAATATGGATTTTACCCTAGTCATGACTTATGGTGGGTAAGCATAGGACATCTAGTTGAGGCATCTGTTGGACAATGAATTTAATTAAAATAAACAACATATTTATTTATTTATTTAAATTTAAATATCCTAATTCATTCTATAAATCATTATGAATTTTTACTAGGGTTATCCTCATAACCCATGGAGGATTTGAGAGGATGAATAGTCATTTTTTTATTGACAGATCTCACTAGAGATTGAAAAGTGATCAGATCAAGGTGGATCGAGAGGCTTTGAACAAAACTAATCTTGAACATTATTGAAAAACACATTCATCGCCGAAAATTGATCCTAATTCATGGTAGGACTTGTGAATTATGGTTTTCACCCATTTTAATTGAATATTTTTCATATATTTATAATAATATTTATTTGATCTCATATTTTTTTCTCATGCCCCCTCCAATTTATTGGTTGTATTTATCTAATTATATTCCATTGATGTCTGTGATATCACCATGGATACCTCAAACTCATGATCATTTTACAATATCACATGGAAAAACATTTATTCATAATTCATATGTCACCCCCTCCTTCAATTGTATTCAACACTTTTGTCTCACAATGTTCCAACACAACATTGTTGGAGTGGGTTTGAGTGAGATTAAACCCCTGGATTCATTGTGGTTTCTAAAATGATGAATGGAATGGAAATTTTAAAATGAACCAGGTTTAATTGAGGGGTTTTTAGTGAATAATATTTCAAATGATATATGAAATGGTAATGGGAGATTTTTATGGTGATGGGAAGGAGCCTTGTAGGGTTTGGGTGGCTGAAATCCTATCACCAATGATGGATTGGGAACACACGATCCCAAATCATTAACCCCATTATCTTTTGGAGGTGGAGATGATTTTGGGTTATGTGAGAAGATGATGTGTGAACTCTTCCCTACATTTCTAAGAAAAACATTACTACACAACATTTAGTCTATGTACACCCACCGTGAATTCCCGCATCTTTTTTGGTTGTGGTTTTGGGGAAGGCAAGCATCACACAATGTGTGGTTGGGCTCATGACTTTTGACACAAACTGGTGTATCCAATCCATGTTCTCATTTCACATTCCTAGGGAACATGTTCAAATGAACATTGTATACTCCAATATCACATAGGCATGGGAACGACCAAGGAAATTGGAACAGTTAGGAGTATACAAGCATGAAAATGTAATCAAACATGGATAAATACACAGGAATGGGATGAGTTAAATGTGGATGGGATGGATTGACACTGTAAATCCTTGGGTGGAAATGATACATTGTGTTCCCAATGTACATGCAATGTATACTAAAATTTCAATCCTCGTTGTTTACACACGAGGACATGTTCAGGTGACCATGATTTTTCACACATTGTGTAACCCTTAGAACACAGAGTTTACTTTTCTTTGGAAATTTATTCTCTCAAATCTTCTTATTTTAGATTTATATTTTTGCCTTTGATTATCATATACCATGTTAATTCCATATATAACATGATGGGATCCTACATAATGTCATATGAGATATTATGTGAGGTGTTCAGTACAAGATGATTCTTTAGGAGATGCAAGATGATGGTTGAGATCATACATGATCATTGGGGATATGTTGGGGTTGGTAATCCCTTATCACACTAGGGTGGGGATCCCCTGTAATCTTTATATAGGTAATTTTGGTTCTCTCAAAAATTGGGTATAGTTCCTCTATCTCTGGAGTGATACTCCCCTATCATTTAGTTCATGTGGTGTGCAGGTCCTCCAAGGGTGTTGTGGATCTGTCATTTATAGACCACAATTTTGAATAAAGGTCCCCTCCAAACAAATTCTATTTAATTTTCCTGGGGATCATGAATGTAGTGGTAGCTATATAGACTATGGAGTGAAGTGGTGAGGTGAAGATCCTTCAAGACAAATTCTTGTAAGGTTGGAAATGATTATGGGAATCAATTATAGACCTTTGGGGCCCCAGGATTACTCATGAGTCATAGTTCTCTAGTGGAGAGGGTGATCCCAATTCTCTCCCATTGGGAATATTGTTGTTTATATCAGTCTTATTATGGTGATGCCACATTTTTTTGATTGAAATTCATTTTTGGTTAAGATTAATGTTTTCATATCTATCTTTTTCTCACATGTTTTTCAGGAAATCCAATTTTGTATATATATATAATCACACATCCACGAGAATTTCCCACATGTTTCATTTATAATGAAGAAAAAATATAGATCTATTGATATAACAATGGGGCTTAGGAATACTAGGTTTCATTTACCGTGTACGTTGGTTAGAAATTGAGATCATGATCAAGGATCTGTCATTTTTATTTCACTTTCTAGTTGTAGTCATGTTCGGAATTTATTTTTTAACGGTATTTAATTTTTCACCATTACACAATTGTTTCATTCAGTTAAGATCTAATTTCATCCATAAATTTTCATGCATGATTTATTTTACTCCTGATTGTATGGCCTTTTTATTATTCCTCTATACTATTTCATGGAGATAGTTGGGTGTCCATACGTGTAAATTTTTTTAAGGCCCCCCATTCAATATTATGGCCTCTTAGTACTTATCTAGAAAAAATATCCTATTGAAGGTGATCATGGGTTATGATGGCTTGGTATTCTATTAGCTAGGTTGAATCTGGATGGTGGGTTCATTCAATAGTGGTATCAATGATTTATATCCCTAGAGATGGAGTTTTTTATGTCCCCTTGTAGAGATTTTTTATGACTTAGGAAAATGGTTTGTAAGTGTTTCATGGGTATATTTTTGTCTGGGGAACCCAATATTAGTGTTTTGGATGAGATATTCACTTCCTAGAACTCTTACTACTTTTTTTACTTAGCATGCTAAGACATTTGTTGTAGAGAACCACTAGTACATGCATCTTAAAGGAGTAACTTCCCTAAATATCCTTATTTACCAATCTTCCAAGATATATATTTACTTTGGTTTTGGTTTGTTTTGATTACATTCAATATCCTTATACAATTATATCTATCTTGGATTTCAATATAGTTTTATAATAAGGACGATTTGAGGGATGATTCCTCAATTCAGTGACCCATACATAGGGTGTTTCCTTCATGTGGGAAGGGAGACGTTCCCCCTCTTATCGAGAAATAGATTATACCATAAGGATATGATGATGATGTTTTTAGGCTTATCATGCTCCATGAGTTTTATAATCAGATTTTACTAAGGTTTCATGGTGATCCCATTAACTAGAATACAAATATTTGGTTTGAGACAGTGGTTCTGGTTTTCCATCTTGTGTGAACCCTAACCTAGAAGATGGGGGTGTTTGAGACAAGAATATACCATGGATAATTGTTTTTCTCTAGTGGCATCAAAGAATTACACACCATTCCTATATGTGCTTTTTCGATTGTAGTGATAATGATTTCCTAGGTTTGGGGGGGGAACCCCCTTCTCAGGTAGTAGATAGAACGCAGAAACCTATGTTGAAAGGATTATTATAGGATACGTCACATCTCGATGATGTTCCTCATGACCAAGGATCTCCATATATTCATATTTCTTCAAGATATCCATTATATGGTGATGTTTATGTGGATTTAAGTACTCAAGGAAGATAAAAAATCCCCCAACCAAGGCGTATTTTGATGATGTGATCCAATGTTTTATGGGTGAGTTCGTGCCGTAAAAATAGACTATTTTTTAGGTCTAACGAATGAGTTTCTATACAGCGTTTATTTAAAATAATTTTTTTGTATTAAGGTTTCATAGTTGGACCTTGTTTTGTAAAACAAATGTGAATGGGGAAAGATGATTTCATGTTGTAGAAGCTTGTGACCTTGAGGTTCCATGTGTGACTGAGGAGCTACCTATGTTTCCTCTTCTCAAATTTAATTTTTTTTATGAAATCACAAGCCATTATTATATATAATGATCCCACGTATGAGGCCTACCAAAACTGACAGAACCTTTTACCCAGAACCTTGTATTTTAAGGATCCTTATGAGAGGATAAGTGATTGAACACAATTATTAATAGTTTTACTTGACTCTGGGAAGAGAAAGATCCCCACATAGAATATTTCAATGTCTAGTGGTGTGTCCCTATGGTAATTTACTCGATATAGATTGTTTTATTACTTTTAATACAAAGTTGACTACTACCAGTGACTGTTTTTGTTGTACCCATTCTATTTGGGGATATAACTACTTCCTGTTCAATTAGATAATGTTAACATTGAAGTATTGGATGATATAATAATTTTGTTACTGCAATGTTGGACGGGTGCATAGAAATTTTCCTAGAGGATGTAGCAGGATTACCTCCCCTTTGAGAGTTTGTTTTCTGTATGGATATATAAGCAAGATAGACCCATATTTTTTACATCCAATTACATGACCCCATGTATCAGTGAGAGATGAAGGTGTTTTTGGGTATTTTATAGAGAAGGAGTTTGTGAAATATAGTGTTCTAACCAGGTTAAGAATTTTTTATTCACATATGAGGGAGATGGGTGAAATAGGTTATCTGTGGACTAACCTCACCTGAATTAGGTGACTATCATCAGGGAGTATCCACACCTGAGAACTGATTAATTCATCAACTAGTGTTATCAGATGAAGTGGTACTCAAATTTTTACCTTGGTATAGATGATCACCATCTTTAGTTGTTATAGGATAATGTACCAAACATGGATTCCTAGAGCCAATAAATTTTAATAGAGTTATAATTTATTCCCTTCACTATGTTGAAGGAAACATCTGAGTTTTTTGGGACATACAAATAATGTCTCAAAAACCTTTTTTATTGGTTCATGGTAGTTTATTTGGTGAAATAATAGTGAACTTTGTCTCCAAGGTGGATCGTGTGATACTATTGATGATTGGGATACGATTTCTATGATGGCACCATCATTTTGAGAAAATATTGTTGAGCTGGTTCTGGATTTAGGGTGTTCATGGATAACATATTGAGGATTGATGCCCTTATACTACACAGATGATTAATGGAAAAATGGCTTTTTGGAATTATAATTTTCAATGAGAAGTAGATGAGTTAAGTATGAGCCTTACTAGTGCTCTTATTTTGAGAAAACTACAGGAATTCATAGAGTATATATTATTTATTGCTAAAATAGGAGTAAGAATTTGTTTATTACTTATATATAGGTAGGTATTTATCACATATAGGTTGATGTTGTTGATACTACATGAGAAGAAATACATGACTCACACCCTAGTGTTGGTAGTGGTAGTATTTTTTCTAATTAAGTAGTAGAAATTCTTGCGGGGGAGATTTTAATTGTATAATCAGACCATCTGAGTACCATTTATATCATCACTCAAAGAGGTATCTACCTCCAACAATTGAATTTGTTAGGTTCCTAAATGATTTTGAGTATGAGATAATCTATACCCATTGTAAGGGAAACACGGTCGAACATTAACAAAGTTTAATGTCTCGTTCTCGCTTATTAGAGGAGGTGAATAAGATGGTGGATTCATTGAAGCATAAAATCGTAGAGGATGTGCGGTAAATTTTCTTCTATCTATGGTGGTCACTCATCTACTTTAATAGTGTGTGAGAGAGGTGTAGTTGGTAGATATATACATTGAAGTTCTACGTGACTAGATAACCTCATGAGATTCACCATATTGATTATATGATGGATGGGAGAACATTATCCTTTTATTGGGATGGAAGGTGGTTATAGTGACATTGTTAGATGAGTGATAAGGGAGATTAACACTTCCCCCTTGGTTGTTTATCCTGTTATATAAGTGATGTGCATAGACATTTATTGAAATTTTTAGTGGTCCAACAAGGACAGATTGTATCTGATTTTTCCTATAGATTTCTCACATGTCAATGGATAAAGGTTGAGGTCAAGGTTATTTTAGGGTTTAGACAGACTCTTGGTATCCAAAAATATAAATTTTAAATAATAAGAAAGGAAATTATGGTAAGGATTCTAAAAATAATGAGAGACCATTATACCATCTGAGTGATTTCTGAATGACAAACTAAGTTAGCACACTACCTTTCCATTATAGAGTAGAGATTGATTGAGAATATATGGATGTTGTATATGTGGTAGAAAAACTAGATTCATGGGGGTACATGTGATGACTGTATTTGAATAAGATACTTGGTCATGTCATAGTTGTTGAGGGGCTCTAAAGAGGTCATTAGGACCCCATTAAGGATGATCACAATGTTACACCCCCATACGGATTTGAATATCAGGAAAACTATCCAAGTGTTGAAGGATATGATGAAGGCATGTTATTGGAACATTATAATGAGAAGGTAGGATCACTTACTATTATTATATTATATTATAATAATATCTATCACTCTACTATTAGTATGTCCCCTTTAATGGTATTATATCGAAGACCGTGTTAGTCACCCTTAAGCTAGACTGATATTGGTGAGATATATCTAGTTGGTCAGACATGGTTCAAGCAATGAATTCCACATTTCTAGTTATCCAAAACCTTATGAGGATATTCTAGGGTATATATAAATATTATTAAGATCATCTTTATAGGCCCTTGTATTTTGAGATGGGAGACTGTATTTTCTTTAGAGTCTCCCCATGATGAGGATTTTAGTGATTTGGATAGGGAGAAAAACAATACAAAAGATTCCTTAGGTCATTAAGAATCCTATTATGGGTTTTCAATGTTTATTATCAATATTAATTACTTCTATAGTTTGATCAGGTTCATGACATCATCTTTGTGTTGCATTAGAGGAGATATGTGCATGATCTAACAAACTTTATTGCATGTGGGAAATCTATACATTGGGAATCGATCCACATTCATGGGGTAGCCTATAATGATTGAGTATTAGAATGATAGGATCATATGTGGTGGGCCATCGCATTGGTTTGTGTTATTGTAAAACAAGACATTGTTCGGAATAGATCCTTTATCTGTGAGTGTAAGATATGCACTCAGTACCCCAACCTTTTTTAGCATATTCTTATTGGGGTGAAATGATTTATTTGTTGGGAGTATTTAGTAATGATGTTTTTTATGGATTTAACCATTAAATATTTTAATGTTTATATCCAATTTTAACTTCACAAAAGGTGTGATGTTTGGTAGTATGAAGAAAATATATTTAATATATTAAAAATAATAATATACTTTAATTGAAGTGTGAAAAATGTATTAATTTTTATATTTTTCCAATTTTTTGGGACCTCTGATGGAAAATAAAAGATGATGGTTTATTACAGAATTCAGTGTTTACTATAGGAATGGATTGTTTTTTGTTTGATCCAGATGTCTAGTTCTTGTATTCAATGGATGATGAATTTAATAAAAATAAAAAATAATTCATTTATTTAATTTTAAATGACATAACATAATTCATCTAGAAATATGTGTTTATAAAAATTATCCAAGATTCACCTCAAATCTTCAATATTATTTTAGATGATGTTTAATCATTTTTCATTATCAGATCCCATTAGTAAACAATGGGTGATTAGATCGTTGTGGATTAAGAGATGTAAAATGCAGTTTGTCTTCTTCACAGCTAGAGTAAACAGTATTCCCAAATGATTAATCCTAAATCAAGGTGTGGATTAAAAATTATCATATTGAATATTTTTTTAATAGATTGATAATGGATCTATTAATATCGTATTTTTATCTTTCATACCTTTTCATCACATGATACCTACAATTTATTGGTTATAATGATTCAATTAAATTTATTTTATACATGTAGTTTCTCCATGAATACCCAAAAAAATTTATAGTCATCCAATAAAGCAAGGAAAATGATAGATACACTTTCCCTATTTTATTTTCCAAAACTATTAATTGTATACTTTTCTATTTTATCATTGGTTTATAGTTAGACTATGTCAAGGAGGGTTCAAGCATGATCAAACACCCAAATTACCTGTTGTTTCATGAATGATAATTGGAATGACAAATAGTGGATGGATACAGGTGAGTTATGGGTTTTGTTTAAGGCCTCCATGTATTATAGATACGAAGTGGAAATGGGAGTTTTTTATTTGTGATATGAAATATCCTTGTACGGTTCAGGTGATCAGAATCTGACCACACGTGATAGATTAATCATGGAAGTCGCCATATCTAGAATCCCTAAATCCTTTTATGGTGGGAACGGTGTCCGGATAATGATAAATGAAAATATTTCTTGGTTTCAATGAAAATAACAACTATACGATGGTTCATATATGAAAAAATTCCATATATTCACCCAGATATGATGTCTTGGATTACCAGGATGATAAAGATCAGACACCATCTGATCAGGCATATGCATCATCTGACCACACCTGGGATTGGCAAGTCATGTTCCAGATGCACATGCCTCGGGACCCTTGTTAAAATAAAAAACTTCTAATCTGGTAGTACATGGAAATGGTAATGACTAGATGCACTAAAATGGATATGAGGCATGGGAATGACCCAGTAAGTCAAAATGGATATATATATAGAAATAAGAAAAGGTACAATATTACTGGCTATATTGACATGGAAAAACCCTAGGAAGTGAGGGATCTAAGTGTGCCCAACTGAAACTCTGCATATACTAACATGGATGGATAACCCATGTGCATTTGGGAATGGTTCCATTGGACATTAAGTGTTTATACTACATTTGACCCCAAGTACACGTCATGTAATTTTATCTACAACTTCATCATATCGTATCACATACATCGAGTCTCTGATTTTGGACTACAAGTATCTTGTTATAAGTGTTTCTTCATGTATATCATGATGGTTGAATTTATTATGTAATATGAGATATTATGTGAGGTTTCAAAATTAAGACTCATATTTGGGTGAAATGTGATGATGGAAATGATAGGGACGGATCACAAAGGAGATTTCCAGGTTGGTACTCACTAATCACACCAGGGTATGTGCCCTCATAATCATTATATTTGTAGTGTCATTACTCTATTAAACAAGGAATGGTTAACCTATCAACAGAGTATTACACCCACATCATCAAGCTCCAGCAATGTGTGGGTCCTTCATGGGAGTTTTGGACCCCTTAGTTGTGGAGTTCAATAGTGAGGAGTGCCCCCTCCCCCCACTATAGATTCTGGTGAGGTTTCATGGGACTCATGAATAGAGTTCTGACTTACCCCATTATGTAGTGTTGTGTTTGGAGAGGTTTGGAACCATCCATACCAATTTTAAGAAGGTTTATCATGATTTTATATGTTGGATATAGACCTTTATAAATGCCTGATGACTCACTATTCTTAGCTGGATTGTTGAGATGAAGATTCCCTTTCTCTCTCATTTCAAATTCTTCTTGAGAATATATGTGTTTTTAATGTTTTCTGTCATGTTTTGTTGAAAATAATTTATGGTTGGCTATAAATATATTTTATCATTAATTTTATTCATTTTTTTATGGAATCATTGTGGGTATTTATATAGTCACCACTTCATAGGGTTTTACTCCTTGTGTTGTGTCATTTTCAAATGAAATATGGATCGATAGAGACACTGATAGAGCTTAGGTATTATGGGGTGGTTAGAGAAGGATATTAAAAGCTAGTATCTCTAATATGTCTTTTTTTTCATTTTTCATCATGTAGAGAATAAAGTTATTGGTGGGCATGTATATTTACCATTTACTCTTTAGTTTTATTCTATCATACACTGATCTATTCCTTAGATGGCATTGAATGGAATTTTTTACTCTTGATTTCAATGTATTTTTATTATTCATCTACACTATTATATAGAGATGGTTAAGTGCATGAAAACATGTTATTTTTTATATGACCTTTAATTTTATAGTATTTATTCCCATCACATGTCGTCATCCCATAGCCTGTTATATGTATTCTTTGGTTTCTGAAAGCATGACCTTCCACAAGCCAGTCGGTAACTTGTGGGTCAGGTCGTTACTTGGTAATATGATAATCATAAGAATATTATCATTAAGAATATAATTAAATACAAAAAATATATTAAAATACTTAATAATGGGTTATATAGATTTTTTAATCTACAAATTCATATCCATTGGATTCTCTAGCAAGGTGTACATTATGACCACTCATAATTCTCTCAAACAGCCCTGAATATGGTAACCCAGAGAAGATGCATACATTATTACATTTTTGTATGATACATGGGATATCTTCCCTATGGATAGATCAAAATAATTTTCTTGATGAATAATATATATACTTTATTCAAATTTTCCATTGGAAATAAATTATAAAACATAAAAAGAGAAAATGTTCAACATCCTTGAAACTCATTCAATCATTTCTTTTTCACATTCTTGTGAAATAAAATAAAATAATTGTGTGTCCATATTATCATAAAGGGTTATGTAAAATTGAATTTACCATGGATAAATAAAAAATAATTAATATGGAATGGTAAATAACAAAAAAATATATTTCATTTAATCAATAAAAGGATCATGAAATGCATCCATCGTTCATATCAAATGCAATAATATCCTAATTGACATTAAAATAATTCTCAATAAAGGATATACATAATTTTGGATATCATAATTTATAACATCATGTTATATTTACTATTAATCCCTAGTTACAAGAAAAATTAAACTATGGGTAAGTATAAACCAAAAATTATTTGACAAGTATGTCTAACTAGTTTTTCTTCTCAGACTATTTGATGCATTAAAGGAATACATTATTTAAAGAACCAACCATAACTACATGTACAACTCATTACTATTATATTTAAAGATCATTTTATTTCATGAAAAATATTTCCTATAAAAAATATCTGCATTTACTATATAATATGGAAAAATAGTATTTTCTCTATTTAATCTAAAACATTGTCAGTAAAACACCATTGGTATAATTTTTATAGAATTTAGGAAATATTCATATTCATGACACAGTTCAAACATTTTTTAATCTGAAATGTTACATATAATGAATGATGATAAAAATAATGTTAATATTTTCAGAGATATTTAATTACCATAGAAATAATCAAGAGATGAGATAGGAAAATAAATTCATTACAAAATTTTACCTATTAGTAAAATAATGTATTTTAGAGGATATAATAAAATGTAACTAAAATATTTGAAATATGTTTTAAAAAATATATTTAATTATAAAATTATTCATAACATATATATGAGGCTAATTAATTAAAAATATTTATGGGGGTGGTAGTATCTATTATCAATGTATATGTTAAAAAACATTCCTTTTTAATTTTATTAAAGTATAAAATGGACCTTATGAATATCCCTAAAATGATTCCACTCATAAAATTTAAATTTTTTTGGATATAAATAAATATCCTTAATAAAAACATTTCATAAAAAATTATCTTTTAAAAAAACAATTTTTAAAAACTTGGACATGTAAGAAAAATAGACCTGATCAAAATATAGAAATATGATCAGCTTGTCATTTTGAGATGGCATTACATTTTGAAACTAAAATAGATTGTTAATTTTTTAAGAAATAATGTAGACTATTTAAATATCAAGTTTAAAAGATTATATATATAGTTTATGAAAGATATATTATAATTCTACATTAATTAAAATAAGATAAATCATAAAAACTGAGGTGGTAAAATAAAATCTTGTCACTTTACTAACATTAAAATTGATACCCCTTGAAAGTGTATACATGAATTTAATCAATATTAATAATAAGTAAATATATATTCCTATTAAATATATCAATGAGTATGTATATACAAAAAATCAAATTAACTAGGTGCATAATACCCAATATGTCTCAATATACTAGAAATTGAGATGAAATTCTTTACAATGATTCTATCAAGGAAGTGGGAATTAATCAATGATGTGATTATTTATTGCAAATTTTAATCCACCAAAAACAATTATAAATATAGAATAATATAATAAATGTCCAAAAAAGATATAATAAATGGAAAACATGGTCAATAAATTATAAGTATTACTAAATAAATAATAATTGAGTTGAGAAACAGCTTATATTGATTATATCATTAATGTGTGAATTAAAAAATGATGTGTTTTTTAATAAAAAATACCAATATAAAAAAAATTAAAAACACAATATAATATAATTATGTTTCATGTCACACATAATCAAGGCTTTATATAATCAATGAAGTATTAGTATAACACATGGAATGGAAATTGAGTTAAGAAACCCCTTATAATGATTGTATCATAGATGTGAGAATTAATCAATGTCGTTATTATTTTTAAAAAATTAAATTATAAATTTTTTTTGGGAAAAGATAATATAATTTGAAAAAAAATTACACATAATTATTGAAAATAATTTTCAATTATGTATAATTATATGAAAATGAATAGAAATTATAACACCAAAAGTTTTAAAAAGAGAAGCATCATATTTTATAGAATATATAAAATAAAATAGAACAATTATAAGATAATGTAACATAACTATATATTATAATATCTTTTTACATGAATTAAATATCTTTATTAGATTTCAATTCACACAAAACTAGGTTTAAACGAAACATGATACCCTTTTAAAATATTAATATTTAAAAATTACTATTATAACCTAGCCTTTAAGTTGGTGGCTATGAATAGTAATAAATAAATTATAATAATTTCATTTCTTATACATAAATAAAAAAAATTAAATGGATATATAATTATATGATATAAAACAACCATCATTACAAAGTGGAAGAAATATTTTTTGAAAAACTATACTTTTCCTTAAAGTATGTTTAGTTTTACTTTTAACAGATAATTTCTAATTTTTATTCATTAGTTTAGACAATATATATGAAAAAATAATAACTATTTTTTGTATCTTCATATCAAAATCATCTTAGGGTAAATTTTTAAATTTTTTTTGAAAATTTTCATTATTTTATGAATTGTAAAAATACTATATTTTAATTTAAAATTTACATTTCAATAAAAATATTTATAGAGATAAATTTAATATTAATTTTTTTCATGTAACATTATATCAATAATATTAATATTTAACAAAATTAGTTCATTGGAATATATTTCTTATTTAATTTTAATATTGAAACCTTTTATACGTATCTAAGTAGTCTCTTTGAAATCTATGTTTTTTATCGCCTCTGTGGGCATAATTGTTTATTGAAATATGCGACATCTCTGAACTAAATTATCAAAAAATAATTACATATTTTAAATTATAAAAAATTATATTTTCAAATATATTTATTAATTTTTTTACCAAAATAAATTGTGAAAACAGTAAAAATTCATCACCTCGATTAAGGTAAAAATGGGTTTACCATGGGATTAAACCAAGAAGATAATGGTAAAATGACTATCTAACTATTTAAAAACTATTTTTGAATAGAAATATTTCAAAAATATAATATCCCAAAATGGACCGTAATTTTACTTGGTATATTTTTATAGGTGCATGACTTTATCATTTTTTATTCTATTGGGAAATTTCCTTGTAATTTTCAAGATGGCCCCCTTTCACCATTTAGGAAAGGTATTTTATTCCCCTCAATTATTCACACCCATAAATCCCATTTCCCCCAAAAAAGCATAGTATTAACTCTCTATAACACCCTTATACATATTAATGATCTTATATTACTCCCAAAGGACCATCCACAGGGTCCTTCAGAGGATATACAAAGGATGGTTTCTCAAAGAGAAGGTAATTGTCTTAACAATGATCAATCATTTGATTTAATATTTTTACTAATTAAATTATTTTTTAATACTTAAAATATAATAACACCAGTATATACAATATACTAAGATTTTATTACGTTTATCACATTATATTTATCTATATCCACTTCCATCAAATGCGAAACAAAATCATTAATCATATGTATGTACAACCACCACCTAAAAAACTAAGGTAGTTATTGTTTCTTCACCACATTTAAAAGAAGTTTATAATGGTGGATTTACCAAATTTAATTTATATTTGTGATATTATTATATTTACTTAATTTTAAAATCAAAAATACTTTTTTACATTCCATTCCATTTTAAAAAAAAAATTAAATTCGCTCGTATGTATAGAAAATAATTTCCACAAGAAGCGATATGATCCATTTTTCACACATGCATTAAATTTTTTAAAATGGAATAAATAAATTAATAAATGATATTATCATGATTTTTGAAATAAATATATCACCCACTTTCACACCCTTTCACTCGTTAAGTAAATGATATCATTTTTGTGTGTGGGTATGACCTTCCGTCTCTACGTAGCGATGTGTTTCATTTTCATTGTCAAATATTCATAAAAGGTTATAAAAATTAATCTAATAAGTATAAATAATATATATAACTTTATTATAAATCTGATGATGATATATTTATTTATATTATTCCTAAAAACTAAAACTTTGATGAAAAAATGCACATCATATAATAAGTCTGTTAGAATCCAAAAGAATAAAAATGATGAAATTTTATTAACAGAATATTAGTACAATAATATATAATGTTTTTATATGATATTATTAATATTATTATGGTCATTAATAAATTAATAACATTCATAAAAACATTATAAATGTAGTTTCAAATCATATGAATGAAATAAAACTCGATGTAAGGTTTTCTCCTCTCACATTTAAATTTATATGACATATGCAATAATCGAAACATATTTATTTAATGTGGTGTATATAGACCATATTTTTTATTTTATATAATGATTTTATTTATATAAATTTTATTAAATTTTTATTATTTATCTATTTATTTCATGGTTATTACAATTAAAAAGTTATCAATGTGTTTAGGGTTTATTTAACTATCTCATCATTATTTTGGATTATTATTATGTAAGTATCCTCTAAGACTACTACTTAATATTTATATCTTAAAATAAATATATTTTCCTCAAATATTCATATACATTATCTTTTTTATTTAATAATGCCATTTTTCTATTCATTGTTACTTAAGATGTTTGAAAAATGATTTTAATAAAATCTATGTTTATTTATCTTTTTTGGTCTGAAAACCTTTTTAATCAAAAAAAATGTTTTCTAAAAATGTTTTTAAAAATGTTTTTAAACGTTTTCAGTTTTTTCTTAAATAAATTTATACCCATTTACATTTTACTAATTTTTTTGGAAAAGAATATTTATTTGTTTTTGAAAATGATGTTTGTTTGGATGTTATAAAAAATGTTAAATTTCATGATCCAGCTCAGATACCCTGGTATACTAATACCCAACCTGGAAATGACATATCATGAAGAGTGTTCCCAATCCCCATGTTTTAGAGACTATAACTTTAAATCATACTAGGAAAAAGTGGAAACACTTGTTCCATATGAATAGTGAAGGAAACTTGTACATATCACTATGTAGAAAGAAAACTCCCAATGGAAATAGTACCAAATGTCATACATGTATATCAACACCCAAATATTACATAAAAAACTATATAAAAAATCATGATAAAACTCAAAAAACCCAAAGGTATCATAACTCTCAAATCCCAAAGTCACGAAAATACACCTCCTCTAAGAGGATCATTCCATTTACCTAAACCTAGGATCAGAAAATCTATATAGGCCCAAATAAAACGGTATGGTGTAAGATGAAATACCAGTAGGGACTCACCAAGTGTTGCATAAAAAGATTCCATAACAAATAGAGCAAATCATGTTTTCAATTTTAAATAAAATAGGTATGTGGGGACAATTTTATAATTAAAATGAAATAATCTTTTCATTTAAAAATATGAATTCATTCAAACTATTTATTAATAAAAATGGTATATAAATTATTTTATATAAAACAACACGCATGTATATTGTAGTTCATTATCAATGAAATATTTAAATATAAATCAAAAGGCTCAAAGATCCACTAATTAGAAGATAATTACTTCCTTCCACACATAAGAGAAAATTACCTCCACTTTCACTAAAGGGAAAATTAAATCCACTATAACTTAAGACAAAATTACATCCACCCCAACATAATGTAAAACCAGAATATATCAATAAATCAAATTGGATATCAGTCATCTAAAATCAAACTATTATTTATATTTATTTTCCCAATATTTCATTACAATATAAAATAAAAATTAAAAATAAAATCATGTATTTTACCTCATTTCATTCCCTTCCAAAATAAAACCAATCATTGGTTTAAAATAATAAGATTATAAAAAAAATTATAATCAATTTCCAAATCAATTTTTAATTTCCATAAATTTCCAAATCACACCCCAAATTCCAATTCCAATTCCATTGGAATTTTTCCATTTCTACAAAATCCATACAATGTAAACTTAAAATTACAATTCACATTGAAATGTGTTTTAATAACTCAATTGATAACACTTTAATATAATCCAAAAAAATAATGGGTTTATTAAATGGAATGTATCAATGAAACCACAAACCTTTAATAATCATACCGAATGTCAAAACCCATAGTGAGAATTTTCAACAATGAATGATGGAAAAGGAAATCTAGAAATACAACCTAGATTTAAGATTCCAATTAATGGATTTTATATCAATCAAACACAATATGGTCTAAAAATATTTATAGAGGAAAGAAGGAGAGAGTAGAAGAGGAGGAATGATAGAAGATCACATAATCGGAAGAGAATGAATGTGGATTCCCACCCTTTGATCCACCTAAGATGGGTTTTGTAGGATCCAAAATATATTCTTAAGAGGGTACAAGACCTAGGATTTTATAGCACACCAATTTAGGTTCATGCAGTTATAGAAATAGGGGTTCAATATTTTTTTATTATATTTTTAAAAATAAAAAGACTCACATGAATGGTTAGATGGGTAGACCCACATGGTTAGACAAACCATTCTTCCCAACCATACATCCCTATAATGGGGCTCATGATTTCTACTAGGTGAGCGCATTATTTTTCAAATCATTCGCGAACCGTGAAATCTCCCACATCTTGGGTTTGCATGATTTGAAATGTTTGGGTACAATTTTGAGGAAAACTATGCTTCAATCATGCACAACCTATAAATTTCTAGAAATTATAGATTTTAATCCTATGCACCATTAATGAGAACCATTATAAAAAGGATAAAAAGTATGGAAGAGGAGTACCACAAAAATGACAGGATGTTATAAGCTCCCATTGAAAGAAACATGTTCTCCCTAGAAATTAATTAAATAATGTTATATATCAAATATATGTGGCCACTACTCTCTCATAAGTACATTTATCTCCCATATACCATGATTTTTAGAGTAGTGTTCCCATTGCACTCAAACTAATGGTATTTTCCACCCACAGTGAACCATTATTTTAAAATCAATAATCCTAACTGGATTCTTAGTTATGGATAAATCATGATCAACACCAAGTTCACTCCAACTCATAACTTGATATGGATTAGAAAGATACATTAGTTGTGATACATGGAACACATTATTTATTGATTTTAACCATGGAGGATGTTATAAAAGGTATTACTATTTCCCCAAACTTTAAAGAACTTCAATAGGTCCCCCAAAATAAGCATCAAGCTTCCCTTGCCTCCAAATCCATCAATGACCCAAATGAGGTGAAATTTTAAATACAAGCTAATAAACAACTGAATATTCCAATAGTATTTGGCCATGACTAGCATAAGATTAATATCAGCATTATGCCCTAAATATGATCTAACAAATAAACTAAATCTATAATGTAAACACTTGAATAATTCCTTTTACAACAAAGAAACATTCACTGATCTCTAAACAACACAATATATAATTACAATACTTTCCATAAAAACCCTCAAAAGTATCCATTATACTCACAGACTAGTAAATATTGTTATAGGAAAACTAAACACTCCCTAAAAAGTCAACCTAATATCCACCGAAGTTATAAATGTAGCACAAAACATATCATAAAAATTATTATATCACTATATGTCTAGATATCCTTCTGTACATGGAATTCCATACACAATCAAACCTGAGATATTGATGCCTCCTAAAAGCATTTGTGAAATGAATAAGTAAAATGGGGAACTATAAAATATACTATTGAACCTGAAACTCTATGAAAAATAAAATCTCTCTTACAGAGATATTTCATATCTCCTGATCTTTGGTTGTATCATGAATTCATATAAAGTGATATTATTTTTTCAGTATAACATTATTTTCCCATATCACATTATTATCTCTATGGGTAGGTCGAAACCAAACCAAAAAGTTCATTGATGTCTCATCACTCTTCCATTACAACACTCGAAGTGGTTTTAGTAGAACCAAAGATCTATGTTTCTCAACCTTGACCTTTTTGAAGGTATAGTAATGAGATACAAATTATGCAATGCTTTATCTCATATAAAGCGACTAGAATCATTGTCACATCTCATAAAACATCTCAATATTTATTGGTTTCATTTACCACTAGTTGTTATTTAAATCCACTCTCACAAAATTCCTCACTACTAAGAGAAGAAAAAAACATTATGAAAACTTTAAATACCCTCCCTAAAGAATGACCACTCAGCAAGGTATTCCTATCATAAATATAGTCTCAAATGATATAGAATTCATCATAAACCTATTGTTCTTGAATAATAATCTTAAGAAGAGTGGAGGTCAACTACAAATAGGTCATTTAAACCTCTGCCTCAATTTCCCAATCTCCCATTTGAAATTGTGATAAAAGATCCATCATGTTCCAATATTTTGATGGTTCTTTCATAATATGATTTGGATGTTTTAATTTTACAACATCTATATTGACATTTAAATTCTTTGTGGTATAGGTGATATCAAAACCAATGGATGTTAGTCACTCCACCCAATGCCTCTAGTGGAGATACAAATGTTTTTAATATAAGATATAATTGAGGATCTTGTGGTCAGAATACATGATGTAACTTTCTATGAACTCAAAATTATAAATAATATAAGAGCATGCGTCCTGGATATATGTTTAAGGTGATGGGTATGATATTTCTTCTTGTGTGGTGATCACACATTGATTCACTATTAATTTCCACCCTTATACCACTATTTTAAAATAATATTAAATTAAAAACTAAACATTTAATATTAAATTTAAAATGAAATATTATTCAATAATATTATTTTATCTCTATTTAAATGGTAAATTTTACTTGTTTCGACTATTCTGTTTTAGGAGGAGGTGTTTTGGAGTATCCCGAATGAAGTTAATAAACTATGGTCCAAACTACATGGAATCCTAGAAACACTAGTCAACCTTTTTGAATATTATGAGAAATATGTGAATATAATTAGGGTGAAAATTTTGAAATAATTCAAAATTAAATTTCCTGCAAATCATCTCGAGACAGCTTATCCCAATTCATCTATTTTATTTTCCAAAAAAAATTGATCATTCGGGGGAACTGTATCATCTTTATGTCAAATTTTTTGTTTTCCAATTAGATTATATATCTCATTATACATTTAAAATAGCCATAAAAGTTTACATTATAATATTAATTATTATAGAAAACAACCCTCCTCCTATATACTATTTTTAATAATTACATTTACCTTCTAATGAACTAATAAACATGTCATATCTCAGAATCTGGGTGCCCAAAACTGCTCCCCATTTTTTCTATGAAAGAGAGTCATGGGAAAATCATTTTGAAAGCTATACCAAGGAGTGATTTCATTACATTTTGTATTTATATTGATTTCATATAATCCAATTAGATGTTATTGAGCTATATATACTCATAGGGAGAGTTGAAATAAAAAAGGAGACCCACATGTGCTTCCTCCTCCACTCGATGGGGACATAAACGGTGGGCGTTCATTATGAGGAAGTTACACACATGTGAAGGGAATTATAGAAAATTTAATAGATTCTATATTTGAGTAATTTTTGTTTAAAACACAATATTCCATGAATATTTCATTGTTTTATATTTTAATGGATGATTTGATCCATGTTATAGGTATACTCTTAATTTCTAACTGATCGGTGTGAGGTTTTGAGTGCATGAATTTTGTTGTTTTGATAGGAAAACACCAGATTCCTTTTCATGAACAAGTTATTGATATTTCTTACTAATTTGGAATATCATATTCTATGAATAAGATCTGTACCTTGTAAATATAATTGTTATGTTTTGTTTTTGTATTTCAAGAATTGATATCAAATCATAGGATCTAATCAGGATTCCGATTAATAACAACCCAATATTTATTCCAATACAATATTAATGTACAATAAAATGGATTTTAAATGTGGGTAGTGAACTGAAAATGGCCCCTTAATCTCATATTTTTTAAACTACACCTGGGTTTGAAGAATTTAACACACTAAATTTAGTTATTTTCATCAAAAAGTTTTCAAAACCACTCCCACTTAATGATTTATTTTTATTGAAAATGCACACTAAAATCCAACAATGCTCCTTGATGGATGACCTGGGGTCTACCCTGTACTATAAGACATCTATTATTCATAATAAATTTTAAATTTTGTGGAAATGTGATCATGTTTTGTCACCATTATCGGTAAGATATATCTTTTTTAGTGTGTGTTTGTTATAAAAATATTTCTTATTTTATAAATTTTTACATGCATATTTTCATCCATAATTTGATTAATTTTTTATAAAATATTAATTTTTTATTAGTTTTTTATGATTTTTTCTTTATTGTGAGGACTAATTCCTTTCAAGAACATCATACAGAGGATATTTCACCATTGATACCAAAAAGTACCAAACAATAAATTGAAGAAGGGCACATAGAACATCAAAACTCTTCTTGATCCCGATTCTTCTTCTTCTCAAACCAATGTAAAAACTAAATTAATCATAAAAAATATATATATAAACAACCTAAAATTAATATAACTAACCTTTACATATGTATATATCCATCCCTCATATATTTAAAACACAAGATGGAGCTCTTTATTTTGAACTTAAATCTAGACTCGTTCATTTTTTATGAAACTTTTAGGGAATCGATGGAGAATAACCATATAAGCACTTAAATGAAATTATAACTATTTGATCAGAACTATAACCTAAAAATATTTATGAATAAAAATTAAAACATAGATCGTTTAGACTATCTTTATAATATACATTGAAATGCTAGTTATAGTATGTTATGTCCCCAATTAGAGGATGGGAAGAAATTAAATGACTTCTCAGTAAAAAATATTTACCACCCATTCCAACTGAAACTATAAGGATTGAAATATGTGGTATAATTTATTCACTAATTGTAACACTTTATGAATATTGAAAATTATTTTAAATTTTATGTAGAATATTTCCACACCACCAAATATGTGAAGAAATTTTATTTCAATATTTTTAACAAGGTTTAATTTATATTTATTATAATGTGATTGATGAATATTATGGTGGTTTTCTAGTTTATAAGACCCTAATGGTAACAAGAACCATAATCTAAAAATTGGCTCAGAACACTCAAAAATTTAGTTCAAGGTCCAATGTATCGATCTAAGGCGTCCATGAGGTGTAGAGTTCTAAGTTTGAGAAGAAGGTGGACATGGATTTTGAAGAGGACAATACCCCTCTATGATAACATCCTCATTCCCAAGGGAAATCCTAACCTACTCACCATATCCATTATGGTATCTATTTTACTAAAACCCACTATTCTAATTAATTCCCTAAACTGTTAGAACCTTCTAAGAGTTGTGATGAAATATTTCATGGCCTCTCCTATAACCCTCCCATTATGGAAGGACCATACTATCCATCCTTCCCAAGGGGGAAAGGCATCCCTTCATATGGGAAAGGGGTTATTCAAAGAAACATTGAACCAACATGGTAAACATATTCATCCACCAACACCACCCATAAATCATCACCCACCACAATGTCCTTTCTAATAATCCCCTCAAAAAACTGAGCCTATACTGGAAGACATAATGAGAAAAATTATTTTAAACAATATCCAAATAAAGAAGACCACCCAAGATGAAATAGAATTATTAAAAAAAAAATATCCCAACTCTCCAACTTTGTGGGGGAAATCAAAAGTCATGGGTCAAGTAAACTACCTTATCAACTACCTGTCAGCCCTAAGAATAAGGAAAATGTCAATTCCATCACCCTTTATAGTAAAATGAATCTTAAAATCTAAATTAATCCTCCATATGATTGACCCTTCTAAAGAGACCACCATCCCAACCACTGATAATGGTCCAAATGATGAAAAACCGTGTCCCAAGAGAATCCCTTACAAAGGATAGTGATTTTCATTTAATAAACCACTAATCCAAACCATTTCTCTTCTATTTCACCAAAGGGACACCAAACCATACAAATAAAATGAAATATATTATTATAAATAAATTATAAAATCTTTCAAAAAAGTGCATGTTAACATCCCCTTGAATGTTGTGTCAAATAAAATTACATGATTCACCATGTTTATAATGGAGATGTGTAAAAATTGAAGGAGGTCTCAAGGTGATTAAAATGTTATCTTGTGGAGTACCATCTTAGTATTTTTTGATCTATCACTTCTAACTAAATTAAATTATTTTGTAACATTCTTAATTACATTCAATATAAGGGAGTATTTATTTTCCAATACTATGATTCAATTATAGTTCTCTATAAATTTCATGTCTCACCCTAGTTTGTCCTCATTACAGGTTGGGGAATTAAATCTCGAAGAAATAGACATTCACCTAAAAAATTAGAGTACCACACACTCAGCTAGTGTGTTAGAGTATATTATTATGAGAGTCAAATTTTTAATTTTTTCTAATTATTATAATGTTATTAAAATGGAAGATGATAATATGAGTGGACATGTTCAAATTTTATTGGGGAGGCCATTTTTTAATTTAAAAAAAACCATAACTAAAGTCCACAATGATAAATTTTATATGGAGTTTGGTAGTGACATTGTCTACTTCGACACCCTTGATTCCATGAAGTTCCCCTCGGAAGAACATCAATAAAATTTAGTTAATACTATTGATGTAATCCCTTACCATGAAAAAAATAATATATTTAACATGATAACATTTCACAATTTTTAACATTGATATAAACTATAGGAAATGAATCATGAATTTAATGTTGTAGTGGTCTAGAAAAATTTCATTCAAGTTTGTTAATTGATGATTTCTTGAGCACTGATGATCCTATAACAATTAATGATATTGGTATGATTATAAAATATTATAACTTATATGAGAATTATATTAGTAAGCAGTTATATGATATCATTCACCTACCACTCTCACATTCACTCACATAAATCCAAAATCCTCCAAAAGTGGGTATTGAAAAAATTCCTCAACAGGTAAAATATTTATATCATGAGAATGGAAACATGTTTACCATCATCATTTCTAGCTCACACCAAGTAGATCATGAATTATTATTTCTAGAACTTTTTGGGTGTATAAATAAGAATTGAGATGGAAAATTATAGAAAACTCAATATTAGACCATTAATTTTCATGCATAATATATTGTTAAATGTTGAGGCTAAACCTATGAGGCAGGCACAATGAAAACTAAACCCAAACCTCCTCAATATTGCTAAAAAAGATGTAACTAAATTATTGGCTATTGGAATAAATTACCCCGTTATTGGCATCCAATGGGTTAGCCTAGTGTATCTAGTTCCTAAACAAATTGGTCCAATGGTAACTAAAATTGGAAAAAAATGAATGGGTTCCAACTAATGTGCAGAATTGTTGGAGTGACTGTTTAAATTATCTCCAACTAAACCAATACACTATGAAGAAACATTTCGAATTATCATTCATTGACCAAATGTTGTAGATGATAACAAGGAGGTAATACTACTATATCCTTGATGGGTATTTTTGATACATACGGATCCTTATTTCTCCTGAGGATCATAATCAAAAAAAATCATTTACCCATTTGTACATTTTTATATATGAGGATTACATTTATTATATGAAATTATAATGCTACATTAAATTTATTCATGGTTTGTATTATTCAGATTATCTGGAGAATTACATGGAAGTATTCATTGAAGATTTCACTGTGTATCTCTCCTCTTTTGATAAATGTTTATGTTGTTTTGGTTCTTTCAACATAATTTTATTGAAAATAATATTATATTAAATTATGATAAATTCAATTTCCTGTGCCTATAAATAATAATACATGGAATAATCATTTCTAGGGATGGTATCCAAGTTGGTAAATTAAAGCTGGATGTAATTTCTTCCAAACCATTAACCAAAAATCTGTGGGATGTGTTGTATTTCCTAGGCCATGTAGAATTTTAACCTCATTTCATTTATGAATTTAGTAACATATCACTACCCCTCACCAAATTACTCTAAAAAAGAAAATAATTCTTTTGATAATGAATGTGAAGAAGATATTAACAAATTGATATGGAGTCTCATTTCACCACTAGTAATCCAACCACCTCAGTGGGTTTTACCATTTTATATGATGTGTGATGGCTCTAACTATAACCAGTTGGTGTAGTCCTATAAAAATTTGTAGATTGTGCTTCACATGTCATAACCTATACCTCGTGCACACTAGACCCTTCCTACTAAAAAGAAACCACAACTGAAAAACATTTCCTTTCCATTATTTATTCCTTAAATAAATTTAGGTCATAAATTTTAGTGTAGAATGTGATTTTTTTCTCATTTCTTGAAGAGATATGAAATATACTTATGAAACTGGAATATAAACCACAAATCATTCACTATATTCTTTTACTTTGATAATTTAATTTAGAAATTATGGATAAAAAGGGATCATAGAATGTGGTGGCTAAACATATCATTAGGATCCTTCTATCCTCAGACATTGAATCATCCCCTTGTATTCTCGTAAAGGACTTATTCCGTGATGAGAAATTGTACCAATTTTAGTATTAAATTAATTTCTTTTCTAAAATTGTAAATTATTTTGGTACAATATTTCATTCCTGGTGATTTCATTAAAAACCAATCAAGTCATCTTAAACATGATTCATGTTGATACATTTGTGATAACCCATACCTTTGGCACAAATGTATTGATCATGTCTCTAAGCGATGTGTTCCCTAAAGTGAGTTTCAGTATTACATTTGGTTATGTTACACTCTTTCATATGGGGGACATGTTGGTCCCCAATAGACTACGTGCAAGGTCCTTGATTCTAGACTATTATTTCTCATATAATTTTAGGATGCCTATAATTTTTGAAACTTTTTCATCATTATGAATGGAGGGGTAACGTCTCTAAATGAAATAAAATTACACCACAATACCTTCTCCTTAATCATATTTTTTATTTTTGGGTAATTGACTTTATGGGTCAATTTCTCAATTCATTTGGAAACGATTACATTTTTCTGGCATTATATTACTTGTCAAAAGGTGTAGAGGCAGGTCCCAAAAGTACTGATTATTTAAAAATAGTTGTTGAATTTTTGAGAATCCATATTTTATTAATGTTAAGATTACCAAGGATCATCAATAGTGACCAAGGATCTCATTTTTTTAATTAAACAATGAAATCAATTTTACATATGTATTTAGTCAGGAATCATGTGTTTTTTACATATCACACACAAACAAATAGTCATGTCCAGGTTTCAAATATAAGGGATACACAAATTCATGTTAACAATGGTTGAATGAAATAGAAAATACTGGATTCTTACACTGGATGATTCATTATAGTTACATAATACATTTATTCAAAGAACCAATTGGAATGTCACATTATTGTCTTGTTTTAAAAGAGAGTTATCACCTCCCGGATGAGATACAACACTAATACTATAATACCATTATATAATGTAAGTATAATCATTCTTGTACTAGTGCTCAAAGAAAGTTACATATTCAACAGCTACAGAAAATGAATATATATTCATACGAGAACTCATTTATCTATTAAGGGACAACCAAGGATTCCCATGACCACCTCATCCTTCATCATAAATTCCACATTTTGAAGATGGTACTCCTTTTAAATGAAATGATAAATTTTATTCCATGTAAAATTCATTCCAAATGGTTTTCCAATACACTATTACTAATTTTTATTCATTTGGAGTTACTACAGTTCAAAATGAATAAAAAAACAAACCATCACTAACACTGGGAAGCAGATGAATACATTTGATAAATACATTCTAGATTAACTGATAGAGGAACTCTACATCCAATAAGAAACCGACATATCACAAAAATTGGATTTTATCCTTCTTTCCCACATTCTATTTTATTGTAGTGAGGACACGAACCACTCTATGTGTTTTTTGTGTGTGGGGGGGGAGGGTACATTACCATTTTAGTTAGGAAATTTTATCATCATTAATCTTTTCCTATTATTTATTTGTGGTATAGTATTGTTAACTTCCTCCCCCCTAATTCCAACTATCTTTTGTGCCAGAATATTCATTTTGATGCCCACTTAATAATAGAAATTATTGAAAACATGTGATTAATTTATCTATTTAAAATGTTTTAAAATTTAATATTTTTTAACTGGTGGAATGAGTTCTACAGAGACCCCAATAAGGGTCATCTGTGTGTCAAAAAAATTATAGAGTTTTATTCACATTAAATATTCAATGATGAACAGATGGGTACCTATAATGGTTCTTTTAGTAACCAGAAATGCGCCTATGAATAAATTTACTCTCCAAAGACTATTCGGTTCTTAGTAACACTCTATCATTTACCTCATTACACTAATAGTTCTATACTATAGGTTAAACCTCCTATATGTATCACTATCAATATAAAATTTCAACTAAACCAAAATAAAATACAATAAGAATATATGATCAAATTTAAAATTATTCAGTAAAAATATATCCTCCAATATAAATGATTTTACAAAAATAGAAAAAAAATATAATATTCACAAATTTCCATTAATCAAATATCCACTCAAAACAAAATTTCTCTTTAAAATTATTAGTTATAGAAATGGCTCAATAAAAAATCCCTAAAAATAACCTCTGCTTAACAAGATTCCTATGGAGTCCATCTTATATCATATAAATTCCTTTTATTTCTAATTCAACTAAACAATCATCTTGAATTCATAAATAAAATATTATTCAAATATCGAAAAACATTACAAAAAATTTATACTGAAATCATCCATCAAAAATAAAATTAATGACTCCTTGATATATATGTATATATATTATATTATTATATGAACAATATAAAAAGAACAATAGATTTAAAAATAATAAATTTAATTTTGTATATAATGAATAGTGAAAATAGAAATAATGATATACCCCAAAAATTGATTTTAGTATTGTCTTTCAATGCATAACATAGTAGTAAATTGGTATTTTTGAAAAATATTGAAATAGCATGTGGTAAAGTGTGAAAAATTCCTAATTTCTAATAAAAAATGTGAATTTATTTCTAGAAATAATAAATTTTACTTAATAGAACCATTATAAAACCCTACTAAAAGAAAAAACATCCCATCATACTATTAATTCTCCTGACAATCTGAAAGGTATGATTCTTTCTTGATTTTTCGTAATTACCTTTTACTTGCTGGTAGTTTCTTTTGTTCTTAAAATTTCTCAGATTCTAGTTTTCTTAAATCTGAATGTTTTCCTTTAAAAACCTCAACAGATTGGATTCTACCAAATTTTCCTTGGGGCTTTCATTTCAACTGTCAGATCAGATCTGAAAAATTCTAAGCCATTTGATTGAAATTGGATGATGAACCATCACTTCAACACCTATAAGAGGGTACCCCCAGTAGTTGTCCCACATCAGTTTTCAAAGCTTGTGTGTGTCGAAGATCTTCTCCTCTACAAAAGCTTGTTCCTAATTTTTCAGAAGTTCTCAAGTCTGAATGTCTGCAGAAGTTCCTTCTCAAGAGATGTTTACTGTTAAGCCGATTTCGGAGTGGCAAATATACAGGGAGATGTTATTGCATCCTAACTTCTTCAATATGTATGACTCTATTATCTCCAATAATATCAAACTCAATGGATGGGAAAGTGTATCCATTTCAAGGATAGGAGATCAGGATGTAGTGTATTTGGATTTTCTCATAGAATTTTATGAATCAGGTTGTTTCATTAAGAAATATGGTAGGGAAAATTTTTCCTTCAAAATTTATGGAAAGACATATGCACTTTCTTACATAAAGGCTGCTAGCATGGTAGGGTTACCTTATGAATGAGAGGCCGAATTTAGTTTCCACAAGCTACCATATGTTCAAGGCAGTTTTGTAAAGGTGAAGGCTATGCAAACTCTTGGACTCACTGATGTCAAGACCACAAAGATTTCTCAATTGTCTACTAATAATCGGATCCTACATCTATGGGTTAATGGATTCTTCGTACCGAGAAAGGGTGACAAAGACAATATTAAGAAAAGTGATATGTATATCTTAGATTTTCTAGTAAATCTAAGAAAAATAAATCTGATGAAATGAATTCTCATTACGATAGAAAACATCAAGAATGGGAATCTGAGAGCACAGATAATCATGTATTCCGCTTACTCTCCAAACTGATAGTTTGGTGCCTTGAATCATTCAATATCCCTTGAAGTTCCAAGATGAGGAATTTCAAAGTAATGTTAATCAGTGATGATACCCTCAATAGAATTAATTTTGGATTTTATAAGGAATAAATAAAGTTTTATGACTTTCTAGTGGAAGAGGTAGAAGTCATTCCGAAAAATGATGAAGAGGATGAACCTTCAAAGAAAGCTGAAAAGAAAAGAAATTTGAAGGAAGTAAAAGCTGAAGGTGAAACCCCTAAATCCAAGGAAGCTCAATCCTCACCTCCAAAACCCAAAAAGTAGAAAGCCTTTCAAGATGACGTTGTTTCCAAATGGAGGGATGATAAGAAAAACAGGAAAGAAGGGGAGCCACAGTTTGGCTTGGACCCTGCAGAGGCCAAAGCAATGAAAGAAAAGAAAGCTGATGAACTAGAGAAGCAAGCCAAATAAAAGAAGATCAAGAAGAAGATGTCAGAGGCAGAGATTGTCCAATCTCTTTTGAAGGCTACTGAAGTTCCATATGAGAATATTCCCATACCAGAAACATTCCTAGTAGAAAAATTACTTAAGACCCCGGGGAAGAAGTACATTACTCCAGAAAAAGCCAAAGAGAAAGGTGTTGAAAAGGAATCTGTGGAAGAAGTTTAGGAATATCAAAGTTCTAAAGAAACAGATGATCTAATAAAGCAAGTATAAGACTTTCAGGAAAAGGAAAGTGCTTTAGATAAGTTTTCAATCCGAACATCTCAAGCTGAATCCTCAAAACATCTACTCCTAGAGTTGATGAGAATGGTGAAGAAGAAGAATTGAACAAGTTATCTGAGGAAGAGAGTCATAATCATGACTTCATTCTTCCTAAAGATATTGAGACTAGAGCTAAGAAAGAAAATTTTTATGAAGATAAGATTCTCTAATTATCTGGAAGTGAGCATGAATCTCCTGATGAAGAAGATATTCTGAGAATCGGTAAGGGAAAACAAGTGGTTGTCGATACCCACAACAAAATAAATTTTGAGGAAGAAGGAATCAAGTGGAACTTCTAAGTGGAATCTGGTTGTGCTAGAGGAAGATCCATCTCCAAGTAAATTTCCAGATTCAGAGTCATTCGCCTTGGGACATGATTTTGTCATTCAGTTCCTGAAGAAGCTAGTGGGGACCATTCCGATATTTCTTTAAATTGAATCTAGATGTCAGATGCTCCAGCATAGCATGAATCAGAAATCAGACTCCATATCCATGGTGATGTATAGGTGTGTAAAGGTTGAGGCTGAACACAAGAATTTCTTTATCAATTATGAAGCTAAAAGAAAATCTTGGAAGAAAATGACCATCTGGTCGAAGAAGATTATTGAAGATCTGAGAGAGCTTGATCAATTTCAAGAATATGTCAAGGAAGATTTTGATACCGAAGACACCAAAATCAAGGATCTTACAAATATCTTTCAGGAAAATCTAAATCTTGAGAAGTACACTCAGATCCAGGATGACAAAGACCTTAATGGGAAGCTGAATTATATTGTACAAAGCCGGAAAACATAAAGGGATCTCCGGATCGAGGTTGAAGAAAAGCTAGTGAAACAAGAGGACTTGTTAAAAGCTCAGGAAGAGGCTATGAGGGATCAAGATGAAAGGATCAAAGCTTTAGAAAATCAAGAAGAGGAGGATCACAAAGATCTAAAGAAGATTAAAACCATTTTGATGAAGTTGATACCCAAGGAAAAAAGAAACAAAATATATCCGAATCCTATTTTTTGTTGTATCTAATTTTCTTGAACAAATTCTTCAAATCTTAATAAAATTGTGGTTTCTTATTTTTGTCTGGATGTTAGTACTAATATTTCAAGTACCATATTTGTTTCCATTCCCTCAAATTCTTTTTGAAAATCACAAATGGGGAGAAGGAAAAATAATTCTATGTAAAAAAGAAATATCCCTAAGGGGGGAGTTCTCATTACGAATATTTCCATATTCAAATGAAAATTATAATTCCAAAAATCTAGAATATGATTTTTTGTGTTCCAAAGCCTAAGGTGGAGTTAGTCGTATTCACCATTGTTCATATATAAAAGGAGATAAGTTTTATTTTCAAAGTCTAGAAAAAATTGTCCAAGTCCTTATATTCTTTTTCGTAAGAATGTTTGTGCTTTCCAAAAAGGGAATGATTTTTTAGTCAATAAGGTTATCCTTAGGAGTTTTCCATTCCTTCATGTATGGGGGAGATTTTTGAGTCATTAAGGTTTCCTTATGAATATACCATTCCTCTTGTTTTGAAAATCACAAACACCTTATCTTAAGAAAAATTTCATTTTACCCTATGTTTTCCTTCAATAAGGAAAAACATTCCATCTCCAATTAAATGTATCCTTACCATGTTTTCATTGCTCATATCATAATTCTTCTAAGTGTAAAATTCGGTTTGAAACCAAAACCTTATAATCCTATAAAAACCTAGATATGAAACATTCTGTTTTAGGATCTGAATTCACCGAATTCTGGTTATGAACACTTCTGAGCTCTGACTCCGAATTCTAAATCAGAATTCTAGTTACAAACTTCCTAAGTTCTGACTCTGAATTCTGAATCTTAATTCTAGTTACCAACTTTCTGAGTTCTGAATACGAATTCTGGTTACGAACTTTCTGATTTCTGACTCTGAGTTCTCTAAATTCAGACTCTGAACTCTTATGAGTTATGACTCCGAATTCTCATAAACACTGACTCCGAACTTTGTAAGTTCAGGTTATGAATTCTTGTGAATCTAGATTCTGAATTTCCTTGAAATTCAGACTCTGGAAATCTATAGAATTTAGGTTACGAATTCTTAGAAAACAGAATCTGAATATCCTTGTATTATAGACTCTACATTCAATTTTTTCTTAGACTCAAAACATTCATATTTACTCACATTCCGAATATCAAATTTTAGTTATGCTTACAATTTTTTTGTTGTAAAATGATTTCATTAATTCAGTTACTCACTAACCATTGTTTGAGTGACACATGGACAGGTCCCACCAAAATTTAAGGAAAAATATGATCGTTGGAGGAGGAAGTCGACCGTTGGAATCGTGCCTATTAATTGGATCTCATTTGAAAGAGCTCAGAACTTTTTCAACAAGAACATTGACAACTGTGATTACATGTTGTTGAAGTGATTTCTAGAGAGAGAGGATCTTATAAACTCTCAGACTTCATGTAGAAAGTTTTGAACTATTTGTTCAAACTTTTCTTTGTGCAGATTTTCTTTGTGTAGATGTTCGATTTCCTTGAAATTAGAGACTTCGGGTTGTGAAGTCAGAGGTACCAATTTATTTACAAATCGAGGGCTTGAGGGGATATCAAGATAGATACCGATCTTTGAATTGAGGTCTTACCTGGGTTTGGGTAAGATAGACTTTCTTGAAAGTAAAAATCAAGGGACCACTTATCCAGGGTTGTTGGATACCCTCTTCTTTGGGTTAAAAGAGTTTCGACTTGTTACTTGTAGTATTTTATTTTCTGCTATGTAATTTAGTTGTTGAGGAAAGTATAACATTCATATACTTCCTTAAACTTGTATTGTAATCTTATAAGATTCTATATTCTTTAAGTTATAATCTTAGTTGGTGTAAACTTTTGTTAAGTTTCATTTCTGGAATGACTTTTTCTAGAATCAAGCAAGTTATTAGATCTTATAGGTTTTGTGAATTTTGGTTATGAAAAATTTCCTTAAGGATATTTTTAAAGTATAAAATTCACCCCCCCCCCCTCTTTTATTTGAGAATCTCATTATTACATATTCAATCCTGCACACTCTACCAAAATTCCAACTAAACTATGCAACACACATTTATAAAAGAAAAAAATATGATTAAATTAATGGAATTGAAAATCACGACCTATGAAAATAATAAAATATTATAAAATATGAATGATATCCTTAATTTCAACTAATTATCACACAACCACTACTAACATGGTCATAGTTCCCACCAACCCTATAGTATACATGATTAATAAACCATGGGCCTCCTTAGTTATATGAGTTCTTATTTATAAAGAAAATGAAATTAATAAAAAAATGTACACCAATTTTTCATGGCATGGTTTGTGTATAGATACATTGAGAAGAACAAAAAATAGTATCTCATGATATAAAAAATGAATAAATAGGTGTGTGAAGGAACATATATACTCATTTATTTATATCAAAGAATGGAAGAGTTTATATGGTAAATCATGATTATACTATAATGTATCAGTATTTAATATATTCATATTTCTATATTAACTATTAAAAACAGTTCCCTATATTGGGATTTGTATTCTTTATCTACTATCATCAATCAACACATGGAATGTACATCAATGTTTCAATTATCTATTATTTTAGAGATATTGAAAACACCTTACAATAATAAACACATGTATATATAAACCTATTTTATTTATAGATGTGTAAATGTTAATATAATTCATAATAACCCAACCTCTTTTATGAAATTCAATTGTGTATGCAAGAGTATGTTTAATCTTATTCATTGTACAATTATAAGTTAGAGAATGTGTGTATTGTAGTAAGGGTATAAAAATCCTATCATACTACCCTATAATAAATTATATAGTAAAACTTCCTAATTTCTCCATAACAATAATATTCTATTACCAAATAATAATATTTCTTTACATCTATGCATTATACATGCAATATATCAGGTTAAATTACAAGTTGTGCATTTTGAATAAAACATGACTTATAACAAATCATGGGATACACTCTGTATCATATAATTAAACACCCTATATACAAAATTTATAATGAAATATTCTAGTATAAAATGATACAATATCATACCTACAAATTATAAATCTTCATAGTAATGGAAATTTTATTTAGTAATATATCATGTGGATTCTGTATGATAATAATTCAATTGAAAATACATTATATATTATAAGTGAAATATGTGGTATAGTAAATAAAACCATCAATATATGCATATATTTTTTCAAATAATATTATTTAGAATGAATACATAATCATTTTAGACATAGTATTGGAGAGAAAACAAGGTTGTAACTAAGAAAAAATTGTACTATATAGGAAACAGATATTGAAATTTAGAAGAGAAAAAATCTAGAAGATCAATCTAAACTAAATATATGTTACAAAAAATTACATTAAAAGAATCTAGATTATAACTATGGTACTATTCTGATTTTAAAATTGTTAATGAAAAATATAATTATTTTGGTTTTATAATCATAGGAGTTAGATAGTCATTAATGAAAATTTTAAGCAATTTGTAAACTACTTATTATAAAATTATTGAAAAACCATTACAAACATAATATTAATTAAAATATTTATAATCCTATATTAATTATTTCAAAAATAAATATAGGGAGAGAGGGTAAAAGTAGTGTTTTTAAACCACAAATCCATTTGAAATTTTAGTGATGATCACAATCCACTCATGATACTATCCCAAGAGAAATTTTTTAAAATACATGATCTATTATATGAAATTATTTCTACAATTATTTCATTAGTAATAAAATCAAATTTTTTATATATCATAGAATTAGGTTATTCCAATACAATTAGGAACATCATTTCAGTGAACACCTTAAAATTTTTCTAACAATTTCATAACATCAACTAGAAAAATATATTTTAATGGAAAAATATATATGATTTTCTAAAATAAAATCCATTATTTTTTCTATTGTAATAGATGATATCATTTTTATAATCTATTTATCACCCAATAACCGAAACAATATTTTCTTGTTTCCCTCTAGAAGGTTTGGAACCAATAGAACACTAAAAAATTAAATTTCAATAAATGATTAATATCAAAACATGGAGTGGAATGAAATGGGACAATTAGATAATATGACAAAACTAAAACCCTTGAATCCTAGTTCAAAATTTCTTATAAATTTTAATAATTACTATTAAATCTTCTAAGTACTAAATCTAAATAAAATTTTATAAAAATGGTATCAACATTTAAAGGAGGGGATTAATTTTCAAACCTCTGAACATATGAACCTATTGAAAAGTTTTAAATAATAATATAAATATTCCACTAAAATACATGAATTTTAAATATAAAAATTAATGAAAATTCATATTAATAATTTTTCAAATTTATGCCTTAAATATCACTCTAATTTTCTATGTATCACATGGATGGTTATGGAAACATTTTATACTGATTTTTTGTATTTAAAACTGAAAAAACAACATTATAATTGACCTATGAATCATAAAATTAATTACCATGACCATTAAAAAAAATTATATAATCACTATGATGTACGATATATAAAATTGAAACAATAAAATAGGGTGATATAATTTTATAATAAATATAAAAAATTACTCATCAATACCTAATTATTATCAAATATATCAATCACAAATTTTATAATAAAATAGTTAAATCCTATGAATATACATACCACAATATCTATGAACTGAAAAAATGATGAACTTGATGAATATAAAGCTATGGGACCATTATTATGTGGGAAAATAATAAGACCCATGATCGTCAATTAATTAAATCATAAACTATTAGAATTAATACATAATTGATGAAATAAAGTTACAATAGAGTTAAGGAATAAGTATGAAGAGATGAGTGTTGATGGATTAACATGAATTAATAAGAATAATTTCTCATGAATCTAAATTTAATTAGATTTCAAATGAGGATGAAGAGTTAGGTAAGGAGATTTAATTATAGTTTTGGATGTATAAAACCTCTTGATTTAATTTCTTTTGTGCTAAATAACATAATTCACAAGAAAAATAAACCAGCATAATCCATAATATATTAAACTGTTATTAAACATTATGATATAATATATTCATTAGTATTTTATGACAACTAAATATGAGACATCATTTTGTAAATTAAAAGTTTACTAAAACATTATGTAAATTAAATGAATGCGAATATAAAATCATTTATTTAATTATTTACCCTAAATATATTACAATTGATTATAAATATAATAGTAAAGGAATAAAAAATAAATATAATTGGTATACAGTGATAGATATAAATGAATAAGATGAAATAATTTTTGAAAAGCATGTAAATTAATATACTATAATTTAACATGAAAACTATATATTTTATCATTTTATATATAATCATTGGATATATGATCATTGAATATGTTTTCATTAGGTATAAATTTGTATAATTGTTATATTTAGTATTTTATTAATTTAATTAAATACTTGATACAAATACAATATTTGACATTAATTTAAACTAAAAATAATAATTTATGACTAAATTAAAAATAAAATAATTCATTTTGTAATATAACTATTATTTTGGAAAATATATTTTTTGGTATATAATTAATTTTAAATTAAAACTTTACATTTAAGGAATTGTTTTTAAAAAATAGATCCCAGTAATTAAAGGAATATCTGCTAAAATATGTAACTAAGATCAAATAAAAAAAATGAGATCGATGTAATTAAAAATTAATGATTTTTATTCCATGAAATATGTCGTATATTAAAAAATTATTTATATTATTTTTTTATGTTTTATTTAAAAGATAAATTTTTTCTATTTATATAATATTATGTAATGAAAGTTATTTTTTATGTTCATATCAAATATGGGATAAATGATGGGAAAAATTCCTTGAATATTGTAAAATTTATTTATAAATTTTTTTAATAAATGGTTTTTTAACTATATAATTTGATTCATATTTGGATCCATATTACATAAGAAAAGACATTCCTAACCCATTAAGGGGTGAATATTTTTGTAGGTGAAAATCAAAATCACTTATAAAATGTTCCATAATATACTAACTACAAAGAAAACATTACCATAAATTTTATATTTAATCCATTTAAAAATTCATTGTATTAATATATTCATATACATTTGGTAGCTTATGTTCTCACTATAGAGTCCATAATCATTCATTCCAAAGTAAATCATTTTTATAAAGGTTGATTTCCTAAAATATATATGTAATAATTCACTGTTTTTTCTACATTATCATATCCACTATACAGAAATCCCATTAAATACAATTATTATTTTTATATAATGTCATTATGTTTGTATAAAAATAATATTACTATATTATAAATCAATAATATAACCAACCATTATAATAATATTTTCTTGATTATGTCTGTTCAACCATAGATATTATTTATGACGAACTCTCTTCACTATTACAGAAATGAATGGGTGTCAAGAGATAAATACTACTAATATTTTATATTATAGAGTAATTTATGTCATTACTATAATTATTTAAGGGAAAAAAATTAATGTCCATTTGGAAGTAACTTAATGTTTTTTTCAATTACCCAAAACAATATCATTGAGAATCCCATTATCTTGTTTTAGTGTCCTAGAATTTCATTGTAATTTTTTTAAAATTATATAGGATTATTTTGTGACTGCACACTTTAATGGAAAGTTATTCTAAGTCCAAGTGAGCCTAGAGAGTAATTTATAACTTTTTATAAGCTCATTTAAGTAAACGTGCAAGTGGGATTTTGAAACTTTTGAACCGGTGCTCGGATTGAAAATATGAGGGCACTGTTGAACTCGAAACATTGGGATTCACCTATAAAGAACATATCTTTGACCGGAAGGGGTCAGATGGAAAAGATATTTTTTTCAACTTTTCATAAAATAATAAAATAACTTTAAAAGTTGTTTAATTTATTTTCTAAACCATTGAGCAGCGGACGGAGGCACTGTGGTGTGGTGGATGGCGGTGTTGCGGTCTGGATACAAGGTGATGATGAGGCACATTAAAGGAATCCCCTTAATAGATCATTAAGATACAATGTAACGATGCAACATCACAGTGTAACAGAAACATTGTGATGTCTTACCTTTTTAATTAGATAACGTGTTGGAGAGTGTGTAATTAAACTATGGGAAATTCTCTGATGAAACTCCAGTGATTTCCCTCTTTAATGAAGAAGGATGAATTCCAGTAAAATTTCATCGACTTTTACATACCTCGAAGAATGAAGTCAGGATGCGACGAACAATGTCAACCTTTTGAACCCTTGAGGATGGAATGCTACTGCAACGAACATAAAATGATGTAGGGGATTTAATTTTTGGTATGGTTTCCCCAATCTAATTTCAAAATGACAAACACAGATCAACCCAGGAACTGGTTGATCCATGAATCATGTGTTCGGGAATGAGGGTGTTTCATTTGGTATTTCTATTCAAGAATAAACATTTATTGATGAAATATCATCTCAAGCCTCCCTAGTTTAACACTTATAACGCGGAGGGTGCGGGCCAACACGAACAAGCCTTGAGCCCCTCCACATGTGTGTTCCTTGTATACGTATTTTCCAATATAGAGAAAAGGTGCATCTGAGGTCATATCTGGGAAGAGGGCATTCCTTGGAGGCTGTAGGTGTAAGTGGAAAAAAGAACAGACCGCTAGAGCGTGTTCGTTGGTCCCCCAAAGTTTCTACTAGTAGTGTGCCGGATGGCTGGGAAACAGAGTTGCTGGCCATACCGGTATCTGATGAAGACAGTGTTCCCTTGTGGCACGTCGACCAGTGGAGACCTTTCCCACTATGGCTACGGCACTAGAGACCCATGGCACCTCGTTGATGCTGCGTTGACGAGTCAACTCGTGGACTTCATCTACGGGTGACGTGGAGGGGGTGGCCCGCGTTCGGGCCGCTCAGGTGCACTAGAGGCACATGGTCCATCGATCACATGCGGGAGGAACTGGATGGCTACATTCCGGCTGGTATGGGTAGAAATGGATGTGGTTGTGTCATGTCTGGTTGGAAAGAATTGTCCTGTCGCGCTTGTCGGGCTGAGGGAGAAGGGATCGAGCCATGAGGGCGGCCCGAGATTGAGAAAACAGGCCTTCTAGGAAAGCCGGGTTGTGTGGACGGAGGATAGATGAAACTGAATCATAGATGTCTAGACCCACAACCAATTGGTTCGGGCCCAAGCCCAGCAGGACACCAGGTCAAAAATTGACCGGCCTGCCAGTGCGGGCTAGGCGGGATAATTTTGGGTCACTGAGTGACATGGTGGGATAGACCCAAAGCCAACACGGGTCTGGTCTAGTAAGGCCCATGGTCTGGGCCCATGGTCTGGGATTATGGACCATATAGTCAAGGATGGGTAATGTGATACCCTGGGCCATTTTGGTCAAGTCGGTCCAAACTAGGCGAAACTGGCCCCTGTTTAACAAAATTCCGATATCTTTTAGATCGTGCATCTGATCGATGCATCGTTTTCGGTCTGAGGACCCTTGTAATGAATAGGTCCATATGAGATACTCTACATGATTTTTTTCATATGTTTATGTATGGAAAAGTTGTATTGGACTCTAATCCAATTGGGACCTTATTAAAAAAATATCCATATCTTACAGACTGAGCGTTTGTTCGACGCGCCATTTGTTATGATGGGACCCTTATGATGAGACGGTCCATTAGGTTAATCTATGTGGTATTTCATGGTGGTTTATTTATGACCAATGTCTTGAAGATATGATGCTCTTGGAATCAAGCATGCTAAGTTCAAGAATCGAGTGGTGGGATGTGACGGGAAGAATCAAGAGAGATCCTTTATGTATCAGCATAAGAGCGACCCTCTTTAGATCAAAATGAGAGATACCCTTCATGGATCAGAATTATAATGACTCTTTGTGGAACATCATAAAAGTGACCCTTCGGGGATCAGCATGAGAGAGACCCTTCATGGATCAATAGTAGTATGACCTGTTAGGGATCAGTCATAGAGCGACCTGTCGTAGATCATCAGTAGAGCGACCTTTTGTGGATCAACAGTAGAGTGGCCCTTCTTGGATAAGTAGAAGAGACTCTCAAAATAATAATATGATCTAGATTTATAACTAATCATCTTTACTTTTGTACTGCAGTTATACCTGGTCTGAGCTATGTCTTTTTCTTTGTGCTTACTTTGAGATCTTGCTTTGTGGTATTTCCTTTTGTGGATTTATATGAGACGAAAGTTGGTATCAGGGTCAATTATGAGTATTTTTATGCTCACCCTTTCACAGGCTTCACCCGCACCTGTTGTGTCTTGTACATATGAGGGGAAACTTTAACTGGGACTTTGGAGAGCCTAGGCTAGACGGTGCTCGAATATGGATTGATAGACGTGTTGTGTTATGGTGACATCTGACAGTGAGTTTTACATACCCTTTAGGTAGGATCCTTGAGGACAACCTCCAGATCTTTTACTTCTTTTGTTGTACTTTGCTTTCAGTTGGGCTTGTATTTTGGCCCCTTTACATTCAGTTTACACCTTTTTCTCCCAGTGATGGTACTTGTGGTGGTTTTACTAGTTTTCTTTGTGAAGTATTCCCTATCTATGTGTTTACATGTTTAATGGAAATGCCATCCCTTTTTTGGATATGACTTTCCAGTGCAATTCACCAGCCCCTAGACTATGGAAGGTGTTCTTGGGGTATTCACAAGATGGGCTCCTGGGGAAGGGTCATTACAAAGTTGTATCAGAGGGCAGTTGGTTCTACTAAAAGAAATAAGAATCTTTTTTTCGATGGGGGACATATTGTTATGCTTCTTGAGTTTGGCTTTCAGTTCATGGAGTCTAGTTTTGGTGAGGCGGCCAACGTATCCATACACAAGAACCCTAAATTAAGTTTTCGGACTCAGCACACAAAAACCATGGTTGCATGTGTTTTAGAAAAAAAATTCTCTTGATCTCTTTTGATTCAGCTCACGAGGTATAACTTATTGATGGTGGGACATCGGTTTCCCTACAGGATGACTCCATGAAGAAATCTATCCAGTATTCAAGTGAGGGATCATGATGATGTCCCATTGAGAAATGAGGCATCGGTGTAGGGACCGTTTAGAGCGATAGAACCTTCTAGTGGTGTACGAGGAGCACAACCACCCATTAAGCCATAGGTTCTACCATCCCCACAAGTGGAAATTCCACACTGACTGAGTGTGATTCATGAGTTCCATAGATAGGGGTTACTAAGTATTCAATGTGAGATAGATCATCAGGCAGCTGAGGATTGGTTGGAGTAAGTTACGAGGGTTTTTCACCGTGTAGAGACACTTTCAGACCCGATGGTGGTCATAAACACTATCCTTTTTTAGGGAACGACTGGAAGATGGTGGATCTTGACACTCCAGACACATAAATAGGTGACCCATGCCTGGTTAGACTTTGAGGGCCTCTTTAGGAAGGTGTTCATACAAGAGAAACTATGCTCAATTCATATTCTGGAGCTATTACACCTATAGTAGGGCAGTCAGACTATGGCCCTATACTCAGTGAGGTTTACCGACCTCTCCTACTACTCCACCAAAATGGTACAAAACGCTTTCTGCAGGGCTCGGGACATTGAGTAGGTACTCAGATGGGATATCAGTGCATCAATGATTTTTCATAGCACTCTGATGTAGGCTTTAGTGCTAGGGAGATTTATACTACTGGAGAGCTTCCTAGTCGACAAGGAACTAATGGTGAGTTCCACCACTAGATGGAAGATGGCTGAGTAAACTAAAGAAAGTATTAGGTAGATGACATAGAGGCCCAAGCAGGACAGACCTTCTGAAGGATGACCTCGTGACGTAGGGTCAGAGGTGCGGAACTCGCGAGGCAGAGGTGGTTAGTTGAGGTCCAGAGTTTGTTACTCCAACAGTAGATAGGGGCACATGGCTCGTGACTATCTGACTCCTCGCATGGATGACAAAAAGGTAATCGAGGGACTGCCAAGGTAGAGATAGTGGTTTGAACGAGGAGGTCTATAGGGAGGTGTATGTGAAAGGTTATCATGCCGAGTAGCAAGCGGCGGATGACAGTTCGAGGTACTACCACCACCACCCCTAGGTGGTCCACTACGGGCTCAGGGAGCCGGCAAACATAGGCGAGGCCAACTTCAGGCGATAGAGGTCTACAACCATAGAACTCAAGATATTATTATATGTATAATGTGTGTCTTCTCCACCTTATCTGTTGTTCTTATAGACACAATTTCATGTCAAACTTTCCTTTCCACGGACCTTATTCGGGGCTCGGAGATTTCGGTGGAGCTGTTGGCTCAATCCTTACTATTAGAGACTCATACGAGAGTGGATTCAATGATCACACACCAGTTCAGGTAGTGTGAGCTTACTCTAGGAGGAAATATCTTTGACTGGGATCTTCTAATAGCAGTGTCGAGGCCTTACACCATCGTCTTGGGTATGGACTGGTTATCTACAATCAATGCTTAGATCAACTATTTTAGGCGCAAAGTGTGGTGTGTCTGTGAGGATGGGACCAAGTTTTCCTTCAATAGTGAGAAGGGATCATTTTCAGTATAGGATTTGTAACACCCCAAGATTTCATAGTATGTAGTCTCTTTAAATTAATTAAATCTCTTGGGCTACAGGTAATACCGAGTTCAAGTGCATCATGACCTAACAAACTAGCCATTTAAAAATCAGTTGTGAAAAGTATTAACCACATTTTGAATTTTATATATATATCCTATATAATTTTAACATTCATCTTTTGTGTTTCTTACACATAATATGTAGACAAATTCAATTTTTCAGATAAAATAAGTATTTAAAAAAATTTAGTTTTTCCACCTTTTAATGGATAGCCTTTTTAAAATATAATATTTCACACTTTTGTATATTCAATTTAAACAAATTAAATTCTTATTTATAAGCAGGACATAAAACTTTAGTTTTGATAAATTTTTGGTACTTTTCTAATAACTTTCATTTGTTGATGAATAGTGAAAAATACTAAATTTTAGTTGAAAACATCTTTTTTAATAAAATTAATTTATAGTGTTAAACTATGAATTGGAGTGGTTTTAAATTATCATTATATTTTATTTTTATAATTTAATATAATATAAGACATTGGATGTAATTTCACATTTAAATTGTACATAAACACATGTCAATCTTCTAATAGTTTTTAGTTCATAAAAACCAGCTTTCTGGTTTTGACAACGGAAATTATTTTTAAATTAATTAATGAAACTAAAATGTTTTGAATTTGGTTAAATATTCAACATTTTTGGATTTGTAATATCAAAATTATCTTAGGGTGAATTTTCGTTATTTTTCTAAAAACATTCATTTTTTGATGAATAGTGAAAACCACTGTGTGATTGTTTAAAACCTACTTTTTATTTAAATAATTATTTATTTTATTTAAATTTATTTTAGGTCAAAATAGATACATAATACATATATAATTTTAATTTAATTCATTTTATTCTTATTAGAATAAAATTAGATGTATAAAATTTTATTAGACATTTTAACGTCTTTTACCCACCATCTAGGCATATTTTCAAATTTGTATAAAACGTAATTTTACCGCTTCTATTAATTTAATTTCAAAAATCCGAGAGACACGATTAACATCAGTAAGTAAAATTTGGTTCATTAGGATAAAAATAATTTTTTTTTGTGAATAGTAACTTTAAAATTTTATTTACCATGGTTAAAAGTAAATAGGGTAATTAGAGGTAAAAATGATATTATAATTACCCTAAAACGTGTCTTAATTGTATTGGATAAGTGTTTTTTGACCAAAATCAAACTTAGGAATAAAATATTATCCTCTTTGACACACTTGGATTAGATTAGGTCATCTATTACTATTTTATTTAAAGAAGAGTTAAAAGTGTCAAATTCAAATTTTTATAACAAAAACATTTTAAATATGTGGTTATACATTAGATAAATTCCACTATAAAAATTCATTAGAAAGATAAAAATATTTCCTAGATACTGGTATTTTATTTATAATTTCAATATATTAAATAATAAAATTTATTTGTGACACAATGATGACATAGTAATTACCTTATTATAGAAAGATTAAAATAATTAATATTATAAATATCCAAATAAATGTAAATTGAGACTTTTGAAGAATTAAACTAATTTTATAGGTTAATATTACATGTTATTATTGACATAATATTTTTGGTTCTAAGTAATCATGTTTTTTTTGACTTTTACAAAAACCAAATACTAAATAGTGTCAAAATTGACAAAAATGAGTTTTAAAAATGAATATTATGTTATTAAATGATATAATATTCCTAAAACTCTATGTTTTTGTAAGAGGACTAATATAATGATATATATTTCATTAATGAACCATTTTGGGTTCTCTTTTCTTTTTATAGTATGTTTATTAACCATTTATTATAATAATACAAGAATAAATGGTAAAAGTTAAACTATTTAACTAAGTGTTAAATCTAAAAGATAAGGTTAATATGGTGACCTAAACCTGTCTAAAACCTATTGTTTGAGAGTTTTTCGACCTATCCCTACCTTATCATTGAAATAAATCCTTTTATAGCAATTATAATCTAAATATTATTTTATAATAAATTAATAGTTCAAGCATTTCCTTAAGTGACCCTCACCTGTCTTATAAAAGGTTACTTCCCCTTCTCTCAAACTCACACCTCCAAATCCATTTGGATCGGCCTACCCCTTCTCAAATATCCTCTCAAATTCCCTCACTTCAACCTAGAGACCTTAAATTGATTATAATTCCATCCTATGGATCCATTTTGATCAAATCAAATGGAAGCAACCGAATAAGAGGTAATAATTTCATCACCTCTTTCAAAGTTCCTTTCTTCTTCCACATCCTCTTTCTTTATTTTTTTCCATACCAAAATAATAAATCCAGTACATTATAAATATTGTGATGTTATTATAAATATTTTTCAACCATATTTATTATTATACCCATCCTATGAATGACAAAGTCACTATACGTGTGTATGTTTGTCTTACAATCTCCACATCAGGGTGTAGTTTGTTATTTAACACTTCATTATTTGGATGGTTATAATAATGAGTATAAATGATATATATAATAAATATAACATGTTAATTATTCTTTATATATAATATAACCATCCAATTATATTAAATTTTACCACTAATAGAATGGTATCTTCCCACATGTGTACGTACAGATTACCATCTCCACGAACGCGATGAGATTCATTCCCCATCGTAACCATTCAAGAATAATTTTCATTTTATGATTAAAAATAATGTTTAGAACTTAAGATAATTCTTTATATTAAGCATATACATCCTATCAATAGAAAAATGACTTATTTAACAAAACATATAAAGGAAAATGAATCACCTAACACCGAAAATAATGATACTACTCAAATATCATTAACAAAGCAATATTAGAAGATCATATATGATATCATATTTAAGAATGTGGTTCTTTTATAATTTAATTACAATTATATCTCCATTATATTTGAGTTTAAATTACCCTAAACTAAGGAAAAGTACAAGGTAATGGGTTTTTACCTCACTTTTTATTCTCGTGGGATTCATGCTATATTGCCAATATTTTCTTTTGTGTGGATTATGTACTGCCCATGATTGTTTTCCTTGTGTAATATACTTTAATTTATTTATATTTACAACTTAATTGTATGATCCTTCTATCATGGGGGGTATATTTCGTAGGTTACCAAATCATTAAGGGAATTTCTAATTTCAATTTCCACTCATTGGGTTTTACGCAGACTTCATTGATTATTTTACTTCAATATTATGTGTTAAATCACTATTTATTTATTTATTTATTTATTAATTTACACACCCCGTTTTTGTGAATATACTTTTGATACACATAATCATTCAATTTTTTATTTCTTGATTCATTGATATGAACTTGATGCGGGTAATCTTAACTTAATTTCCCTTCATTGAGTTAAAAATCCAAGTCATTGGTTTTGTTTTTCAAATAATATGTGTGAATGTACTCTGATTGATTTACATTAAATATCAAATCATATTGAGTGTATTTATATTTTTTTACATATAATTATTTCATTTATTTATCCCTAATTTAAGTAAACGGTCTTTATACGGGATTTTGTCTCAATTCACATTCTATTGAGACTTCTTTGTTGTTACGTGCCAATTCACTTTTATATGGTGTATATATTGTCCTTTGACATATTATATCATGAATCATTTTATTCTCATGATATTATAATTTTTGGATTAATTTCATTGCTCAATTATTTGTATTCAATCATCTTTCATTTTCTTAGGAACTCTTTATCTAAAATATCGTTTTAATTGTTTTAAAGATTTATTCTTATAAATTTTTCTCATTAATGTCAATGTTTTAAAAATGGTTTTAAGGATTCATTTATATGGACATGAAAGTTTTAAAATTAAAATTTCTTTTAAAGGTTTCAAATTGGTATGGGACACTTTGAATCAAAAATCTAATTTTTAACAGCTTCTTGATAAATAGTGAGACTGTTAAATGTTTTCAAGAAAAAAGGGGATATTTCTCTCAAATAGTCTTACTGGTTATTTTAATCTATATGAATATCTTTCATTATTCCTGATTTAGGATTATTTATTATAATAAAATCTACCATATCATATTTAATGAGTAATGTTTAACTGTGGATGTGCTATTTTTATATTATTCATGGTTTATGGTTAAAATATTGGCATTTTATGCTATTTTTAATATGAATGTCTAGATTATGATTCAACATTTTCATATGAGGAATAAATTGGACTTAGTAAGTGACGTGTGGAGCCTACTATAGCTCCTCTATGAATTGGTAGGTCTCATGAGAAAAATATATTCCATATTTAAAATTAGTGGGTCCAAATGTGGTAAATGTGTCCCTTTTTTATTTTTTGTCAATATGAATAGTAACCTTAGAAATTTTTATTACCAAAGTAAAGGCTAAATTGAGTAATTATTGTGAAACATAAAATTAAAAGGATCAAAAAAATAACCCTAAACATACATAAATTTCCTTTTATGAGTAAATATCACCCATAAAAATCTAAATTTTGAATATATGGCCTTTGTTCTATTTGTATAAGATTATAACCTTTGGTATATTTCATTTAACGAAAAGTCCAAAATATTACACTCTTGATTTTAATAACTATAATATTTCTAACATGTAGATAAAAATAGGATATGTTCATTTATAAATATTTATTTGAAATACATATGATTTCTCTTTATCATGGTAATTTATTTATAGTTTTTTTAATAAATAGTTACAATAACTGTTTACCCCACACTGATAGAGTAATTATTAAATTAATAAAAAAATAAAATAAATAGTTTTTAAAATATTAAAAGTAGTATAATTTGAAATAAGTAATATTACAGAGGAAATTTATAGATATAAATGACATATTATATTGGAGTTTATGTATTAGATTCAAATTCCGTTTCATTCTTGATTTTTTAAAATTCAATGTAAATTAATAGTTCTAAAATTTAGAAAAATGATATTTTATAATTAATAATATTATTTAAAATTATATAAAATACATAAAAAAATATTATATTTTTAAACATTAAAAGTATATGATTAATACTATCAATCATGGTCTATTTATAGGTTGTTTTTAATTTTATTGTAACCATATTAACCATTAAACTATAGAAAATATTAATATTATTGTAATTATCAAAAAGATTAATGAAGGGATAAAACAAAAATATAAGTGTAAAAATGTGAGCTAAAATTTTCCAAAAATTATTTATTATATCAAATTGACTTATCCCCATGTTATTATGTAATATTATAATTTTTAATTCATTTGGAAATCATAATTAAGTTATAATAAATTAAAATTACAAAAAAATCCAAGAGTTTCACTCCCCTATCTTATAAAAATGATCAACTTATTCTCATTATATCACACATAAAAAGATTTTTTATCATCTAATTCATACCCAAAACCCTTCCTAGAAACCATTCCCACGTTCTATAGGCCTTATTAGGGTCATAATACCAATCTAAAAGGTCTTAAGTGTTATTAAAAGGAGACTATAAAAAGAAGAGGTATAGTTTTTAATTGCTTGTTTTAGTTTTATATCTTATTATAGATCCATAAACTAACATTAAAACATAATAAACTTATAACAAAAGTATACTATATATTATGACATATTATTATGTTAATTAAATAACCTATATGTATTTATAACCTATATCAATTGGGAATGGAATTCTTAATTTGTGTGTATGGCAGACTATCACCCCAATTTCATCAACACCTCTCATAGACAGATAAGATAACGGATTTAATGTTTGTATAATATATTTATTAAATATTTTTAATTATTAAAATGTAATATATCTTAGACATTCATAACTTTTTCATTTTAAGGAAAATTATAATTTTGGTCATCTGTACGTGTGTAATACCCCCTCCATGGAGCGATGTGATTAGTTTTTAATCACTGTGTCACATAGATTCTATATATAAGTATAATTAAAGAAATTATATGAAAATTATGATATGATAATAATTATTTAAGTTTAAAATTATAATTAAATTCTTTCCATAATTATCATTGAAAAATGGAAACATATATCCTACCATCTCAATGATTCCATTGTAGTTCATTTTCCATAACCATCACTCAAGATTGGTTTTAAAATTTCAACTATAGTCAGAAAAATAGTTTTTTAAAAAAAATTAATGTAATGGGATATATTACCATACAATAATGTTTTCTTATGTGTGCAAATAGTATTTAATGATGTAATATTTTACATTTTCCTTTATTGTTCTTGGGAATTTTTTATCAGGACTAGTGGTTCTTTTATTAACCAAGGTTAGGTGATCCAGTTAAAGCTCTCTAATGTAATGATAAAATTTATGGTGTTAGCTAATTAGGTTTATCCTAATATAATATGGGAATATAATATGATTTTTATTCCAAATACAGGACAAATATTACAAATTATGTTTCTCCAAAGAGGTTTTGAGAATATAATAAAATAGTTATTCCAAATATAGCTCTGGTGGTTTTTTCATTTGTAGTTATGATGCTTCCTATATGTAAAGCCATGATGGTTATTAAATGTTTAACTGTTTGTGTTAGTCCATATTTAATAGTGATATTAAAATTATTTCTAAGTTTTCTACATGTTTTATCTATGATTTTTATGTGTTTTAAATGTTTCCATTGAGAAATATGTGTTTTTCATGTGGAAATGTTTTATTTTATAATCTCAAAGAATAATGTGATAATTTTAAATATTATATGGGTTCTCAAGTTTTTTTTCAAGAATAATAGATGTCAATATTTTTTGTTCCCTTACTATACTATTTATGAACATCACATAATTTTAAATTATTTTCATAGGTTTTAGGGATGGTTATGTAAAAGATGAATACAAGTTGAATGTCATCAATATTTGACATGAAAATAAAACCTAATTCCTTTTAAATGTTATGTCTGGTGAGAAAATAAATACTAAATATAATTATACACATTGTTATATATGGGATTGAATAATAGAGTTGTGGCATAATTCTTTAAGACTCTATACCAAAAAGATATTTAGGAATGAATGAAAAAAGAATTATAATATAAATCACTAGATTATGTAATTTATAAGGATTCAATATTATAGTCTATATGTAATGGCTCAGACCCCTCCTGTCTATTCCTTTGTGAAAATACAGTGTTTCCGGTGTTCTGGGAGGAAACAGTAGCTCATTTAAAGAGTTTTACAAATTTTAAATTTTTTAATCGGTGGGTCAGGCATTGGTAGCTCAACATTGGTAGGTTCGAGTCAGTAGATTAAGTTAGTAGATCATGTATGTAGCTCAGTTTTGGTATATTGGCATTAGTACCACATGTAGGTAGATTAGCGTTGGTGACTCAACGTTAGTTGGATGGCATCGATAGCTCACAACGATAGCTCAGTGTCGGTGGCTCAGTTTCGGTGGCTCAGCATCAGTGGATCAATGTTGGTGGCTCAGCGTCGGTAAGTCAGGACATCGGTGAGTCAGGAAATTAATGAGTTGAGCCTTAATTTGGTCATTGTTTTAGTAGGTCTAGCATCGATAGGCCGAGCATTGGTTACTCACATCGATGATTCAGGGATCGGTGACTCACTATTAGTGACTCACGCCGATGACTCATGCATCAGTGATTTATTTCTAGTCTTTCTAGTTTCACCCCTCTTGCATTTTATTTGATATAAATTGAGTTTAAAACTGTGTTTGAGTGTTTCTAAATGATTTTCAAAGAATATTAATTTTATCATTAACAAATTAATTATCTTAGGTATTTGAAATAGTCAAACCATATGATCTTGACAACGATCCAACATTAATGTCCCTTGAAACCATTTCCCTTCCATTGATATAGAATATCACTTTTCGAAACCATAGATCCTTCCTTCCTTCAAACCCTTCTATTCTATCTTAGTTCATGGAGAATCATTCTTCCCTGGGGAGTCATTCACCTATGTTGTATTAGTTTGTTTGGTTTTCCCATGGATTATTTCTTACTTATCACATGAACCCCCCCCCCCCTCCTTTGTCACAAAAAAGAATTGTTGATCTTCTATTGTTCCAGGTAGGGATCCCTTCATCACTCTTTTATTTTTGTATCATGTGGAGTGGAGGTACTCATGTCCCCTTAGGAATACGGTTGGAACCAATTTTAACGAAGATAATAATAAGTAATAAATGGGTGGATGAGAAGATGATAATGATGATCACATTGTTTATATGTTATCTATGTCATGTTGTATATGGGTTGTATGCCTTATGAAAATCATGGCCATTGGTGGTCTCTGTTTGTGAAATTGTATGTCTTGTGAATACTCTTTGTTGATACTTAGTGAACGACCACGTGATTATTAAATTGGTTAACCACATATGTTCAGTTAAATAAATGTATTTCCCATAATCGAACATATTTTATGATAACCCTATATTAAATCAAGTGGAAATAAAGCATGATTGTTTTCTAAATCTGAATAAACCTTCCCTTGTTGGTGTGGATTTGTTCTGTGTGTGGTTTTGATAAGCCTTATGTCAATTCCATTCATGTGGTGTTATGGATGGAAGTGTGGATATGTATGTAGGGTGGTGCAGGTGGTGTAATGGAATCCCTAGTTGATAGATTGGTTGATTGTGGAATGGATGAACTTTTTATTTATTGGGACTTCATCTGGGTAGTTTTTGGGAAGCGGGGTTGCGGGCTCGGGTTGTGTTATGTTTATGTTACTCAGTGTGATGAGTGTGGTGCTATTATATAGTATGGCTACCGAGTGTGGTTGTGATGAGGTGTGTTGGGGGGTTTTATTTTTGATAAGAAGGACAGGGTGGAACTACTTTTAAGAATTGTGGTGGGGGTGTCCAAGAAAGGGGAGTGTGCAGTGGGAGGACAAGCTGGTGGAGTTTTGATTGCTTTGCTGAATGTGGGGCTTTTCCTACATTGAAGCTACTGAGGATGGTTTAGGAGGGATAATTTAGAAGTATGGTGGTGTTACCTTGCATGATCCATTCACCTATAGTTTCCAAAAAACCATAAATTATGAATGGGTGTTAGAGTGGATTCATTTACCATGAATCTTCTTTCATTGTTTGGATTTAGTAGTGGTTGTTGTAGTTTCTTCTCCTTATAACATTTGTAGTATTTGGTAGTTTTTTGTGTAGGGATGGAATAAATAAATAAATAAATTGATAATACAGAATGATAATTGGTTAAATTAATTGGTAAGCGGTATATTTCAATTTTTGGCTTGTAGTCAAGTGGAGTTCAATTATCAAATTAAGGATGTTACTGTCGTTCACTGTGATACATTCATGTAGGGTTAGAAGCAAAGGAAATTTTGGTGTGGGCTGGTTGTTTTTTTTTTTTTAAAAGTCATAGATGGGGGTGTTTGGTACCAATATATATAAATGTATTTACTTGTGATTTCTATACACACCCCACCTGTGTTGAGCACTACGTGTCGAACACCCCCATTGTTATGGGGGAGGGTGTCTTTTCCCAACATCCCAATGGAAGTATGGATAGTTGGTTTTTGTCTCTTCTCTAATCCCTCTTTTAAGCATTGGTATCCCTAGACTCTTTAGGTAGGTTTTGGTGTGGTTGTGAGGCCCAGGTGTCTGCGGGTGAGGTGTGTTTCCCAAGTGTATCTGGGATGAGATAACATGTACATTCCTAGGTGTCTTCATGATGAGGTTGTGGTTTTATGGCTCAGGTTTCTGTGGGCGGGATGTGATGTGGTTGTGGCATAGGTGTCTGTGGAAGGATGTGTTATGTGTCCTAGGTGTGTGCGGACAGGTTGTGATAGTGGGGCTTGTGGAAGAGCATGGTAGCATCAAGACATTCACCGTTAGGGATGAGAAATTAACCAGTGGGAAGTGGTGTGGTTACCCAAATATCAATGTGCTTACTATTTTTTTACTTTACTTTACTTTCATTATTTAGTCAGTGTTCCTTGGAGAGGTTGGGGTGGATAGTATGCCTTGTTATGTGCTTTTAAGTCTCTTCTATTTTCTCACAGGGGTAATAGTATACTTCTCCCACTTCTGTACAGGTGACTTTTAAATTTCCTAATGAGTATACTTATATGATCACCCTACTTATGTGAAGGTTCCGGGTGTAGTGGAAGTGTGTGGGTGGATGTGCCCACATGGATTTTTTTCATTAAAAATGATCAATCCAGGATCAATACGACGATAAACCCCAGTCTCCACGGATCGAATCACAGAAATGGAAAAAGAAAAGAAAAGTCTCGGAACCACAAAGTAGGATCGTTACAGGTTGATTATAATTAATTTAATCAATTGAAAAGAAATACCTTTTGGATGTTCTTTCTTCATTGATGTTATTGATCACGTTCCGATGTGATTGTTTGTTGCATTGCAGAAGCCAAGTGTAGAATTCCTCTAGCAGTGATCCACATGTGTACCTCGTATCTCGGGACGTCGCCAAAGGAGTCTTTGGGTGCTAGCGTGGAGAAACCTTTTCTTCCATTGTCCGCCTTAGATCGTCTTGATCCGATGGAAGAGGATCTCTCTCGGTCTTGAGAAAGTTCTTGGAGGAAGAGGTTCGTTTGGGCTTGAAAGAAATCTCTAGAGTTGTTGTGCAAAACGATTCTCCTGTGTGTCGGAAAAGATTTGGGGTTGTAAGGATATTTATAATCACGTTTGAGGTTGTAGAGTTATGATAATAAATAAACACGTTACACGTTTTATTTATTTCATTGACTCTTATTTAAAACACCCTTGTCGAATAATTAATTCCTTGACATGCGCCCACGCTAATTATAATAAATATCATTAAAACAATATTATATCCTCAAAATCACAAGTGGAAAAACTACATGGCGTTTATTAATAAATACACGGCGTGTACTTTTTTTCATTGAAAACTACACGGCGTGTACATTCAATGAACATGGAGTGTATATCTTGTTTTCATTTATTTATTTACTTTCCATAAAGAAAACCGCACAGAGTGTAATTATTAATACATGGCGTGTACTTGTTTTAAATGAAAAACTACACGGCATGTAATCTTTAATACACGACACGTATATGTTGTTTTTCATTTCCTTTTTCCTCCATCATTAAAACGATTTAGGCTTCCTTGAATAATTATTAAACCACGTATAGGAATAATCATTATTCTACTTGAGATACTTGAATACACTTAGTGTGTGACCATCTAGGCCTCTTTCTCTTTGGTATTAGGCGGGCTTTCCTAAAGTCCAAGATTACTATCGAGCAACGGGTCAAGACACCCAAGAGAAAGAAGTTGACACCACATTGACGTATCACCTCATATGAATTCTTATAGTGTAATTTATCCCTTTGTATCAATATATCATCAAGAAAGTTTCATGGCAGTGTCATAAAACTATATGCTTGATCTTTTGTTCTTTGACTACCTAAAATAAACTCATCGTTTACACCATGGACATCGAATTTAATGGGATGGTTCTATTTCAATCAAAGGGTCGAGATATCAACTTCCATAAATGGAAGATACAAATCCTTCCTTGAATTATCCATTAACAACATGTCACTCATGACACACCCAACGTACCCTACTTCCCGCCAACTGTCTGTGTGACGGTTTTCGTCATTAAATCTAAGTGCACGATTCATGACATGAGTTAATGATAATCTTCCAGTCTAAGGACCATTACACACGCTCATAGATAGAAATTTTTGATGACACCAAGACATGCGGAATTTCTACTGGCATGTCTGTTCTCATAATATCCTATCTTGGAGATTACCAAGTGTGAACTCCATGAGAGAGAGTCTCGTCTTCTTATGAGTACTCACACATGACGGTCTGTATACTATGTGTCCTATCATAGTATGTCATCCAAATGTAGAACTTTATTTAAGAATATTGTTATAGCATTTCAAGGTTCTCATCATAGCAGGGATCTTCCATGACCTTATCAATGCAAAAAATATTCCAGGACATTATTATATTATAGTCATGTAGAACAATGAACAATATATAATAACTGAACATTCATGTAATCAAATTACAAAACAGTTGGTTCTCAGGACACCAACCCTTACAAATTCCCACTTGGACTAAATCCAACTTCCTACGAATTTTAGTCCGCTATACCTCACATGATGATCATGTTTCTGCTGAGTCAAGGCTTTATTCAAGGGGTCTTCCATGTTGTCCTCTGTGAAAATACTGCTCACTGCAACTTCACATATCTGAGAAAAATCCCTCAAGATATAATACTTCTGAAGTATGTACTTTGTCCACTGATGTGACCTTAGCTCTTTTGCAAGTGCCACCACTGCAGTATTATCACAATAAAGTGTGATAGGATCTTTACTTCTCGGTACTACATCCACCTCTTGGATGAAGCTTCTCATCCATACTTCTTATTTATCTGCCTCAGAAGATGCGATATACTCGGACTCTGCTGTAGAATCTACAACCACACTTTGCTTTGAGCTCTTCTAGCTCACTGCACCTCCATTCAAACTGATGATGTATCCAGTCTACGACTTCATGTCATCTTGATCAGTATGGAAACTAGCATCTACATGTCCTCTAATGACTAGTTCCTCATATCCTCCATAAACCAAGAACATATCCTTAGTATGCCTCGGATACTTAAGGATAGTCTTGACTGCCATCCAATGGAAGTCTCCTGGATCAGCTTGATATCTACCTACCGCACCTAATGCGTAAGCAACATCTAGCCTCATACATAGAATAACATACATGACTAACCCAATTGTGGATGTGTAAGGGATCCTTGCCATTATTTTTCTTTCCTCATGTTTCTGAGGACACATTTTCTTGGAAAGATGAATGCCATGGGACACTGGAAACAATCCCCTCTTGGACTGTTCTACACTAAATTTCTTCCGTATCTTTTCAATGTATGTACTTTGAATCAGGCCCAGCATTCTCTTGGATCTATCACGATGGATCTTGATCCCAAGAATATATGTTTCCTCTCCCAAGTCATTCATGGAGAATCATTTATGCAACCATGCCATAATTGACTATAAGACAGGTACTTCGTTTCCAATTAGTAATATGTCATCAACATATACTATTAGGAAAACGAATTCACTTCCACTAAACCTCTTGTATACACAAGCCTCGCATTCATTCTTAAAAAATCCAAATTCCATTATAGCTTAATCAAAATGAACGTTCCATGACCTCGATGATTTCTTTAATCTATAAATGGATTTCTGCAACTTGCATACCTTGTTGGCATCCTTTGGAGTCCCAAACCCTTTAGGTTGTGTCATGTAGACATCTTCCTGGAGGTTCCCGTTAAGGAATTCTATTTTGACATCCATTTTTTAAATTTCAATGTTATGGTAAGAGGAAATGGCCAATAGGATTCTGATGGATTTTAGTATCGCAACTGGTGAAAAGGTTTCATCATAGTCAATTCCTTGACGCTGTCTAAAACCTTTTGCAACCAGTCGTTCCTTATAGGTGATGAATTTCCCCTCCATGTCCAGTTTCTTCTTGAATACCCATTTATTACCAATAGGCTTTACATCACCTGGAGGATCTACCAAAATCCATAATTGGTTTTGGTACATGGAATCCATTTCAGAATTCATTGATTCTTGGCACTTGGAAACGTCTGTGACTTCAACTACTTCCTTGTAGGTAAGAGGATCATCATTGTCAACCAATAATGAGTCACCATCCTCGGTGACAAGAAAACCATATCGTTCTGGTTCTCTCACCTCTCTCGTGCTCCTACGCAGTTCTTGTGTCTCTGGAACAGATTTTTCTTCCACAGGGCTTTGTGGAATCTATTCCTGTACCAACTCTTGTGTATCTTGAGCCTCGACTTCATCAAATTCTATCTCGCTACTACTATCTCTTTTAGGGATGTGCTCCCTCTCAAGGAATATGGCATGTCTTTCCACTGTAATCTTTTTGTCTGAGGGGTTGTATAGGTAATATCCCCTTGTTTCCTAGGGATATCCTATAAAGATATACTATGTGCCTCAGTGTGCAAGTTTGTTACCTGAAGAGGCCTTAACAATTGCTTCGCTACCCCACACATGTAAATTCGATAACATGGCTTTGCATCCACTCCATAACTCCTATGGAATACCATTTATCGATTTAGTTGGTACTTGGTTTAGTATGTGTGTTGTTGTTTGTAATTCATAACCCCAAAAATATAATTGAAGACTCGTATGACTCATCATTGATCTCACTGTGTCCAACAGGGTGTGTTTCCTCCTTTCACTTACACCATTCCATGGGGTCTGTATGGAGGTGTGAGTTGAGATAGAATCCCAAACTCTCGTAAGAAATCAATGAAGTCTTGATTAAGATATTCTCATCCTATGTCTAAGTGGAGTTTCTTAATATTCTTACCAAGATGAATCTCAACTTCATTCTTGTATTCTTTGAACTGATCAAAAGAATTTGACTTATACCTCGTTAAGTAGATATATCCATATCTACTAAAATCATCAGTAAAAGTTATGAAGTATGAGAACCCACCCCTTGCCTCAATTGGAAATGGTCCACACACATCTATGTGAACTAATTCTAGAATCTCTTTATCCCTTTCACCTTTCCCACTAAATGGGGATTTGGTAATTTTGCCTTGTAGACACACATGACATAAACCAAGTGGTTTTAGTTTGAAAGAATCTTAATAACCATCTTGATATAATTTTGTCAAACATTTCTCATTGACATGACCTATCCGGTGATGCCAAAGTTGGGTGTGGTATGATTCATGTGAATTAACATTGTCATCGATTTCCATTGCTTGGTTTGTGTAGTCTAACACATAAAGGCCGTTATATAAATGTGCCCTACCAAAACAAATGCTATCTTTATAAAGTAGCAATATCCACTTCCAAACTTGAAGATAAATCCATCAGTATCTAATCTAGATACTGAAATAATGTTTTTGGTTACAGAGGGTACATAATAACATCATTTAAAAACCAAGACCATCCCAGTAGGCAATGTGAGATGGTAGTCTCCAATAGCTACAGTAGCGAGTCTGGCTCTGTTGGATGCTCGTAGATCCACCTCAACTCGGTCAATCTTTCTGAATCTACTTGGTTCTTATATTTGGATACATATGTGAGCACCACAAGCAGTATCTAATACCCAATTAGTAGAAAAAGATAGATTTCATTTGATAACAAACACACCTGAATCTTCCCCTTTCTTCCTTGGCTGGGTGCAGTTTTTCTTCCAGTGCCCCTTCTTGCCACATGCGAAACAAATAGCATCTTATTCCCTTGCCTCCCCTTTGATCTTCTGTTTCTTGGAAGGCCTTGAAGAAGATTTAGGATTAATGCTCTTCTCCTTCCCTTTAATTTATTCACCATGAGGACAATAGGATTTTCACACTTCATGTCATTATCCTATTCGCGAATAAGGATAAGAAGATCAGACAGAGACTTCTCAATGTTGTTCATGTTGAAGTTCACAACAAAGTTTGAGAAGCTCTGGGAGATTGATGCAAGAATGAGATTGGTACCCAGTTTTTTGGGGAGTTTAAACCCTAGAACCTCCAAGCGCTCAATGTATCCATTGAGCTTGACTACATGAGGCCCATCTGGGGCACCTTCTCCAAGCTTTCTCTGAAATAGAGCCTTACAGATCTCAAATATTTCCTGTATTTCTCTCTCCTGGTATACACCAAAGAGGTGATCGAGCATGATATAGGCATTCATGTCTTTATGAGACTTCATGAGCTCCCTATACATTTATGGTAGCATCAAATATTGAACATCGAGTGCATCGCTCAAATGTTGATCATAGACTAGGAAATATTCATCACTTTCCCCTTGGGTAGGAGGATCAGGAAGTGAGTACTCCAACACATAATACTTTCGTTCATGGCGTAGGAAAACCCGAAGGCGTCTAAACCATTCCTGAAAGTTACTACCAGTGAGGATATTGTCTTTGTCTAGAATTGATCGCAGAGAAAATGCGGTTGACGAGTTTGTCATCTTGATTCTACAATTAAAAGAGCATATTTATTAGTACTTTCTTGATTACATTTTATGAGAAATAATAAATTTTATTAAGTCTCCCACTATTTTATCAAGTCCCAATGGCCCTCACCATTGAACTTGGAATATCTAGTTTCTTTGACATTCTGGTGAAAAGGATCTATATTCCCCTTCGTATAACCCCAATAAGGGTTGGTCAAGCTATTTGGAGGTATTTAGGTAGGCAGGTCTTTGCTAACTGTGAGCTTGCAGTTCCTTGATCTGTTGAGTGGACACCCCAATCCTGAAATCCTGACTTGGATTTCCTCAACTCTTGCCTTTAATATTACATCAAGTCTTGAAAGGGCTACTTATCTTGATGTAATATGGTTAAGTCAACCTGAAACTTTTCATAAGGGCTTTCTTTATAAAATTAAGTGTCCCAACAAGGGTTGGTCAAACACATAGTTTTATTGAGTCTTTCCCTTAATCAAGTAACGGAAGTCTTGGTCTGACATAATATGGTATTGAGGGATTTTTAATCATTATGCGTAGTTTTTCATTATCACATGCTTGTTAATATTATGTGATTCTTGCTTAAGTGATTAACCATGTTCTGATAATGTTTACATGTAGTCCAGTTTTTATTTTATTCCATCTTTGCATTCTTGTTCATTTTATTAATTATGTGATTGCGAAAACACAGACATAATAAATAAACCATGCAATCAGATAGAAATAAAATAAGATGGCATGATCATGATATTTTATTGGTTATCTTATATAGAGGTTTTGATAAGCTAACCATGACCTAGGGAAAACACCTTGAACCTGATGGTTCGTGTTTTGCAGCTCCCACCTGTCCATCTTTGTATCTTCTTGGGTTGGTTTCGCCTCATCTTCAGGTTTTGAACCATCTCCTCTAGCTTGGGAGATCCTCTATTACATGGGTTTACATTAAAAAAACCATGGTCACATACGCCCTACATTTTATTGGAAGAAGTCTCACAGGCCAAAAAATTTAAATAAATTTAAATGAAACCATACACACCTACAAAGGGTCTTTGGTCTATCTCATGATAATCCATAGCATGCAACGACATTTACACATATTTAGAATTCAAATTCTTTTAATCGTTCTTTAATTTAAGATAATTCGTGCTCGAATTCAATTAATTATGATCTTATAATTAATCAATTCTTTATCTTAAATTCATTTCTAAAATTCCTTTAGATTCTTCTCATCCATATTCCTTGTACAGGTCTTTGTACTTTTAGAGGAAACTTGGTGAAATTTCTGTAAAGTACACGGTGTGTAGTTTATATTTACACGGTGTGTATTTCTTTTCACCCTTTATCCAAAGTACACGCTGGGGGATTAGGTGTGTTTTTTGTACTTTGGAAATTTTGGAGTACACGGTTTGTAGATAAATCATACACGGCGTGTACTTCCTTGTTACGCGGTAATCGGCCCGGTGATCCCGTGTACGTGGTACGCGGCTTCTCTTTTGTACACGGTTTCACTTGGGCTGGATCGGACTACATGGCGTGTTTCTCCAACATACACGCCATGTATTCAAGTTCCCACATGCCATTTAATTCTGGTCAACACAGGGTTTTAAACTCTTAGGTGTAATTAATTCACACGGTGTGTTTTGGCGGACCAATACTGGTTCGTTGAACCTTAGTACACAGCGTGTAGTTTTTATTACACGACGTGTATTCCCATGTTGTACAGACAGAAAGATAAGCTCCTCTAGATGAGATCCTCGTTTTTATTTTAATCAAAATTAAAATGAAAAGGTCGTTTCGGTGATATGAATCGAGAAACAAAGGAGGAAGAACAGATCTCGTTTATTCAGATTTATAGAACGATTTATTTCGAATTGAATAAAATATAAATGCGTAAATTATCAATGAAAATTAAATAACTATAATCAATGTTCTAACCTCGCTCTGATACCATTTGAAGGTTCCGGGTGCAGTGAAATCACATGGATGTATGTGCCCACTTGGATTTTGTCATTAACAATGATCAATCCGGGATTAATACGATGATAAACGCCAGTCTCCACGGATCGAATCACAGAAATGGAAAAAGAAAACAAAATTCTTAGAACCAAAAAGTAGGATCGTTATAGGTTTATTATAATTAATTTTATCAACTGAAAAGAAATACCTTTCATATTTTCTTTCTTCATTAATGTTCTTGATCACGTTCCGATGTGATTCGTTGTTGCGTTGCAGAAGCCAAGTGTATACTTCCTCTAGAGGTGATCCACACATGTACCTCATATCTCGGGACATCGCCAAAGGATTCTCTGGGTGCTAGCATGGAGAAACCTTTTCTTGTGTTGCCCGCCTTAGATCGTCTTGATCCGATAGAATAGGATCTCTCTCGTTTTTGAGATCGTTCTTGGAGGAAGAGGTTCTTTTTGGCTTGAAATAATTCTCCATAGTTGTTCTGCACAACGATTCTCTTGTGTGTCGGAAAAGAGTTGGGGTTGTGAGGATATTTATAATTAGGTTTGAGGTTGTAGAGTTATGACAATAAATATTTGTGTTATGCGTTTTATTTATTTTATTGAATATTATTTAAAACACCCATGTTGAATAATTAATTCCTTGACATGCGCCCATGATGATTATAATAAATATCATTTAAAACAATATTATATCCTCAAAATCTCGATTGGAAAAACTACACTACGTGTATTAATAAATACAAGGCGTGTACTTGTTTTTCATTGAAAACTACATGGTTTGTACATTAAATGTACATGGCTTGTATATCTTTTTTTCATTTATTCATTTTCTTTCCATAAAGAAAACTACATGGCGTGTACTTGTTTTCCATGAAAAACTACACGGTATGTAATATTTAATACGCGACCCGTATATCTTGTTTTTCATTTCCATCTTCATCCATCATTAAAATTATTTAGGCTTCCTTTAATAATTATTATACCACATTAGAGAATAATATTTATTCTACTTGAGATACTTGAATACACTTAGTGTGTGACCCTCTAGGCCTCTTTCTCGTTGGCATTAGGCGAGCTTGCTTAAAGTCCAAGATTACTGTCTAGGAATGGGACAAGGAACCCAAGAGAAAGAAGTTGACGCCACATTGACATATCACCTCATATGAACTCTTACAGTGTAATTTAATCCCTTTGTCTCAATATCTCATCAATTAGGTTTCATATCAGTGTCATAAACCTATATGCTTGATCCGTGTTTCTTTGACTACCTAAAATAAACTCGTCATTTACACCATGGCCATGGAATTTAATGTGACAATTCTATTTCAATCAAAGTGCCGAGATATCAACTTCCATATATGGAAGGGAAAAATCCTTCCTTGACTTATCCATTAACAACATGTCACTCGTGACACACCCAATGTACCCTACTTCCTGCCAACTGTCTGCGTGATGGTTTTTGTTTGTATATCTAAGTGCACGAGTCATGACATGAGTTAATGATAATATTTTAGTCTAAGGACCATTACACATGCTCGTAGATAGCAATGTCTGATGACACTAAGACATGCAGAATTTCTACTGTCGGGTTTATTCTCATAATCTCCCATCTTGGAGATTACGAAGTACGAACTCCATGAGAGTGAGTCTCATCTTCTTACGAGTAATCTCACATGACGGTCTATATACTATGTGTCCTATCATAGTATGTCATCAAACAGTAGAAATTTATTTAAGTATATTGTTATATCATTTCAAGGTTCTCATCATAGTGGGGATCTTCCATGACCTTATCAATGCAACAAATATTCCAGGACATTATTATATTATAGTCATGTAGAACAATGAACAATATATAATAACTGAACATTCATGTAATCAAAGTACAAAACAGTTGGTTCTCAGGACACCAACCCTTACAGAATGTAAAACTATTTTCAGGTTTCCAGGGGGATTATGTGGACTGTGCTGAACCTTACTAACTTGTATGTTGGGGAAGGTTTTTATTTTGCTACTTATTTTTATTTTGGTACTAAATTTGGAGTTTTCTATGTATTTATAGAAGTTTAATTTAAACATGTATGTGGGATGGATTTTGGTTTCCTTATATATATGTGTGTTGGAGATGTTTTAGGTTGATACATCTTATCTCCTAATCTTATTTTCATTAAAAATGGAAATGCATCCCATATTGTGTGAATGTTTACCAACCCTTGGTGCTAGTCACCTCCCTAGGTCCTATTAGAGGTGTGACTTGGGGGTTCATTTTCTCTCCTTCATCTTGAGTAAGGAAGGTCTTATCATCGTGCTATCCATTCCCTCATCTTGAGGAAGGTGGGTAATGACAGAATGGAATCAAAGGTAATGGTTGATAGATAAGAAAGAGTTTGGATTTATGCATAGTGAAGATTGAATGGGATGGTAGGGAAGTAGTGTTAGGTGGTCTTGGTGTATAAAATTGATCAAGGAATACTGAATAAGACATTGGATTTTAGGCCCCCCATGATCCAATGCAGGAACTATGAGTTTCTAAACAACCAAGTGAGGTTACATCGTTTGTAGGTTAGAGACCCTAGGAATAATACAAGAAAAATAATGACTTGTGTTATTGTTCTTTTTTTTGAGAATTTGTGGAAAACTATAATAAACATCGAGTTAAAATTATTCCTAAATAAATTTGATAATACTCGGGCTTAGGAGTTCCTTGTTTACCTTTAAGATATGGAACCCAGTCGTCATCAATGAGTGGCTCGAGCAGTGGAGGCTCAGCATGCTGACCTGGTTGACCGATAGAGGGTTGACCTAGTGGGGGAGGATGATCAGTGGCAGAAGTCCCTTCATTATTTTCAACAGCATCTTCTAGGAACGTATGAAGGCAGTGTTTCAGATACATAAACGAAGAGTAGGCTTAAAGAGATAGTGATCACTATCAGCCTGATCTGGGCTCCGACAGAGTACTGGGTTCTATTGTTAGATATTCATATGTGGTGAGTTTTTTCTCATTGTTAGATGTTGTACATGGGAGATATAAAATAGTGTGATGTTTTTTGGATATATTTTGAGAAGGTGTTCCAGGAGAATTCATTTCCTCAACCATGAACCATGAGAATCGACAGGAGCTACTCTCCCTCCAATAGGAGAGTATGTTAGTATGGGAGTTGGGGATCAAGTTAAAGGATCTCCTTCACTTTTCTATGGACCACTTTTCATATGAGGATTCTTGGGAAATACATTTATAGGAGTCATTATATCCTTCCCTCCAATATGAAATTACTCCCTTCAGCTTACCGACATACCCATACGTCCATAAGAATTCTGAAGTAGTTAAAACGGTTCACTCTTGAGGAGGTTTAACAAGAGAGGGGATCCATCCAATCTATCCAAAGGGTATGTCTTCCAGCAATAGTTCTTAGGTCCTAGGGCCTTCCAGGTTTTAACTAGTGGGGAGATGACCCCAATTGTTTTAGTTCTGACCTTTTGGTCCTTGTCCTTTTCCCATAGTCCGGGACCCAAGGTGTTTATTTTGTGGAGGTCATGGTCACATTCATAATCAGTGCCTAATTCAATCTTAGTATGGTGCAGTGGGTTGGTTCAGTGCCTGCCTCCCCAGTTGTTTCTAGCTAGGCCGTTTCAGCAACAAGGACATTTGGATTTAGCTCCATCATGGGGATATGAAGCAGGTAGAGGCTGACCTTATGATTTTCTTTAGGGACCTCAACCCGGGCATGGTCGAGGTGGTGGTTGAAAGCATAGGGGTAGAGGAACTTAGTGTGGTAAAATTCATGCCACAGAGGTAGCAGTTCTAGTAGTCTTAACCACTTAAAGTGTTTGATAAAGTGGTTTTGATAACCGACTGATGTGACGGCCCGGTTGGCACCTTTTATATTTGACATGTATGCATATATATGAGTATATGGGGTTCTCTTATCTTGGGTAACCCTTCATGGGAGAACGTATAGTAAGAGTCCGTGTTTGGGGTAGGCAAGTGCGGTGAGATGAGTCACGCGTGCGAGGGCCTTCCTACTTACATAGTCTTATTAGAACCACCATGGGTTCCTGGGCACCTTTTAGATGATCGAGTGATAGTTGCTGACCAACCCTGATTAGACGGGTTGGTACCCCCTGGATTTGTTGTTAGGCTAGGTGGAATTTTCCACTAGATTGGTCAGTTAGGGCGGCCAGTTGGTTATAGAATTAGGAGATTCACCATATGCCGGTAGGTGGTTCCGAAACCGAGTACGTCCAGGGGTCTTCTTGGGATGTTTAGGATCACCCATGGTTACTAAGTATTTACATTTCTTGTTTACTTTTCGTTGCATTGGTTTATTTTCATTTACACTTTTACTTGTTTCACTCTAGCCCAACCTTGGTATTTTTCTATTTTCTATTTCATTTATAAAATGGAAAATGATTTTGGAAATGGTCTGTAGCGTGTGTAGGGTTTTTAAATGAGAATAACATGTTTCATATTTTAAAATGTGAAAACATTAATTTCATATATGTATTTCAAACTTGTGTCGGTGGACTGTTTTGGAAAAGAGAATTGTTGGATTTAGGGGTTTATTCTTGGCATCCCTACTGAGCATCTCGGTGCTCATGCCTATTATATATTTCCAGTTTCAGGTTCAGTTTCTCATACAGGTTTCTGGTTCAGCTTCTCAGTGTTGGGGCAGCGTGGTTTTGAGTTGGGTGGTGACCTAGGAGGTCACGAGGAGGTATGTTCGACTTTTTTTTGTCTTCCGCTGCTAGTTATTATCTTTTTCGTCAGTTTGTTTATCTGTTTATCTTTCGTTCATGGGCCAAATCATTCCCAATAGTTATATCTTGATGCTCGGCACTTGTTTCCATCCCGTGGGGATCGGGAAGGCCCTTCAGGCCATGTCGCTGTCCGGCTCGGGTGACCGGTTCAGGGTCGACCTGGGCTAGTTTGTGAAAAAATGGTATTAGAGGAGGCCATTGATATTTGGGATGTCTAGTAGAAGGAGATTAGGATTTTAGGGGCTCATGAGGTAGGTTACGGGTCAGTTCTTGATCACCACCACCCGTGACGAGACCTGAGTTACCTGGGGTAGTTTGGGTTTTGAGTCTTTTTCCTTTGGCTATTTTGGTTTGAGAGATGATAATGAAGGAGAACTGGTTCTTATTGTGGCACCACATGGGGTGGTGACCCATGTGGATTCCAAGTGTCCAGTTCAAGGTCCTCTTAGTGTAATGCCTTACTTGGGTCATGAATCACCACCATGTCGTCAGTTTAGGTATATGCACTAGTCCCTCATTCTGTAGGTTTGTTGTTGATTGTGTTTCTTTTTTATCTCGGTTGATGTGAGCGTGTGTTAAAAAATGAAAATGATTTTCAAAATGGAAAATTGTTTCTTTTAATTGTTTTGAAATTGGTAAACTAATTTTTTTTAAGTGGGAGTGTTTTGATTTGAAACATTTTATTGTGTTCCTGGATTTGATAATGGAAAGATGTGTTCGAACCTTGGTATCCTTTATAGAGGGTCACATGTGTATTGATATGTGCAGAGAGTGTATAGGAGCACTTGTCCGCGAACGATGCAGCCGGGTTTGGGTGAACGCACATGTGATTGTCTATAAGGGGCCATAGGCAAGTTTTAAAATTTAAAAGAAATGACGGTTTTTGGAAAATAAAATTTTTAATCGTGTTTTTATATGTTTAACTTATGAGTTTGTTACCCTTGGATCGGGTTGTTGCTTTGAATGAGTTTTGGCTAGATTCCGATTTCATTTGTGTTTTTCGTTTTGTTCTGAGTATGCCTCCCAGAAAGGTCGTTAAGGTTGCTAATCAGTCATGCCCAGTTTTTAGTTCTTTTTTCATATTGCCTATCGATCAAAGTAATCAATGTTTTTGAGGGGAAGTTGTGTGGTTGTGGAATTAGAGTGGGTCTTCAGGTTGTTGGGAACTCCAAGGGTTGTTAGGGTTCTTACTATCTCAGGTTTATTTGAGGGTCCAGTTTTTGACTAGTAAAGTATAAATGACTCTCCATCATTGAAGTTTGGGGTGTGTTTGATGGTAATTGTCCCTAGTGAGGGTTCCCCATCTGGAAAGGAGTGCATGCACGAGAAACCTGTTGCCAAGACAGCATCTTCGTCGGTGCCGACTTCTAGGTTGTCTAACTATTCTCTTATGTACCACTAGTGTAGCCTCTTTGGGCATTCTAAGACATCATATTTCATCTGCATCCCTTTGAAAATGTGCCACCTTCGTTGGCATTTGAATCGTTGAGGAGAAGAAGATGGGGACTAGAGGATGCAAATGGCTGACTGTGAGGCAGTAGATGCTTCAGCCATCAGATCCCCAACCACAGGTCTCAGGGTGAAGCTCGCGCACAGTTAGGAGTTTCCGAGGGTGTGTGGAACCTCGGTCCGAGTAATGTTTTTAACTTTGGGAGGGATATATCCAAAGTTCCCTTGTTCTGTTCTTGTCATTGTTGTAAGCTCATCATAGTTGTTGTGATGTGATGAACTTGTTCTACCGTAGTCTAAGCGGTCTTATCTGTTCTCAGTGTGTTTTCAAATCATTCGGATTTTCCTTGAAGGGTGTTGGGCCTATGAATAACGGTTCATTTTAATTTTGATTTTGGCCTCAATTGTGTTCATTAGGGGGATGTTTGGTTTCGTGAAATTAACGAGCGGTGTTTCGAGGTCCTTTATGAGTTCGGGCTAGGAATTCCATAGTCTCTAATTGCGGTGAGGATTTTATTCGGTCATTGTGTGAGGGGTGGAGTTAATTCCTTTTCTTCAGGTTGTTGGGTCATTTCGTAGCAAGCTTTCTATTTAAGTCTCTAAGTGTTGCTCGGTCCATGTGGAGAAATTAACTGGGTTCGGTTTGGGAGTTCCCATGTTGACCCCCTAGGGGGAAGTATGATCGGGTTTCAAGGTTTCCATATTAGTAAATTCTTGTGGTGGAGAGAACCCTTCCGTGTTCTCCCCTCCACCTCAGGATTCATTTTTCTCTTGAATTGGTCAGGTGTGACTTGTTGAGAGTATGTTCATCCTGGGATTCACAGCTTTTTCTCGGTTTTGTTTGGGCATGGACTCGAGTTATGTTGACTGTTGGCTTGGTGACTTTCTGGGGGCAGAAAGTTTTGTGGTGGGGAGAATTGTCACACCCCGACCCTTCTTGTTACTATTTTATTTTATTATTTATTTACTTCGGTTAGCTTCTCCAAGGCGCAAGTTGATCACTGGTCTAAATTTTTTATCATTTAATATTTTTGGTGGGTGTCAGACCGGTGCGCGAACATCACATGGTTGGCGGTGACTGCGTGATCTGCCCAAGTGCCCACGCCAATGTGTAATGTTTAAAATAAACAATTTTTTATGTAAATAAAACAAGCTAAATGTTTATATGGTAATAATGTTATTATTATTATTGTGTAAATAAAAATATTCCCATTATTAATATTATTAATAATATTATCAATGAAAATGTTGTAAAGATAATTATTTAGCTGTTATTATTTACAAGAAAATGAATAAAAATTATGATTATAATTATTATTATTATGTTATCAAAGTTTTTATTATTATGATTTGTATTATTATTATTATTAATAATATGTTTTTTGGAATTATTATTATTATCAATGTTATCAATTTATTATTATGATTATTATTATTATTATCATAATTATTAAAATAAGAAAAAAAATATAGGAAACCCTAGTCTACCCGGCGCCCCCACTTCCTCCCTTTCTGGCCGCGGGCCAAACCCCCTCCCCTTCCTTGTCACCCTCTCCTACGTCGCTCCCCCCTATCCCTTCCCAGTTCCTGTCATCCCCTTTTCCCCCTTGCTAGCTGCGTGCGGCACCCCCCCCCCCCCCCCCGACTCGTCTCCTCCTACGCGCTGCATACCTACAGGCCGCCGCTACGGACCTCGCCTTGACCTCAAGCTGTCGCTCACCCCTCCGCCTACCGGCTCCCCCTCCCCCTCTCGATCCGAGCTCCCACCTCCCTGCTCACCCTATGTCTGCCGACCCCGCATTCCCTCACCCGCGCTCTGCCCCTCTCCTGGCGCGACGCCTTCCGAATTTCTATCCTCCCCAGTCCGGCAGACCCCCTCTTGTTTTCCCTTTTTTTTTTGCAGCGCCGAACCTCCCTTCCCGACGTGTTTCCAGCGAACCCGACCCCGACTGTCCGACGGCCAGCAGCGGCGAACTCAATCCCTTTTTCGCAGCACCTCCGCATTGCTCCGACATGACCGTGAATCCCCTTGTCTAGTTCACAAAGAGTGTTTCAGGTCATGTCGGACCACGTCCCGCCCTCCGCCTCTAAAGGCGAAGCAATTCAGATCGCTTCGGACCGACCGCCATTGTTCGCGGGGCGCGTTTGGCCTTGCCGTATGTTTTGGTTCGCCGCCATCATCCAAGGTAGGGGTCTTGTTATCGCACGCATTTATTTTATTATCGTTATTGTGTTTTGAAATCCCTTCTATTTTATTAGTAGTGCGGGTGATGTTTTTTTGGATGCAATATCGGCTTGCCTCATGTTTTCAGGGTTTCCACCACCGTCCGAGGTGATGTTCTTCATCCGTTGTATTGTTGCACATTTTATTTAATTAATTAATTATTTTTTTTGGGACATTTTTATGTCTCTAAGTCCCTGTCGTTTTATTGGATGTGCGAGGGTCATCGCCTCACTCATTTTGGGTGTCGGATGTTGTCGCAGGGAGTCGAGATCATTTCCAAGTCTGTGCGCTTTTGTCGAAGTGCGTGCATGTGAGCAGGGTGTGGTTTGAGTTAAAAAGAATGGTGTTAATATTGTTCTAGGTAGGCGTTTCCATCTTTTCTCTCTTTCCAAATCTTTCCAAAGGCACTTTCATGGGTTCATTTAGTTTATAAATTTTATTTTCACCCTTATAAACCTGATATTTTATTTATTACAGTGTTTCTTTGGCAGTTAAAAGTGTTAAAAACAACTTTTCAATAGTCCCTTAGTTATGTGTAGGTGTGTCCAAGACCTTTCTCCCAGTTTTAATCCATTTAATGTTGTGTTCTCTTAATTAAATCTTTGATTATGTTTTTCACCTCTACTTTATTTATAGTTAACTTATGACTGTGTTTTCCTGTTGAAAGGTTTGATCAAAAATGGATTTTTGGATGCTTCTTTATTTATGCACTTTTCTTTATACCTTTCTAACTTAGTTAGAACCTAACTATCTTTGTCTGCAAATGGTAATGTTGGACTTCTTGAGTGGTTCTTGATAGTAGAAACATTTTATGGAACTTGTTTGTCCTGTGTTGGTTAGTTTTATGGAACTTAGTGTTTTTGTAGAAATGATTTCGCGTCTCTTTAAATTGGTATTTTTCTTGAATACTAGGTTTTATAAGCGGTTCTTGTTTTCAAAATGAGGTGGGCATCTGCGTGCGGTTCTTTAAATTGGTTTGAAAAGAAATCCATGAGTATATTCCTATTTGGATTTTAAATACGAAAGTGGTGTTTAGTGTTTTTTTAGAAGAGTTGATGCAATTTTTTCATAAAGGCATTTGATTATGTAAAACGAGAGGCCCGATTTACAACTTCAAGTGTTTGACAAAGTGGTTTCGATAACCGAATGATGTGACGACCCAGTTGGAACCTTGTATATTTGACATGTATGCATATATATGAGTATATGGGGCACTCATATCTAGGGTAACCCTTCAAGGGAGAACGTATAGGAAGCGTCTGTGTTTGGGGTAGGCAAGTCCAGTGAGATGAGTCATGCGGGCGAGGGCCTTCCTACTTACACAGTATTATTAGAACCACCATGGGTTCCTATGCATCTTTTAGATGATCGAGTGATGGTTGCTGACCAACCTTAATTAGACGGGTTGGTACACCCTGGATTTTTTGTTAGACCAGGTGGGCTTTTCCACTGGATTGGTCAGTTAGGGCAGCCAGTTGGTTATAGACTTAGGAGCTTCACCATATGCCGGAAGGTGGTTCTGAAATGGAGTACGTTCATGGGTCTTATAGGGATGTTTAGGATCACCCATTGTTACTGAGTATTTATATTTCTGTTTTAATTTTCATTGCATTGGTTTATTTTCAGTTGCACTTTTACTTTTTTCACTCTAGTCCAGCCTTGATATTTTTCTATTTTGGATTTCATTTATAAAATGGAAAATGATTTTGGAAATAGTGTGTAGCGTGTGTTGGGTTTTTAAATGAGAATAACATGTTGCATATTTTATAATGTGAAAACCCTACTTTCATATTTGTATTTCAAACTTATGTCAATGGACTGTTTTGGAAAATAGAATTGTTGGATTTAGTGGTTTATTCTTGGCATCCCTACTGAGCATCTCGGTGCTCACGCCTATTATATCTTTCCATTTTCAGGTTCAGTTTCTCGTATAGGTTTCTGGTTCAGCTGCTCAGTGTTGGGGCAGCGTGGTTTTGAGTTGGGTGGTGACCTAGGAGGTCACAAGGAGGTATGTTCGACTTTTTTTGTCTTTCTGCTGCCAGTTCTTATCTTTGTCATCAGTTTGTTTATCTGTTTATCTTTTGTTCGTGGGCCAAATCATTACCAACAGTAAAATATTGATTCCCGGCACTTGTTTCCATCCCATGGGGATCGGGAATGCCCTTCGGGCCATGTCGCAGGCCAGATCGGGTGACCGGTTCAGGGTCAACCCGGGCCGGTTCGTGACATAGACATTAAATAAATTAATTTATTTATGACATCATGATGATGCATCGATTACCTCATTAGTGAATGATTTAAATAAAATTAAAATATAATGTAAAATCTAAGACTTACACTTGTCAAAAACCTATTGGATGGGTGTATTTTGAACCCTTATCACCTTATCCCCGAAATATATCTTTTTGGGACCTTTAAAATCCAAAAATCATTTTAAAATAAAGTGACATTTCATGACTTTCCAAGAGGTCCCATACTCCCTCTTATAAAAGGACCCCACATCTACCTCATTACCCACACCTCTAAAGCCATTGGCTCAACCAAAATATACTCATTTTATCTCTACACATCCCTCTATTCATCATTGAAGCCTTCCCTTAGGCAGAATGCTCTTCAAGAAACCCTTTTGCTTCAAACCAAGGGGAGTTACCCGATTTAAAGGTATAGTCTTCTCTAATGTTCTTTTGTATTATTTTGCTTCTCCAACCCCCTGAAATCTTTTTATTACTTTATTTTGTAACAACACAAGTGTCTCCAATATAATAGGATTTTTTTATGAGAAGTATTAGAGCTACACTTACACACACCTCCGTCTAATGGTTAAAGAACATACTGTTTCTGTAGATGGCGAATTAAAGCCTCACGAAACGATGATTGTTCTATCTTCTCCCACCACCACTCATGGAGGCCATTATTATGGAACTATATTTATTTATGATATATATTATATTTATTTCTTCTCTATTCTTTTGTATTTTACATTTAAAATATACCTTTATGTTTTGTATGTTGTGCAAATGCGATAATTTCATTTGAGGAAGTGTGGACTACCGCCCCCCCAAGTAATGTGACTCATTCATGCAAAACATGGAATGTATAAAGAGTGAAATTAATGAACTAATTTTACCTATATAACATATATATTATACTGGAATTATAATATATATATATATATATATCATTTATTTTTAATTCCATTAATGTGACAAGGAAATGAAAGTAGGGTTCATGCGTACATACGGCCTACCGTCTCCATGAACGGCGCATTTAATTTTTTATCTCCAAATGTTATGTAATAGTATAAAATGAATATATACTGAATATATATGATATTTAAATCATTAATACTATTCTGTATATGGTGTAATTATAACTACATGGACAATTCTTTTCAAACATGTTCATTTTGGACTCATGTACCGAACATCGACAAAAACGTCTGATATGAACTCACATAATTAACTAATTATTATAACATTATAATATGTGATATGAATTTAATAATAAACTTTAAAGTAGGTACTTAATAAATTAGTAATTGACCAATGTTTGTTATTCAGAAATATAAAGAAACGAACAAGACAAGTCAGACTTGAGGTAAGGGATCCAACCTCTCTATTTCTTTTCAAGTACTCTCGTTTATATAATTTCTTTTAAGCCCCATGTTCTTATGTTGGGGGTCTTATTTTAAAATAATATTACTATAATTTTTATGTTTGTATGATGAGAGACCCTATTTTATTTCATTAATCCATTTTTTTGGAAGTTTCAAGTGGCGTCGTTAGGCTGCCGAGTTTTCGTAAGGGATTTTTCATCTCACTTTTATTCCTGTGAGATTCATGCTACATTTGCCACTATTTAATTTTTTGTGGTTTATGTAATTCCAATGATTGTATTCTTTGTGTAATATTTTTTAATTTATGGGTATTTACATCTTTATTGTATAACCCTTCTTTCATGGGGTGTACGTTTCGAAAGTTACCCAAATTGGTAAGGGAACCTTTCACCCTCCTCTTTTTAAAAGACTTCTTTTGTTATGTCTTTTAACTTATATCTTATTATGTTGGGATATGTTATTATATATCCTTATTAATGTAAATTTTAATTCCTTGTTATGAGATACCATTTTCTCTCTCAACAACTCATTTTCTGAATTTTAAAGTGACGTTGTTAGGCTGTCGAATTTTTGCAAGGGAACTTCTTAACTCAATTTCAATTCTTTGGGATAAACCTTTACTTCTTGATTATGTCATGATATGAATATGTGTGGATGACCTCTGATTGTTTTACACTGAATATCCACTTATATTTTTTGTATTAATATTTGTCACACATAATTATGTCATTTCATTATCCTTGCTCTAATGGCATGATCTTTGATTGGGATTACATCTCAGTTTCTTCTTATTGAGACATTTCTTAATGATATGCACTTTTATTCTTTTATAAAGTGTATATATAGCCCCTTTGACTTTCCATCTCCATATTATTTCTATACTCAAGTCATTTTAATGTTTTTAAAACCGTTTACTTTCATGTGGCTTATAATTTAAATAATCAAAATGGAAAAGGACTCTTTTATTAAAACACTATTTTAAATGGTTTTAAAGATTTATTCTTTTAAAAATTTATCATCCATGTCCATGTTTTAAAAATGGTTTTAAGGATTTATTTATATGGAAATGAATGTTTTAAAACCCTTTCAAAAGTTTCAAAGTGTTATGGGACACTTTTATTCTAAAATCTCTTTTAAATTTCTTATTTTAATATTTTCAAAGTATAAAGGGATATTTCTCTCATAGAGTTTTAATGATTTTATTATATGTTTTTATTTATGTTAATATCATGATGTGATCTCTTGTGATTGAAATGAGGAAATTTTATGTTTCTTTTATCCATGTTTTAAGTGTTAGGATTATGTTATGGTTCTTGGGAACTATATATGAAATCTGGTAGTTCCGTGATAAACTAAGGGTGGGTGATCCCGAGATAGCTCTCCAATGCATTGGGTAACGCGAATGGGTTAAACGCTAAGTTTTCTCCAAAGATATTTAGGGAATATAGTGTGATGGGTATTCCAAACGTAACCATGAGGGTTAATCTCTACGTAAGAATGTTATGAATGCCTAAAGTTACCTTTATCTCTTATGATTTCTATGAGTTATTCATGAATCTTATGATTTCATGAGGTTTGTTAAAGTGCATATGTTTTATGAGTAAACTATGATTTCATTGATTCTTATGTATACATGGAATAATGTTTTCATTACATATATTTATATCCCTTATTGAGATTTTTATGCTCATCCCATGTTTTTGAAATGTTTTCCCCAGGACTTAAAGGGGAATATGGTCAAGGATGAGATCAAGGAAAGACATGCTATCTAAAACATGGAACTATACATTTTTCTTTTTAAGAGTTTTTATTTTATGAAAAAAATAGAAACTGAGTACAAGTTTCTACTTTGTAATCTTGTGAGATGTAATAGTTATGTCCTAATTCTCTAAAACTCTAAACCTGAAAAGTTCTTCAATGTGAATTATTCATTTAACTCAAGATTATGTAATGTTTTAAGGCTTGGTCCTTATAGTATGTGCATACAGGGTTGGAAGAAAGGGAAATTTTTGTGTGGGTTCGTTGTTTCTTTGGAAAACCCATAGGTTGGGCAGAGTGTTTGGTACCTATATATATACATGTAATTCCTTGTGATTTCTATACGCACCCTCCCCTGTGTTGAGAACTACGTGTCGAACACCCCCGTTGTTATGGGGGAGGGTGTCCTTTCAAAATATCCAAGTGGGAGGATGGATGGATGGTTATGGGATCTTCTATACTCCCACTTCTTGGAATTAGTATCCCTAGACTCTTAGATTAGTTTGTGGTGCGGTTGTGATGCCCAGGTGTCTGTGGGTGAGGTGTGCTTCCCAGGAGTCTTTGGGATGAGATATGTTGTATGTAACACCCCGGTATTTTATGAGATATATTATTTTTAATTTCGTAGATGTATTCTATTATAAAATACACCAAGATTGTCTTGTTCTATATGCAACACCGTATTATCTTGCATTATATGCAGCACTATTCTTGGCTCGTGTTACACACAAATTCAAGTTCGTTTTGTGAAAATTATTCTATGCAAAATTAAGTATAGATTTTGTTTGATGTATAAATGAAATAAGTTTTGATTATGTTATACGCATCACCAAACGGAGCTTTCACTACACACATCTCTGACTTGGCTTGGATTACACGCAATCAAGACCTTCTTCGATAGCGTGTGTAGTACGCAATACAAAGTTACACTAGATGAGATATTATTATAATATTATTATGAACTAGCTGTTATGAATAGTAATAACCACTTTTTGAAATTTTATTTTTCAAAATGGACTTCATTTTTTGATTCGGAATATCTAAATTAGCTGAGGGTGATGTTTTGGTATTTTTCTGAAAACTTTCAATTTTTGATGAATAGTGAAAACACTGGGTTACTATTTAAAAACCGAATTTTTATTTAAATAATTATATTTTTTAATTTATATTAGGTAAAAATTGATACTTAATACCTATATAAGTTCAATGTAATTAATTGAAGTTATTTTATAATAATTTTATATATATATAAATTTTATTAAACTTTTCACCGTCTTTTACCCACCTCCAAGGAGAATTTGAAAATTTACCTAAATCTTAATTTTACCGCTTCTGTGAGTGGAGTTCCGAAAATCCAAGAGACACGGTTAATATCAAGGAATAAAATGTGGTTAAATAAGATAAAAATAATTTTTGGTGAATAGTAACTTTTTTACTTTTATTTTCCACGGTTAAAAGTAAATAGGGTAATTAAGGGTAAAAATGATATTATTATTACCCTAACAAATCTCCATTCTATTGGATAAGTTTAATTCGACCAAAAACAACCTTAGGAATAATATATGACCATTTAGGTCCACTTGGATTAGATTAGGACATTTATTATTATTTTATTTAAAGAAGAGTTAAAATAGTTAAAATCAATGTTTAATAACTAAAACATTTTTAATATAGGGTTATGCATAAGATAAATTCGACTACAAATATTCATTATAAAGATAAAAAGACTTCATTTATAATGGTATCTTATTTATGATTTTTATACATTAAATAATTTAATCTATTTATGACACAATGATGATGCAGTAATTACCTTATTAATAAAATATTAACATAATTGATGTTATAAATACCAAAATAAATGTAATTTGAGACTTTTTATGAATTCCACTAATTTTATAGGTTAATATGACATGTTAGTATTAATTTAATTAAATTTTTTAGATCTAATCATTCTGTAATGATTTTCACAAAAATAAAGTACCAAATAGTGTCAAAATTGACATAAAATAGTTTTTAAAACAAATATTATATTATTAATTGTTATTCTATTCCTAAAAATATAAGGGTCAGAAAAATGACTTAGATAAGGTTATATATATTAATAATGAACCACTTGGGGTTATTTTGGCTTGTTATAGTAAGATTATTAACCATATAGTGTAAGAAAAAAAAGATATGGTAAAGGTTAAATTATTTAACTTAGAGTTAAATTTAAATGATAAGGTTAAAATAGTAACCTAAACTTGTCTAAACCCTACTAGTTGAGAGTATTTAGACCCATCCCCAACTTCTCTTCGAAATAAATCAATTTGGAGCTATTAAAAACAGAATATGACTTTATTATAAAATAATATTTTATGTTTCCCTAAGGTGCCCCTCTAATCCCTTAAAAAAGGGCACCTCTTCCCTCTTCTCTTCACACCCTTTTGAGCCTTGAAGCTCAGAAAAAACCTTCCAATTATTCTTATAAACCTCTCTAGTTAAATCATAGAGGTTCTGGTCTTCTCAGAAGACCAACTCTACTGCTCTAATAAGATATTTAAATGAGGTGTGTCGAGGAAGAGGTAATCTCTTCTACCGATTCTTTCAAGTTCTCTTTCTTCTTCAACTTCTTATTATTTAGTTTTTTCATTATAAAGTAATAACATAAGTATCACTAATATACTGATATGTTATTATAAATATTAAACAACCCCATTTCACCTTCTATCCATCCTACGGAAAATGAAATCACCGCGCGTGCGTACGTACGGAATACCGTCTCCATGCCGTGGTGTAATCTGTTTTCCACAACCACCTTACTTCGATGGGTATAATGGTGTAAGTAAATAACTATATATTATTATTTTAAATTTATATTGATTCTGAAATATTATACATACACTTCAATAAAATTCCACGATCATGGGAATGATATCATCGCTCGTGCGTACGTACGGACTACCGTCTCCACGAACGCGATGAGATTCATTTTCCATGATTAACCATTCAAGTACTATTATAAAGTATATATAATAAATAATTATGAAATATATTACATAATAATGATACTGTATTTATGTACATATATTTTTCATTTACTTAATTCCATTTAATTCAATAAGGAAACGAAAACAGCGTTCATGCGTACGCACGACCTACCATCTCCATGAATGGTGTATTTCATTCCATTTACCGATATATCATATATATTTATATACTGAATATATATTATATATAAATCATGTATTACAATCTTAAATTAAGTAAATCAGTATATAAGTAATAATATCAAGAACAACATGAACGATAAATGAAATGATTTTACCCAAAACGCTGCTTTAACATGGAATTTACAAAAGAACGGGTAATATAAAATCATAAGTGAACCATATATGATATCATAACAATGAATATGATTCTGTAATAAGTCAATGAGATTATTTAAATCATTATACAGGAGGTTCAGATACATACGAAGCATATCAGACATAAGGTAAGGGAAAACTATTCCAATCTCGTTCTTATCCGAGATTTTTATTTGTAAGTATTTACTGGGTTTATTATTATCATCCATGCCCATGTTTTATAAAAAAAATTCATGTATTTTTAAAGTCATTTTTACCCATTTTTGAAATTTACCACATGTTATGAAAGGAATATTACTTTTTTTTACAACAAGGGGAACTTTTTGTCTTTTCCGACAAAAGTACGAGAAGAATGTTATTTTTAACTTATACTGCGTGAATGGATTTTTACAGTTTCATAACCCCTCACTTTCCTAAGGCTTACTCTAAAATATTTTACGACTATTTTCAACAAAATACTTTTCTTTTAAAATTCCCTAGAATTTTGTGAAAAGAAAATGATTTTGAAGAAGAAATGATATTATCCTCAAGAATTTATTTCAGGTGTTTTATCAAAACCAATTTCCATCTAAGATGACATTATTTTATATGTGTATGTTTCAAATATAATGTCTCTATGATTTACATGGTTTCACTTTTATTATGATTAAATATCCATTTGTTTTATATGTATTATGTGATGATGGGATGATGTTTATGAAACCCATTTTATTCTTTGGGTTATGATGAATGTTTTAAGTTTATTTTGTGGAACAAGTAAGTATTATTTCATTATGAGATGGGTGGGACCTATATCTCCCTCCAATGCATTGGGTAAAGATTTATATCTCATGAGATAGACATGTCTGGAATGGAAAGTTAATCTGGTTCAGTGTTACAGGACTGAAATGAGGAGTGAACTCGATTCAGAAAGGGACTTTGTCCTTTAAGATGGTCTTGGCAGCAATGCCTTGGCTACTATGGAAATCAAATCATGTGAATAATGGTTTTACACAATTAAATGTTTTATTCCCATGATATTTTATCATGATTAATGTTCCTTTATGATCTATGACTTACATACTGCCAAGATTTCTTTCACAACTCAGGATTTTGATGTTTAAACTTTATGTTCATGTTTTGAAGTTCAAATGTATATGGTTTGTTTTATTTTTTTCCATTATTACCCTTACTGAGCATTTGTGCTCACCCTTTATATGTTTTCTTTTCCCCAAGATATAAATAAAGGTTTTAGTTAAGAAAAAAAGTGGAAGATCTTTATGGGATATGTTGAAGATCTTTCACCAAGATTAGAAGATTATGTTCCATGTTTCTAAAGACACTAAACTATTATGGTCCTTTAGTGTCTGTTTTTGTTATTTATTAAGTATTACGCTAAAGTAATGTAATTTCCATGTACGTCAAGATTTGGGTCTCTACAGTTGGTATCATAGGAAAGGATTAGTTAACCTTTAAAAACTAGGATGTGAAAACTATAGTGAAATCCCTAAATATATTTCTAAGGTATGTCTAGGGATGTCCCTAAGGATAAGTATACGTATAGGTTATTGAATTACGGTAACGGTCATAGAATTTAAACTAAGATGTTAGATATGGACGGTACTCTCCCTTTATTATTTTTTTCCCTAGCATGATTTTTTCCTCTCAAACTATTCTTTTTGGGTTTTAGAAAATGGCTAGATACAGGAAGATTCACGATAATGGAGGATATGATGGACAATGGAATGATATTCTTCATGGACAACCAAATGAAACGGGATTTGGAAGTCCAAACATCGTAATTATGACTAATCAGCAATCACATAATATGATCAATAATCTCAACTTTGGTAAGTTTCCCGACTTAGATAATAAGAGAAATATGGAGTTTCATGATGATCATAGAGGAAAGAAAGTTCAATTTATCTCATGTAAATCATGTGGGAAGAGGAATCAAGGAGTCTATTTCAAAGGAACTAGAAGATGCTTTGGGTGCAGAAAAGAATGACACAAATCCAGTAAGTGAAAAGGAAATGGTTCAGTTAACACCATGGAGAAGGATAAGGGTATTTCTTCTACATCAACAATTATTAGATGTTTTAAATGTGGAATGTATGGGCATTATGAAAAACAATGCCCTAAGGGAAAATCTCATAAAGAGAATCAGCATGGTCATATAGGTAGTATTTATGTGGATGATGATAAGGAGACTACAAATGATATATGATATGAAATAAGTGTTAAAGCTTAGTCAATGGTTTAAGAAAGTAGTGGAATGATTACATGTTTATCAAGAGTAATTATGTATAAGTAATCTCATGGTACTATAGAATAATGAGACATCTAAGGATTGTTACACTATTGTTTTTCCTTATGTTTTTGAAAGTATATGTTGAATGGTACCAGTAACCATGAAAGGTTATTCATATATTTTTGGAAAGAATCTAATATGCGCCTAAAGAACGGATAAGGAGATAATGAAATGTTTGATAATATTAATGAGCTCATGACTGATATAAGGACAAAGTGATATCATGGTTTGAGTATATAGAATTTTTGGGATTTTGGTATATTGAAAGAGTTGCCTTTTGACAGCATTCATGTTTTCACTATGGTTTTATGATAGTTTATGTTTCAAGATAATGCATGATTAAGGTATTCACATGTTTGGAATGCGATCAACAAGATATATCTTTTGATATATGGAGGATAAATGATGGTATTCACATGCTCGGTAGATGAAATTTCTAGTCATTATTTTCTTTATACTATAATATTAGACAGAAGTATTTTCGATAAGACGAAAGATTGGAATGGAATATGTTGGACATAAGTCAGTATTGTTTAAGGCGAGAACTTTTTTTCGATATTATTTATGGAATTTTATAATAATGTAGTTTTAGAAAAAAGACAACCCGTAGAATGGGAGACAACCCATCACGTCGGACAAGGTTGCGGGAATTAAACCCACAACCGAAGTGTGACAAGACTTTATTTCCTACCACTATCCAACCGGAAGTCCATGGTTAGTAGAAACTTGTTTTATTTTATTAAGCGGTATGATAGATGAAGTATAAGTCCAGTGTTGGAATCATATATGATTAATCTCACCATAGATGGACTTATGTATATTTAATAACTTATGCTAATCTTTTTGTGAGAGAAACAGATGGAATGACTTATCATTCTATCACATGATCTGTTAACACTTCACGAATGACAAATTCAACTTCATTTCTTTAATAGATGAAGTGGAAATTGTCCAAGGAATGACCAACGGTGAGATTGTACTAAAATCAAGAAAGTATTTCTTGTAATTCCAATTTCTTCAACTTTAGGGAAATGATCTTGGAAACCAGAAATGTTGTCCTATTGTCCTTATATCCAATGAATCATATGGTACCTTAAATCATCACAAATTTATGGTTTTGTGATTGTTGGATTTTTCATTTCCATGTTCTCTACCACTCTCCATCAGAACTTGATGGTTAGATTTCTCTTCCATATCCATATTTTCACCTATGTTCTCCTATGTGGAAACCCAATGATTAGTTAATTTGGGTAACCATTATGTTTCATACATTAGTTGTTAAATTTCAGTTTTGGTATTCCTTTTTATGATGTGGGTTTCTATGAAAGAAAATTTCAAGTAGAAAACCATTTATAACCTCGATGAATTTTGAGGGCAAAATTCATTTTAAGGGGGGTAGAATGTAACACGCCGAGATTTTATGAGATATATTCCTTTTAATTTTTTTTATGTCTTTTATTACACACTACACAAATATTGGCTTGTTCTATACGCAACACTGTATTAGCTTGCAGTATACGCAACACTATTCTTGGCTCGTGTTATACACAAATTCGAGTTCGTTTAGTGGAAATTATTCTACGCAACATTAAGTATAGATTTTGTTTAATTTATAAATGAGATAAGTTTTGATTATGTTATACACAACACCAAACGGAGCTTACACTACACACAGCCCTGACTTGGCTTACATTACACGCAATCAAGACCTTTTTTGATAGCGTGTGTAGTACGCAATACCAAGTTTCACTAAACGAGATATTATAATATTATTATGAACTAGCTGTTATGAATTTTAATAACCACTTTTTGAAATTTTATTTTTCAAAATGGACTTCATTTTTGGATTCGTAATATCAAAATTAGCCTAGGGTTAATTTTTGGTATTTTTCTGAAAACATTTAATTTTTGATGAATAGTGTAAACACTGGGTCACTATTTAAAAACCGACTTTTTATTTAAATAATTATTTATTTAAATTTATTTTAGGTAAAAATGATAATTAATACCTATATAAGTTCAATGTAATTAATTGGAGTCATTTTATAATAATTTTAGATATATAAAAATTTTATTGAACTTTTCACCGTCTTTTACCCACCTCCTAGAAGAATTTGAAAATTTACATAAAACATAATTTTACTGCTTCTGTGAGTGTAATTTCAAAAATAAGAGAGACACGGTTAATATCAAGGAGTAAAATGTGGTTCAATAAGAAAAAAATAATTTTTGGTGAATAGTAACATTTTTCTTTTATTTAACACGGTTAAAAGTAAATAGGGTAATTAAGGATAAAAATGATATTATTATTACCGTAACACATGCCCTATGTCACGACCCGTCCTCGGGGCCCGTGCCGTGACTACCCCAAGCCCGCCTTCCATAGGCCAGGGGCTGGCGACTAGCACCAAAGGCGTAAAATCCCGTTAACTGGGAAGGCATTGCCTTTATAAAAGAAAACAAGCACCACAGAGTACAAGCGGAAGTGAAACACTAAGTACAAAAAGAAGAGCTGAAAAGTAAAAGGGGCCGGAAATACAAGCCCAACTGTAAAGTACAACTCGAAAGGGAAAAACAGCGACTGAAAAGTAAAGCTGCTACGTTGAGATGTCCACTGGAAATCCCACCTGAAGGGTGGGTACAGATAGCTCCTCTGCTCCTCGGGTCCCGCCATCCGCTCCGAGTATGTCTCGCCCAGTGGTCCTCCTCCGGGTACCGCCTCGTCGTATAGTCCACCTCCAGGTACCGTCCAGTCCTTGAACCTTCGGCTTCTGTCAGCACTGTCCGTCGTCTGCAACCAACACAACGAGGTGCGGGCATAGCCCGTGCAGGGGTGAGTATAACGATACTCAGTAGGGACCCCGAGACCCTCAAGGTCTCACTAAAACCAACAAGGATAAACACAAGAAGATCTCAACAGATAAACTCTACTTAGGTATATGCCCATACATATACCTAAGTTATCAAGTAACCCATCTCAATCATGAGGAAACACAAGAATTGTGAAATCGACGGATAACCACTACCCGGGTATATGCCCATACATATACCAAAGTTAGCAAGTGACCCATCTTAATCATAAAGTAACACAGGGTCAAAAGTCTCAGCTCAAACCAGGATTTTCATTATCGAAACCGTAGCTGCTGAAGAGCTCCGTCTCTAGAGTGTACAGTGGTCCTGTCACGACTCCGAGGCTGCCGCTCACTAACCTAGGACTGCTGAGGTACTCCTCCTGTCGAGTACTGCGGGTCTGCTGCCAACTACCAGGCGCTCCGTCCGCTGAGGGTCTGCTGCCAAATACCGGGCGCTACCCAGATAGCCTACTGAGGTACTCCTCCTGTCGAGTACCGCGGGTCTGCTTCCAACTACCAGGCGCTCCGTCCGCCGTGGGTCTGCCGCCAAGTACCGGGCGCTCCGTCCACTGGGCTAGTCGACTCACTCCAAGTCGAGTCGGTCAAGCAGTCGTCAGGTCTCAGCCGGCTACACGGTCTCCGTACTCTGCACGCTCGTCTCCGGGAGGGTCCGCTCCACGAGCTACTGGTCGATACTCCAAGTATCACAAAGTCCCACGAACAAGTGCCTCAAAGGTCCGTCTCGTCACAGGGGTCTCAACGCAACAGACGGCGCGTCGATCGGACGTCCGGTCTGTGAGTAAATAGTCTTTTCGTCCCAGGGGCCCGGTTGGTTTCGAGTGCGAACCAATCCCGGCCGTATCTCAACTGTACCCCGAACTCCCATAGGGTATACTCAAAGGGACCGTTACTCAACGTAACTACCAACGCCGCTGACGGCTCGTCAAGCGGACGTCCTGTCTGAAAGATATCAGCTTTCCCGTTCCAGGGGCCCGGTTGGATTTCGGGAACAATCCAACCCGGCCATACTCCGACTGCATCCAAAACTCGGGCGGAGTATGTCAAAAGTTCCGTCTCATCAAGAGGAAGTCAACGAAACAGACGGCGCGTCAATCGGACGCCCGGTCTGTGAGTTATTGGCATTTTCGTCTCCGGGGCCCGGTTGGTTTTTAAGGAAAAACCAACCCGACCGCACTCCACCTGCGTCCAAACCTCGGGCGGAGTATGCCAAAAGATCCGTCTCACTAAGAGGAACAATACGCGACTGACGGCACGTCAATCGGACGTCCGTAGCTCAAGATATGAGCGTTTCCGCTCCGAAGGCCCGGTTGGTTTCGTGAACGAACCGACCCGGCCGAACTCAAAGTAACCCGAAAACTTGAGTGCGATATACCGAAACGACCGTCTCGATCCAAGGATCGCGTTGCCGCAGACGGTTCGTCATTCGGAGGTCCGAGGCTCAAGTTATGAGCCAAGAACCGAATCTGGTCCGAAACGGGGGGTCCGGGTCCGGGCCGACCCGGCCCGACCCCCCCCCCCCCCCCGGGTGGCGCGGTGGCCGGCGGTGGCGGCCGGCGGCGGCGGGCGGCGGCGGTGCGGCGGCCGGTGGCGGCGCGCGGCGGCGCGCGGTGGCGGCGCGGCGGAGGCGGCGGTGGGCCGCGGTGGCGGCGGCGGCGGGCTGCGCCGGCGGCGGGGTGCCGCGAGGCGGCGGCACGGTCGGCACGCGGGGGCTAAGCCCCCGCTTCTTCAAGGTCGGCGCGGCTATGCCGCGCCGTTTTGACAAATGGCCCCCCTCCAGGGGGCCCGCTTCTTGGAAAACCGGGGGGCTGTTGCCCCCCCCCCCCTTGTCACGGATGAACCGCCCCCCCCTCTCTTAAAGAGGGGGTTTTATTTAAGTGGCCGGGGAATTAAATTCCCCGGTTTTAATGGTATCCGGCCGGCCAGCTGGCCGGCCGATTTTCTCTAACGGGACCGGAATTTCCGGTCCCACTTCGGCTTCCGACGCCGGCGGCCCGGCCGCCGGTCTCTTCTTCCGCCGCGGCCCGGAACCGGCCGCGGTCTTCTCGTCCTGCCGCGGCCCGGAACCGGCCGCGGTATTCGTCGTCCGGCGCGGTGCGACGGCACCGCGCCCCTTTCGCCGTGCCATGATTCCTTCCAACGCGGTGCGACGGCGTCGCGTTCTTGAAGATTCTCCTCGGCGTAACGCGACGGCGTTGCGTAAATTAAACGCACGGTAAACCGCGTGGTGCGACGGCACCACGCCGCTTGCTTCCACCAGCAAGAACAAACAAGAACGTTGGAGGGGGTTCGGCCGTGTTCGTACGGACCGGCCCCCCTCACGTTAAATTAATAACGCATCTTAAAATAATCAACATCCCATGTTTGTTATACGAACCACGAGAAGGATGAAATAATTAAATATTAAATCAACCACCCCTACCTTGGGTACAAGATCGAGGATTCGACTATGTCCGCGGAAGACGGCGTCGCGGAATTCGGGCGTCGCGGTCGTCGTTCGTCAAATCCGTTGACGAAGAGGCGCGTCCGAAGAAGCACGTCGTTGGCGAATCCTTGTACGCCGACGAAGGTTTTTCCGAGGAAGGTGCGGTGTTCTCTCTCGTTGACACCGAAGACGAAGAAGAGCGGAGCGGCGTTCTTCGTCGGAAAAAGAGCGTTCCTCGTCAAGTCTTGCGGAAAGTCAAATAAAAGGTAACATCGAACTCAAGAACCCTTACCTCGATAGTCGCACGTTGACGGAGTCGTGGAAAAATCGGTGTCGATTCCTTTGACGTTGGAGGAAGAGTTGTTGTCGAAGGCGTTCGTCGCGGAAAACCGACGCGGAAGGGATGACGCGGAAGAAGTACGTCGCGTAGCGGATACGGCGTCGCGGATGGATCGTGTTCTTCGGCGGAGAAGTTCTTCGTTGAAGAACGACGTTCTTCGCGTTCTTCGTTGAGTTTGAAGAAGAAGAGGAGGCTCTCCAAAAGCTCTCAAGGAGACAAACCAAACAACCCAAAATAAAATAAGACCACTTCTTATTTTATTATTACAAAACACATTAGAAGAATTTCAAAAGTTTGAAATTCAAAAGAGATAACTCCACATTTAACTCACTTATTTAATATACATGAATTGTATAATTAAATATAAGTTAACTTGTCAAGCCATTAAGAGGGAGAGTGGGGAGTTGAAAAGGTGGGGGTTCGTGTGGGCCCCACCACACTTAATCCTCCCAAGGGAGGTTAAGTGGGTGTGGGTCCCACTTCCAACCTCCTTTGAGAGGTTTTAAGAAGTTAAAATAAAATTTGTCTTAAACAAATTTTATTTAATTCAACTGAAAAACCCCAAAACTAACTTTCAACTTGCAACAAACGCAACTCCCGAAAAGGTCTCTTTAAGCGATTATCGGCGCTGCGAGTTCATCGGTGCCCTCGGATTTCAATTCCGAGCACCGGATCAAAAGTTAGGAATTCCCGCTCGTTCGTTCACTGAACGTACCCGAGCCAAACTTCGGAAATTAATTCCGGGCACTCCGGGCCTCGGAATCAGGTGCCGTCTGAAACCGCGCTCTTGTAAAATTCTAAAGAAAATTAAGAAAAAATTTCTCTTGAATTTTACGGGTCTTTACATTACTCCCACCTCAGGGCTTTACGTCCCCGTAAAGCTACAACAAAAACTAGGGAAACAAAAGAGGGTACTGAGCACGCATCTGAGCCTCCCGCTCCCATGTGCTCTCCTGGAGATTCTCGTGCCGCCATCTGTTGCGCACAAGAGGAATCGATCGCCCATGTAGGGCCCGCTCCTGGATGACATGGACCTCCTCTGACGTGGCCCGGACCATCTCTGGTCCCACAAGAGCTGCGAGATTTCTTCTTTGCCGATAAGAGAAACCTGGTCTCATCCCCTGGATGAACCACATTCTTTGCCTAAAACAGTCAATCCTAACATGGATGATACTAATCCATACCAAGGATGACGTCGTAAGGCCTCGACGCTACTACTAAGAGATCCAACCGTTACTCTCGCCTCCAAGGGTTGAGTCACACTGTCGGCATTAGTGTGTGGTAACTGGGTTTCCTCCAGTAGATGACTCACATGTGAGGGTCAAGTCAACAGTCAACTGGAACCTGTTAGTAACATCACAAAAGAGGACAGGAATGAAAACATCACAAAGGATGCGTCTTTTATTATTGCAGCTCATAATACAAGACGCTACACAAAAGCAACATCAACATGGAACTAGAAGTACAAAAGACGTATTCACTAGTTCCTCCCCTGTCCACCTGCTCCCAGAGCTCCAGCATTTGTTGCTGCCTCAACCTCGGTGGCTCCCTCCAAGCCTGCGGATCGAGGAGTCGGACAGTCACGTGCCAGGTGACCCTTTCCGCGGCATGAGTAACACAACCTGCTCCTTGCACGGCTAGCTCTGTTCCCACTCCGGGTGCCCTGCACCACTGGTCCTAAAACCCGAGATCGCCCAACTGCTGGTCTGGTCCTCCTGGACCTCTGCATCATCTGTCTACTGCCCACAGATGACTCGGCGTCCGATCGAAAAACACGCGGTAAAGGCAGAATCTCCTGTACACGCTCGGGGTGTAGAGATACTGGCACAAACTCCACCCTGAAAAAGGTCTCGAAGTCTTCCCATGCGAAGTCCATCTCATCGCAAAACTGAAACAAGTGGCTCCACCACCTACCTGCTGCTGCGTGTAGTAGGCTCGCAGCGAGGATCACCATGAGGTCTGCTGGTGTCCTCACTAGCCTAAACACTCGTACCACTGCCTCCAGCCAGTCCTCTGCAGCCTGGGGATCCGTCTCCCCACGAAACCTGGGCGGTCGCTGGCGCTGAAACTCATGCAGTGCGCTGAGGCAACGTGCATCGTCAGCGGCTGCTGCTGGAAGCATCGGGGGCTCGGCGGGTAGAGCTACCGCCGGTGCCACTGCTGACAAAGGGCCCTGCACCGAGGCCTCGTCGCTCGGTGGGCCGTCGTCACGTTCGATTCTCGGAACCCTAGCTGGCTGTCGTCGTGGGGCCATCCTGAAAGAAACAACGTAACACGATCAAACGATTATACCTGGTGAGCTGACCTGGTTTGAGCTGTTTTAAGGGGGAAAACCTTTGAAAACACACACGCAATCAGTGTTTTCGTGCACAAAGTCGGAAATCAGTTGTCAGGGTCCTGGTGTATGGATACGTCGGCCGCCCGCACCAACACTGGACTCCCTGAACTGAAAACCACACTCGGTACTCTCAACACTATTGCTTCACAGAAAGAAACATCAGAGTTATAAGTTCTGCGGTAGAACCGAACTCCTCTGATACCAATTTGTCACGACCCGTCCTCGGGGCCCGTGCCGTGACTACCCCAAGCCCGCCTTCCATAGGCCAGGGGCTGGCGACTAGCACCAAAGGCGTAAAATCCCGTTAACTGGGAAGGCATTGCCTTTATAAAAGAAAACAAGCACCACAGAGTACAAGCGGAAGTGAAACACTAAGTACAAAAAGAAGAGCTGAAAAGTAAAAGGGGCCGGAAATACAAGCCCAACTGTAAAGTACAACTCGAAAGGGAAAAACAGCGACTGAAAAGTAAAGCTGCTACGTTGAGATGTCCACTGGAAATCCCACCTGAAGGGTGGGTACAGATAGCTCCTCTGCTCCTCGGGTCCCGCCATCCGCTCCGAGTATGTCTCGCCCAGTGGTCCTCCTCCGGGTACCGCCTCGTCGTATAGTCCACCTCCAGGTACCGTCCAGTCCTTGAACCTTCGGCTTCTGTCAGCACTGTCCGTCGTCTGCAACCAACACAACGAGGTGCGGGCATAGCCCGTGCAGGGGTGAGTATAACGATACTCAGTAGGGACCCCGAGACCCTCAAGGTCTCACTAAAACCAACAAGGATAAACACAAGAAGATCTCAACAGATAAACTCTACTTAGGTATATGCCCATACATATACCTAAGTTATCAAGTAACCCATCTCAATCATGAGGAAACACAAGAATTGTGAAATCGACGGATAACCACTACCCGGGTATATGCCCATACATATACCAAAGTTAGCAAGTGACCCATCTTAATCATAAAGTAACACAGGGTCAAAAGTCTCAGCTCAAACCAGGATTTTCATTATCGAAACCGTAGCTGCTGAAGAGCTCCGTCTCTAGAGTGTACAGTGGTCCTGTCACGACTCCGAGGCTGCCGCTCACTAACCTAGGACTGCTGAGGTACTCCTCCTGTCGAGTACTGCGGGTCTGCTGCCAACTACCAGGCGCTCCGTCCGCTGAGGGTCTGCTGCCAAATACCGGGCGCTACCCAGATAGCCTACTGAGGTACTCCTCCTGTCGAGTACCGCGGGTCTGCTGCCAACTACCAGGCGCTCCGTCCGCCGTGGGTCTGCCGCCAAGTACCGGGCGCTCCGTCCACTGGGCTAGTCGACTCACTCCAAGTCGAGTCGGTCAAGCAGTCGTCAGGTCTCAGCCGGCTACACGGTCTCCGTACTCTGCACGCTCGTCTCCGGGAGGGTCCGCTCCACGAGCTACTGGTCGATACTCCAAGTATCACAAAGTCCCACGAAGAAGTGCCTCAAAGGTCCGTCTCGTCACAGGGGTCTCAACGCAACAGACGGCGCGTCGATCGGACGTCCGGTCTGTGAGTAAATAGTCTTTTCGTCCCAGGGGCCCGGTTGGTTTCGAGTGCGAACCAATCCCGGCCGTATCTCAACTGTACCCCGAACTCCCATAGGGTATACTCAAAGGGACCGTTACTCAACGTAACTACCAACGCCGCTGACGGCTCGTCAAGCGGACGTCCTGTCTGAAAGATATCAGCTTTCCCGTTCCAGGGGCCCGGTTGGATTTCGGGAACAATCCAACCCGGCCATACTCCGACTGCATCCAAAACTCGGGCGGAGTATGTCAAAAGTTCCGTCTCATCAAGAGGAAGTCAACGAAACAGACGGCGCGTCAATCGGACGCCCGGTCTGTGAGTTATTGGCATTTTCGTCTCCGGGGCCCGGTTGGTTTTTAAGGAAAAACCAACCCGACCGCACTCCACCTGCGTCCAAACCTCGGGCGGAGTATGCCAAAAGATCCGTCTCACTAAGAGGAACAATACGCGACTGACGGCACGTCAATCGGACGTCCGTAGCTCAAGATATGAGCGTTTCCGCTCCGAAGGCCCGGTTGGTTTCGTGAACGAACCGACCCGGCCGAACTCAAAGTAACCCGAAACCTTGAGTGCGATATACCGAAACGACCGTCTCGATCCAAGGATCGCGTTGCCGCAGACGGTTCGTCATTCGGAGGTCCGAGGCTCAAGTTATGAGCCAAGAACCGAATCTGGTCCGAAACGGGGGGTCCGGGTCCGGGCCGACCCGGCCCGACCCCCCCCCCCCCCCCCCCCCGGGTGGCGCGGTGGCGGGCGGCGGCGGGCGGCGGCGGTGCGGCGGCCGGTGGCGGCGCGCGGCGGCGCGCGGTGGCAGCGCGGCGGAGGCGGCGGCGGGCCGCGGTGGCGGCGGCGGCGGGCTGCGCTGGCGGCAGGGTGCCGCGAGGCGGCGGCACGGTCGGCACGCGGGGGCTAAGCCCCCGCTTCTTCAAGGTCGGCGCGGCTATGCCGCGCCGTTTTGACAAATGGCCCCCCTCCAGGGGGCCCGCTTCTTGGAAAACCGGGGGGCTGTTGCCCCCCCCCCCCTTGTCACGGATGAACCGCCCCCCCCCCTCTCTTAAAGAGGGGGTTTTATTTAAGTGGCCGGGGAATTAAATTCCCCGGTTTTAATGGTATCCGGCCGGCCAGCTGGCCGGCCGATTTTCTCTAACGGGACCGGAATTTCCGGTCCCCCTTCGGCTTCCGACGCCGGCGGCCCGGCCGCCGGTCTCTTCTTCCGCCGCGGCCCGGAACCGGCCGCGGTCTTCTCGTCCCGCCGCGGCCCGGAACCGGCCGCGGTATTCGTCGTCCGGCGCGGTGCGACGGCACCGCGCCCCTTTCGCCGTGCCATGATTCCTTCCAACGCGGCGCGACGGCGTCGCGTTCTTGAAGATTCTCCTCGGCGTAACGCGACGGCGTTGCGTAAATTAAACGCACGGTAAACCGCGTGGTGCGACGGCACCACGCCGCTTGCTTCCACCCGCAAGAACAAACAAGAACGTTGGAGGGGGTTCGGCCGTGTTCGTACGGACCGGCCCCCCTCACGTTAAATTAATAACGCATCTTAAAATAATCAACATCCCATGTTTGTTATACGAACCACAAGAAGGATGAAATAATTAAATATTAAATCAACCACCCCTACCTTGGGTACAAGATCGAGGATTCGACTATGTCCGCGGAAGACGGCGTCGCGGAATTCGGGCGTCGCGGTCGTCGTTCGTCAAATCCGTTGACGAAGAGGCGCGTCCGAAGAAGCACGTCGTTGGCGAATCCTTGTACGCCGACGAAGGTTTTTCCGAGGAAGGTGCGGTGTTCTCTCTCGTTGACACCGAAGACGAAGAAGAGCGGAGCGGCGTTCTTCGTCGGAAAAAGAGCGTTCCTCGTCAAGTCTTGCGGAAAGTCAAATAAAAGGTAACATCGAACTCAAGAACCCTTACCTCGAAAGTCGCACGTTGACGGAGTCGTGGAAAAATCGGTGTCGATTCCTTTGACGTTGGAGGAAGAGTTGTTGTCGAAGGCGTTCGTCGCGGAAAACCGACTCGGAAGGGATGACGCGGAAGAAGTACGTCGCGTCGCGGATACGGCGTCGCGGATGGATCGTGTTCTTCGGCGGAGAAGTTCTTCGTTGAAGAACGACGTTCTTCGCGTTCTTCGTTGAGTTTGAAGAAGAAGAGGAGGCTCTCCAAAAGCTCTCAAGGAGACAAACCAAACAACCCAAAATAAAATAAGACCACTTCTTATTTTATTATTACAAAACACATTAGAAGAATTTCAAAAGTTTGAAATTCAAAAGAGATAACTCCACATTTAACTCACTTATTTAATATACATGAATTGTATAATTAAATATAAGTTAACTTGTCAAGCCATTAAGAGGGAGAGTGGGGAGTTGAAAAGGTGGGGGTTCGTGTGGGCCCCACCACACTTAATCCTCCCAAGGGAGGTTAAGTGGGTGTGGGTCCCACTTCCAACCTCCTTTGAGAGGTTTTAAGAAGTTAAAATAAAATTTGTCTTAAACAAATTTTATTTAATTCAACTGAAAAACCCCAAAACTAACTTTCAACTTGCAACAAACGCAACTCCCGAAAAGGTCTCTTTAAGCGATTATCGGCGCTGCGAGTTCATTGGTGCCCTCGGATTTCAATTCCGAGCACCGGATCAAAAGTTAGGAATTCCCGCTCGTTCGTTCACTGAACGTACCCGAGCCAAACTTCGGAAATTAATTCCGGGCACTCCGGGCCTCGGAATCAGGTGCCGTCTGAAACCGCGCTCTTGTAAAATTCTAAAGAAAATTAAGAAAAAATTTCTCTTGAATTTTACGGGTCTTTACACCCTAATTCTATAGGATAAGTTTAATTATACCAAAAACAACCTTAGGAATAAAATATGACCATTTAGGTCCACTTGGATTAGATTATGACATTTATTATTATTTTATTTAAAGAAGAGTTAAAATAGTAAAAAACAAAGTTTAATAAATAAAACATTTTTAATATTGGGTTATGCATAAGATAAATTCGACTATAAATATTAATTAGAAACACAAAAATATTTCCTAAATAATGGTATTTTATTTATAATTTTTAGACATAAAATAATTTAATTTATTTGTGACACACTGATGATGCAGTAATTACCTTATTAATGAAACATTAACATAATTGATGTTATAAATACCCAAATAAATGTAATTTGAAACTTTTTATGAATTAAACTAATTTTATAGGTTAATATGACATGTTAGTATTGATTTAATTAATGTTTTTAGAAATAATCATTCTGTTATGATTTTCACAAAAATCAAGTACCAAATAGTGTTAAAATTGACATAAAATAGTTTTTAAAACAAATATTATATTATTAATTGTTATTCTATTCTTAAAAATATAAGGTTCGTCCAAATGACTTATATGAGGTTATATATATTAATAATGAACCACTTGGGGTTCTTTTGGCTTTTTATAGTAAGTTTATTAACCATATAGTGTAAGCAAACAAAATGACGTGGTAAAAGTTAAATTATTTAACTTAAAGTTAAATCTAAATGATAAGGTTAAAATAGTAACCTAAACTTGTCTAAAACCTATTGGTTTAGAGTATTTTGACCCATCCCCACCTTAGCTTATAAATAAATCAATTTTGAGCTATTAAAAACCGAATATGACTTTATTATAAAATAATATTTTAAGTTTTCCTAAGGTACCCCTCTCCTCCCTTATAAAAAGAGCACCCCTTCCCTCTTCTCTTCACACCCTTTTGAGCCTTGAAGCTCAGAAAAAACCTACCAATTTCTCTTCTCAACCTCTCTAGTTATATCATAGAGGTTCTGGTCTTCTCAAAAGACCAACTCTAGTGCCCTAAGAAGAAGTTTAAAGGAGGTGTGTCGAGGAAGAGGTAATCTCTTCTACCGATTCTTTCATGTTTTCTTTCTTCTTAAACTTCTTCTTATTTAGTTGTTTCATTATAAAGTAATAAAATCAGTATCACTAATATACTGATATGTTATTATAAATATGAAACAACCCCATTTCACATTCTATCCATCCTACGGAAAATGAAATCACCGCGCCTGCGTACGTACGGAATACCGTCTCCATGGTGTAAATAAATAACTATATATGATTATTGTAAATTTATATTTATTATTAAATATTATTCATACACTTAAATACAATTCCACGATCATGGTAATGATATCATTGCTCGTGCGTACGTACAGACTATCGTCTCCACGAACGCGATGAGATTCATTTTCCATGATTAACCATTCAAGTACGATTATAAAGTATATATAATAAATAATCATGAAAGATATTACATAATAATGATACTGAATTTATGTACATATATGTTTCATTTACTTAATTCCATTTAATTCAATAAGGAAATGAAAACAGCGTTCATGCGTACGCACGACCTACCATCTCCATGAACGGTGTATTTCATTCCATTTATCGATCTATCAAATATATTTATATACTGAATATATATTACATATAAATCATGTTTTACATTATTGAATTAAGTAAATCATGATATAATTAATAATATCAAGAACAACATGACGATAAATGAAACGATTTTACCCAAAATGCCGCTTTAACATGGAATTTACAAAAGAACGGGTAATATAAAGTCATAAGTGAACCATATATGATATCATAACAATGAATATGATTCTGTAATAAGTCAATGAAATTATTTAAATCATTATATAGGAGGTTTGGATACATACGAAGCATATCGGACCTAAGGTAAGGGATAACTATTTCAATCTCGTTCTTATCTGAGATTGTTATTCGTAAGTATTTATTGGGTTTATTGTTATCATCCATTACCATGTTTTCTAAAAATGTTATCATGTATTTTTAAATTCATTTTTACCCATTTTTAAAATTTACCACAAGTTATGAAAGGAATCTTACTTTTGTTTACCACACGGGGAAATTTTTGAATTTTCCGACAAAATTACGAGAAGAATGTTATTTTTAACTTATACGGCGTGAACGGATTATTACGGTTTCATAAAGCCTCACTTTCATGAGGATTAATCTACAAGATTTTATTACTATTTTCAAAAAAATACTTTTATTTTAAAATTTCATGCCATTTTGTGAAAAGAAAATGATTTTGAAGAAGAAAGTATATTTTCCTCAACAATTCATTTCAAGTGTTTTATCAAAACCATTTTCAATCTAAGATGACATTATTTCATATGTGTATGTTTCAAATATAATGTCTCTATGATTTACATTTTTTCACTTTTCTTATGATTAAATATACATTTGTTGTATATGTATTATGTGATGATGGGATGATGTTTATGAAACCCGTTTTATTCTTTGGGTTATGATGAATGTTTTACATTTATTTTGTGGCATAAGTATGAATGACTTCATTATGAGATGGGTGGGACCTATATCTCCCTCCAATTAATTGGGTAAAGATTTATATCTCATGAGATAGACATGGCTGGAATGGAAAGTTAATATGGTTCAGTGTTATAGGACTGAAATGAGGATTGAACTCGATTCAGAAATGGACTTTGTCCACTAAGATGGTCTTGGCAGCAATGCCTTGGCTACTATGGAAATAAAATCTTGTGAATAATGGTTTGTAACAATTAAATGTTTTATTCCCATCCTATTTTATCATGATTAATGCTCTTTTATGATCTTTTGCTTACTCACTACCAAGATTTATTTCACAGCTCAATATTTTGATGTTTAAACATTATGTACATGTCTTGAAGTTCAAATGTATATGGTTTGTTTTATTTTTTTCCATGCTTACCCTTACTGAGCATTTGAGCTCACCCTTTATAGGTTTTCTTTTCCCCAAGATATAAAGAAAGGTTTTAGGTAAGAAAACAAGGGGAAAATATTTATGGGATATGTTGAAGATCTTTCACCAAGATTAGAAGATTATGTTCCAAGTTTCCAAAGACACTAAACTATTACGGTCCTTCAGTGTCTGTTTTTGTAATGTATTAAGTATTTCGCAAAAGTAATGTAATGTCCATGTACGTCAAGCTTTGGGTCTCTACAGTTGGTATCAGAGGAAAGGTTTAGTTAAATTTTGGAAACTAGGATGTGAAAACTTTTGGGAAATCCCTAGAGATATTTCTAAGGTATATCTAGGGATGTCCCTAAGGATAAGTATACGTATAGGTTATAGAATTACGGTAACGATCTTAGAATTTAACCTAAGATGTTAGCTATTGACGGTACTCCCCCTTTATTATTTTTTTTTCCTAGCATGATTTTTTCCTCTCACACTATTCTTTCTAGGTTTTAGAAAATGGTTGAAAACCGGAAGATTCACGATAATGGAGGATATGATGCACAATGCAATGATATTATTCATGGGAAACCAAATGAAACAGGATTTGTAAGTCCAAACATCATTATTATGATTAATCAGCAATCTCATAATATGATCAATAATCTCAACTTTGGTAAGTTTCCCGACTCAGCTAATAAGAGAAAGATGGAGTTTCTGGATGATCATAGAGGAAAGAAAGTTCAATTTCTCTCATGTAAATCATGTGGGAAGAGGAATCAAGGAGTATGTTTCAAAGGAACTAGAATATGCTTTCGGTGCAGAAAAGAAGGACACAAATCTAGTAAGTGAAAAGGAAAAGGTTCAGTTAACACCATGGAGAAGGATAATTGTATTGTTTCGACATAAAAAATGATTAGATGTTTTAAATGTGGAATGTATGGGAATTATGCAAACCAATGCCCTAAGGTAAAATCTCATGAAAAGAATAAGCATGGTCATATTGGTAGTATTTATGTGGATGATGATGAGGAGACTACAAATGATATATGAGATGAATGAAGTGTTGAAGCTTGGTCAATGGTTTAAGAAGGTAGTGGAATAATTACATGTTTATCAAGAGTAATGTTTTATAAGTAATCTCATGGTACTATGGAATAATGAGACATCTAAGGATTGTTACACTATTTTTTTCCTTATGTTTTTGAAAGTATATGTTGAATGGTACCGGTAACCATGAAAGGTTATTCATATATTTTTGGAAAGCACCTAATATGCACATAAAGAAGGGATAAAGAGATAATGAAATGTTTTATAGTATTAATGAGCTCTTGACTGATATAAGGACAATGTGATATCATGGTTTGAGTATATAGAATTTTTGGGATTTTGGTATGTGGAAAGAGTTACCTTTTGACAGCATTCATGTTTTCACTATGGTTCTATGATAATTTATGTTTCAAAAGAATACAAGATTAAGGTATTCACGTGTTTGGAATGCGATCAACAATATATATCTTATGATATATGGGGGATAAATGATGGTATTCACATGCTCGGTAGATGACATTTCTAGAAATTGTTTTTCTTTATTCTATAAGCTTAGACAGAAGTATTTTGGATAAGCCTAAAGATTGGAAGAGATTATGTTGGACATAAGTCTGTATTGTTTTTTGGCTAGAACCTTTTTTCGATATTATTTATGGAATGTTATAATAATGTAGTTTTAGAAAAAGGACAACTCGTAGGAGGGGCGACAACCCATCTTGTCAGACAAGGTTGTGGGAATTGAACCCACAACCACAGTGCGACAAGCCTTTATTTCCTACCACTGGCCTTCAAGAAGTCCCTGGTTAGTAGAAACTTGTTTTATTTTATTAAGCGGTATGATAGATGAAGTATAAGTCCATTGTTGGAATCATATACGGTTAATCTCACCATAGATGGACTTATGTATATTTAATAACTTATGCTAACTTTTTGTGATAGAAACAGATGGGATGACTTATCATTATATCACATGATCTGCTAACACTTCACTAATGACAAATTCAACTTCATTTATTTAAGAGATGAAGTGGAAATTGTCCAAGGAACGACCAACGGTGAGATTGTACCAAAATCAATAAAGTATTTCTTCTAATTCCAATTTCTGCAACTTTACGGAAATGATATTGGAAACCAAAAATGTTGTCCTAGTGTCCTTAAATCTGATGAATCAGATGGTACCTTAAATCATCACAAATTTATGGCTTTGTGATTATTGGATTTTTTATAACCATGTTCTCTACCACTCTTCATCAGAACATGATGGTTAGATTTCTTTTCCATATCCATATTTTTATCTATGTTCCCCTATGTGGAAACCCAATGATTAGTTAATTTGGGTAACTGTTACGTTTCATACATTGGTTTTTAAAGTTCAGTTTTGGTATTCCTTTTTATGATGTGGGTTTCTATGAAAGAAACTTTCAAGTTAAAAACCACTTATAACCCCGACGAATTTCGAGGGAGAAATTCATTTTAAGGGGGGTAGAATGTAACTCCACGAGATTTTATGAGATATATTATTTTTAATTTCTTTTATGTCTTCTAGTATACACTACACCAATATTGGCTTGTTCTATAGGCAACACCGTATTAGCTTGCAGTATACGCAACACTATTCTTGGCTCGTGTTACACACAAATTCAAGTTCATTTTGTGCAAATTATTCTATGCAACATTAAGTATAGATTTATTTTAATGTATAAATGAAATAAGTTTTGATTATGTTATACAGAACACCAAACTGAGCTTTCACTACACACAACCCTAACTTGGCTTGCATTACACGCAATCAATACCTTCTTCAATAGCGTGTGTAGTACGCAATACCAAGTTTCACTAAACGAGATATTATTATAATATTTTTATGAACTAGCCATTATGAATAGTAATAACCACTTTTTGAAATTTTATTTTTCAAAATGGACTTCATTATTGGATTCAGAATATCAAAATTATCCAAGGGTGAATTTTTGGTATTTTTCTGAAAACTTTCAATTTTTAATGAATAGTGAAAACACTAGGTTACTATTTAAAAACCGACTTTTTATTTAAATAGTTATTTATCTTAATTTATTTTAGGTAAAAATTGATAATTCATACCTATATAAGTATAATTTAACTAATTTGAGTCATTTTATAATAATTTTATATATATAAAAATTTTATTGAAGTTTTTACCGTCTTTTACCCACCTCCAAGAAGAATTTGAAAATTTACATAAAACATAATTTTACCGCTTCTGTGAGTGGAATTTCAAAAATCCAAGAGACATAGTATATATCATGGAGTAAAATGTGGTTCAATAAGATAAAAATAATTTTTGGTGAATAGTAACTTTTTACTTTTATTTACCACAGTTAAAAGTAAATAGGGTAAATTAGGGTAAAAATGATATTATTATTACCCTAACACATGTCTTAATTGTATTGGATAAGTTTAATTCGACCAAAAAAACCTTAGGAATAAAATATTACCATTTAGGTCCACTTGGATTAGATTAGGACATTTGTTATTATTTTATTTAAATAAGAGTTAAAATAGTTAAAATCAGAGTTTAATAAATAAAACATTTTTAATATACAGTTATACATAAGATTTATTCAACTATAAATATTCATTAGAAATATAAAAATATTTCCAAAATAATGGTATTTTATTTATAATTGTTAGACATTAAATAATTTAATTTATTTATGACACAATGATGATGCAGTAATTACCTTATTAATGAAATATTAACATAATTGATGTTATAAATACCCAAATAAATGTAATTTGAGACTTTTTATGAATTACACTAATTTTATAGGTTAATATGACATGTTATTATTGATATAATTAACTTTCTTCGAACTAATCATTCTGTTATAATTTTCACAAAAATCAAGTACCAAAGAGTGTCCAAATTGACATAAAATAGTTTTTAAAACAAATAATATATTATTAATTGTTATTCTATTCCTAAATATATAAAGTTCCCCCAAATGACTTAGATAAGGTTATATATATTAATAATGAACCACTTGGGATTCTTTTGTCTTGTTATAGCAAGTTTATTAACCATATAGTGTAAGAAAACAAAAAGACATGGTAAAAGTTAAATTATTTAACTTAGAGTTAAATCTAAATGATAAGGTTAAAATAGTAACCTAAACTTGTCTAAAACCTATTGGTTGATAGGATTTCGACCAAGACCTACCTTATATTTGAAATAAATCAATTTGGAGCTATTAAAAACCGAATATGACTTTATTATAATATAATATTTTAAGTTTTCCTAAGGTGCCCCTCTCCTCCCTTATAAAAAGGGCACCCATTCCCTCTTCTCTTAACACCCTTTTGAGCCTTTAAGCTCGTCCAAACCCTACCAATTCCTATTATAAACCTCTCTAGTTATATCATAGAGGTTCTGGTCTTCTCAAAAGACCAACTCTAGTGCCCTAAGAAGAAGTTTAAGGGAGGTGTGTTGAGGAAGAGGTAATCTCTTCTACCGATTCTTTCAAGTTTTCTTTCTTCTTCAACTTCTTCTTATTTAGTTGTTTCATTATAAAGTAATAACATTAGTATCACTAATATAATGATATTTTGTTATAAATATGAAACAACCCCATTTCACCTTCTATCCATCCTACGGAAAATTAAATCATCATGCGTGCGTACGTACGGAATACCGTCTCCATGTCGTGGTGTAATATGTTTTCGACCACCACCTTACTTGGATGGGTATAATGGTGTAAATAAAAAACTATATATGATTATTTTAAATTGATATTTGTTATCAAATATTATACATACTCTTCAATACAATTCCATGATCATAGGAATGATATCATCGCTCGTGCGTACTTACGGACTACTATCTCCACGAACACGATGAGATTCATTTTCCATGATTAACCATTCAAGTATGATTATAGAGTATATATAATAAATAATCATGAAAGATATTACATAATAATGATACTGGATTTATGTACATATATGTTTCATTTACTTAATTCCATTTAATTCAATAAGGAAACGAAAATAGCATTCATGCGTACGCACGGCCTACCATCTCCATGAACGGTGTATTTCATTCCATCTATCGATATATCATATATATTTATATACTGAATATATATTATATATAAATAATGTTTTAAATTCTGGGATTAAGTAAATCAGGATATAAGTAATAATATCAAGAACAACATGAACGATAAATGAAACGATTTTACCCAAAACGTTGCTTTAACATGGAATTTACAAAAGAATTGGTAATATAAAGTCATAAGTGAACCTTATATGATATCATAACAATGAATATGATTCTGTAATAAGTCAATGACATTATTTAAATCATTATACATGAGTTTCAGATACATACGAAGCATATCGGACCTAAGGTAAGGGATAACTATTCCAATCTCGTTCTTATCTGAGATTGTTATTCGTAAGTATTTACTGGGGTTATTGTTATCATCCATGCCCATGTTTTCTAAAAATGTTTTCATGTATTTTTGAAGTCATTTTTACCCATTTTTGAAATTTACCACATGTTATTAATGGAATCTTACTTTTATATACCACACAGGGAACTTTTTGACTTTTCCGACAAAAGTACGTGAAGAATGTTATTTTTAACTTATACGGCGTGAACGGATTTTTACGGTTTCATAACGCCTCATTTTTATGAAGATTACTATACAAGATTTTATGACTATTTTAAAAAAAATACTTTTCGTTTAAAATTGCATGGAATTTTATGAAAGGAAAATTATTTTGAAGAAGAAAGGATATTTTCCTCAAGAATTCATTTCAAGTGTTTTATCAAAACCATTTTCTATATAAGATGACATTATTTCATATGTGTATGTTTCAAATATAATTTCTCTATGATTTACATGGTTTCACTTTTCTTATGATGAAATATCCATTTGTTTTATATGTATTATGTGATTATGGGATGATGTTTATGAAACCCATTTTATTCTTTGGGTTATGATGAATATTTTAAGTTTATTTTGAGGCACAAGTAAGAATTATTTCATTATGAGATGGGTGGGACCTATATCTCCCTCCAATGCATTGGGTAAAGATTTATATCTCATGATATATACATGGCTGGAACAGAAAGTTAATCTGGTTAAATGTTACAGGACTAAAACGAGGAGTGAACTCAATTCAGAAAGGGACTTTGTTCATTAAGATGGTCTTGGCTGCAATGCCTTGGCTACTATGGAAATAAAATCATGTGCATAATGGTTTGACACAATTAAATTTTTTATTCCCATGCTATTATATCATGATTAATGTTCCTTTATGATCTATTCCTTATGTACTTCCAAGATTTATTTCACAACTCAAGATTTTTATGTTTAAACTTTATGTTCATGTTTTGAAGTTCAAATGTATATGGTTTGTTTTATTTTTTTCCCATGTTTACCCTTACTGAGTATTTGAGCTCACCCTTTATATGTTTTCTTTTCCCCAGGATATAAATAAAGGTTTTAGGTAATAAAAAAAGGGGAAGATCTTTATGGGAGATGTTGAAGATATTTCACCAAGATTAGAAGATTATGTTCCAAGTTTCCAAAGACACTAAACTATTACGGTCCTTCGGTGTCTTTTTTTTATGTATTAAGTATTCCGAAAACGTAATGTAATGTCCATGTACGTCAAGATTTGGGTCTCTACATTGTACTTTACCTAGTGTCTTAAGGATGAGGTTTTTGTTTTTGGGCCTATGTGTATGTTGGTGGGATGTGATGTGCATGTGGCCTGGGTGTTTTTAGGCCGGATGTGATATGTGTCCTAGGTGCATGTGGGTAGGTTGTGATAGTGGGTCTTGGGGAAGAGCATGGTAGATTTCGGACGTTTTCCATTAGGGATGAGAATTTAACCAGTGGTAAGTGGTGAGGGGTACCCAAATATCGATGTGATTATTATTATTTTACTTTACTTGACTTGGGTTATTTGTTGAGCATGCCTTTGTGAGGTTGGGGTGAATAGTATTCTTTTTTTTGTTCTTTTGAGTCACTGTTGTTTTCTCACAGGGGAATTAGTATGCTTCTCCCACTTGTGCACAAGTAACATGGGATTTTCCTACCGAGTAAACTTGTATGTTCACTATATATATGTTAAAAAATTAGGTCTCTAGGGACATTATGCGGATCCTATTAGACCTTAATAGCTTGAACCTTGGGGACAATTTTTGTCTCATTGTTTAGTTTTATTTTGGTACTAACTTTGGAGTTTTATTTGTAGTTATAGTAGTTTTACATTAAACATGCATATGGGATAGATTTTTGTTTCCTTATATATATCTATCTTGGAGTTTTTTGAGGTTGATCTATATTATCTCCCGATGTTTTTTTCATTAAAAAGGTTAATGCCTCCCATAATGTGTGAATTTTTACCTACCTTTGGTGCTAGTCTCCACCCTTGAGCCTATTGGAGGTGGGGATTGGGTTCATTAACACTCCTTCATCTTGAGGAAGGAAGGTATTGACATCTTGTTATCCCTTACCTCATCTTGATGATGGTAGGTCGTGAAACTATATTAGAGTGGTTGTATAGATAACAAAATAGGTTAGTATTTTACTTGAGTTTATGTTAAATGTCTTCTATAACCACAAATGATACTATGGTATGAATAATTGTTGTTATTTTTGATAAATAAAAGGATTTTAATTGAAAATTTTATGGCTAAGGATATCATAGTATATATCCCCCTCATACGATTGATTATTAAGATTGATATACTCACAATAACCATTCCTTGTTTTATTGAATGGATTCAACTAGAGGAACCAACTTAAAAATGGATGTGAAGCCAAATGAGTTATTTTTCATGTTGATTAACCTTGAGGAATATATGTTATAGTGAAATCTATGAGTGTTATTCATAACCATCTATCTTGTTATTTGATTGAAACCATAAACATAGTTGATTTCCTAACACACAAAATAATTGAAAAATGGTTTTCCATGGATGTTCATGGGATAAGGATCATAAAGTTAAAATGATTCAACATTCATTTTGTAAAAATATGGTAATAATAACCTTACGGATTTTCTTAAAGCAATGTCAAGTTATTTTTAATGTATTAAATGAGGTAATAATGAAATAATAATCCAAAGGTAAAGGAAGCGTTTAGTTAATTCCATGAAGTTAAATAATGTTATTGCCATAAAATAAATTGAATGATTAAAATGAGGGGATTATGGGAATTAAGAAAATAGATTTTCTAGGGTGAAATATCAATAAAGGGATAAGAAGGGCCATAAAGAAAAAAAATCAATGCCAAATTCCATTCTTGTTCAAACTGATGAAATTACAAATGAAATATGTAAGGTATGGGTTTTAACATGAATTAGTGTTTGATATTATTGAATCTTCATACATGATTCATATTTTTTATTATAGTAAGGATTTGTTAAGGAGTAAAATTGAAAATAAATGTTGATAGATTATGAATAATATTAAATTATTATGGTTACTATATATAGGGATTAAAGATTTGTGATTTATTGGTAGATTTAAGGATGATCATAGGTTCAAAATCATTGTTACTATTTTGTTGTTATATCTTACAGGAGTACACTATGAGATATTTTTTGAGTATTTATTGATGTTTGAGGAGTGTATAATACTTATGATTAATGTGTGAGATGTTATTTTAGGAATAATTATCTTTTAATTTTGTGGAAATAAGATTAATAGTATTTATAACCATTATGGTTTATATTATCATTGATCATTAATGTTATTTTTTATGATGTTAGTCATAATTATGGTAATATTATTTTAATTTTATTAATAAATTATTAGTAAAAGGACAAAACATTTGTTGATTGATGATTCATCGCATTCAGCAAGGTCAGGGGGCTTAAACCCAAAACTGAATAGAGACAACGGTTCAACACTTACCACTGGTATATATGATGTCCTAATTATTATGAAATTTTTATTTTATTTTTTGAAACATATGTATTATTATAAAGATATCCATGTTATTGAATTGACATTTGGTGATTAAGAGGTTAATGTTATTTCAGAATATGTCAACAATTTTGGGAACCTTATTTGATTATGTTAAACAGAACATAATATGATTTTAATTATGTATTAAAGGTTTAATTAACTATTAGATGCATATATTATTTTAATGAGGCTTTATGGTGGTTAAAGTTATTTATGGAAATTATTATCATTTCATGGAGATTATATGTTCATGCAATATACATTTTTAGGTATATGACATTATGTTGATTTAACAAAAATGATAAAATTATTTTGGAAGAATATCGGAAAAATTGTATCTAATTTTTGGGTTCTAATTATTTTCTGAGATATTTTTAAGAAGTCGAGGTTATAGACTTTTCGAATAATCTATGTTGAACTTTGGGTGTTATCATAGGGTCTTAGGATATTATTATTGTATTTATTCATGTGAAGGTTTATTTTTTTTGGGAATTATCTTATCTTGTTCTATACATTGTGAATTTTCTTAAAGATTAATGAATGGAGGTGTATCATTTTTCAATTATGGATTTATATGATATTATAAAACCATATTTTACCAGTTTATGCATACAAAATATTCTTGGATAATCACCATTTTGAGAAAAATATGAGATTGGGGTTGAAATTGATTAAGGGGTAAAAGTATACTTATCAAGTAAGTATATTTCCTTAAAATTTATGTCTATATAGAAATATAATTCATCAAGTTTATGAATAGGATCTTGAAAAATAAATCTACCCTACTACCTTCATTTCTAATAAATCTACGGTCTCTTCACCCATCATAGATCTAAGAGTTTATGATTGTTAACTTTCTCTTAAACAAGTTTTCTAGAACTCCCTATCAATATTTGGGATTTATTTTTCTTTTATAAGTCTATATATCAACTGCCCACAATTTTCTACTACATGAAACTTTTTTTTGTTTTATTCTATATGAACATCATACTTTCTTTCACTCTTATCCAGAAGATGTTTTGTTAACCCTTTTACAATATGCGATTTAAATAAATGAATTTTCATATTGATATCCTTTGATTACTAAGAACGAATTAAAATTTTGAGGACGAAATTTAATAAATGGGGAATAATTTAATACCCAATGATTTTAAATGAAATATTATGTTTGATAGTGATCAAAATATGAAACACCAAGCTTATATGGATAGTGAAATATTATTATTTAAATATTTCTATTATAACATAGCCTTCATATATAAGTTTATGAATAAGATTAATAAAATTAAGAAATATATAATGTCTCAACTTATTACTAATGTATTAATTATTTTCTATGAACTACAAACTCAATTTTTAGTAATGATCTTTTATTCTACAAAACTACTTTTTCTTCTAAAATGGTTTTTCTTTCTTTTTTTCAAAGGATATTATAATAAATTTTTGGAACATTTAGATATTTTAATTTATAAAAATTATAACATTTTTCAAATCATCATGTTAAAATTATCATATTATTAATTTTTTGTAATTTTCTAACAAGTTTTTTTTTCAGTGAATAGTGAAAATACTAATTTTTATTTAAAATGGTATTTTAATTTATTATAATTATAACGTAAAAATATATTTTATATTTGATTTAAAATTTAATTAGTCTATTTTTATTTAATATAATCCAATTATGTTTTTTATAGGAATTTTATACTTATATTTAGTATAAAAAACTGATACTTAAAAATGACATTTATCTGAAAAAATATTTTTAATTGTGTTATTAGTATTTAATTTTAAATTAAATTATTCAAATTTTGTTCTTTGAGTTTTAAAAAATGGATTCCATATTTATAATAATTTTATCCATTTTTTTCAATTTTCCTATTTTATTTTTCGTAAATATAAATAGTAAACATAGTAATTATTATTACCAATGAAAAGGGTAACTAGGGTGATTAAGTCTATAAATAAGATTATAGGGACTAATAAATGACCCTGATATTTAAATTAATTTTATTTAATTACTATATGTGATACATAAAAATATATAGGTCTAATATATAGATTTTTTCATTTTTATGTTTTTTTATCCTTAATAATATTTCTTGTAATGAAAAGTTAAATTTGTCAGACACTTGTTTTAAATAAATATAATATTTTTATCATTGGTATACTGATAGGATATTTTAAATTTTAAATTTTAATTTTGAAACTATATTATTTAAATTCCTCATGATAATTTAATTTAAATTTAAGCGAATAAATATTTATATTAAATTCCTATGCAACACTGATGTTGTAATTATTCAATTTATAGGAAAATAAAATAAATGATATAAAAATAGTAAGAGTAGTATAATTTGAAGGAATTATTGTGAAAAATGATTTTTTATATATTTATATCTAATATCATAGTGGTTTTTGTCCTTTTTTTTAAGTACACTATTTACATGATGTTATTAAATTCAATGTAAATTAGTAGTTCGAAAATTGACATTAATGATATTTTATAATAAATAATATTTTATTAAATGATTTAAAGTTCATAAAAAAATTATATTCGGAAAAATGAATGTAATATGGTTGATAACATCAACCATTATACATTTATTGGTCTTTATTAATTTTATTATAATGTTAATAACCTTTAAATAATAGAAAACATTACTATAATGATAATTGTTAAAAGGATTAACAATTGGTTAAAACAAAAATATAATTGTAAAAATGTGTTCTAAACTTGTAAAAAACTAGTTTATGTGAATATTTCTTCACATAGTCATGTAATATTATAAGATATATTCAATTTTAAACAATTTGGATATCAACATTAATTTATATTAAATCAATAATTTAATAACTTCCAAAATTTCCCCTCTACTATATTATAAAAGGGAACAACTTATTCTCATTACTTAATGCATGAAGTCCTTTTTCTAGTCAATAAATTCTCTAATAACATCCTTGAATCCATACCGATGTTCTTGAGGCATTGTTTCTATCATAATACTAATCATAGTGGTCTTAAACTATTAACAAATTAAGACTTTCTAAAGAATATGTATAGTTTTTAATAGTATATTTTTGTTTTATTTCTTCTACCACATCCTTAAAATTTTATTAATCCATTATAAAATAAAAAATGTATCTTTGGTATAATTAAATGATATTATGTTACTTTTATAACCTATAACCTTCTCCGACATCCATTATTTTGGAAATGAATTCATCAATTGAGTGTGATGCAAACTACAACCCTACTAAATGATTTAATTCGTTTTATCGCACCACCTCCCATATATGGTTATAATTATATTGTTAATTTATATATATTATACTAATAAAAAAATTCATTCTGAAAATATAATATATTATTTACATTCTTACCTTTATAATCACTAAAAATGATAATGTTGTTCGTGCGTATGTGTGGACTATCGCCACCACGAAGTGACGCAATTCATTTTTCATCACCACTTACATGGATAATATATATAACTATTATTAAAAATAATAAACAATTTATGATATTAAAATAACTATTTAAGGATAATATGATACATAGTATCTTTCCATAATGATTGTTGAATAATTGAGATGTTACTCATTCTTACGTACAGTATACCATCTCCAAGATTGTAACATAGTACATTTTTTATAACCAACATTCATTATTTTTTAAAAATATAATTCATGTATAAAAATGGTAAATATTTCAACATTATTATTCTGTAGATGTTCAAATAATTATCTATTTAACTATAATCAACTAGACAATGTCATTTTGGACTTATGAACTGAATATCTTAAAAAAATTGACATGAACATAAATTATTAATTAATTATTATATAATGGTAATAAGTTAGGTAAATGGAATAATATAAATCATAAATTTTATCAATAAAGTAAATAATTACCATATTAAAAGTGACTTCTTAGAATAAAAAACATTAAATTATAGGTTTACATTAAAATGAATTATTTTATTCTATGACTGTAGTTTTAAAATTATTTTATATATGTATTTATATAGATTTAAAATAATTATAAAGGAAATATTATGTCTATTATTTACTTTATTTATAATTTTGTTAAAATAATGATTTTTATAGAATCTTTTTCCTTTATTTTACAAAAAAAATAATGATCTATTTTAACATATATGATTACAACAAATTTTCTGGCAATCATAACTATTATTTGATGTTGAGATTACATGATAATTTTTCATGTTTTATTCAAGGTAAAACCATATTTCAAATTTTTTGGAATTTTATTTTTGAGAATTATTTTTTAATAAGATGGGATATATCAATATAAAAAAATTATTTTGTTTGAAAAGAACATTTTTTTATTCATGATTTTACATATTTTGTTAATATTGTTGGTAATTTTTTATAAGGACGGGTGGTAAAATTTTAAACCAATGTTTGGTGATTCCTTTATATATCTCTAATTAACTAGGTTAGGAATCATAGTTAACTTATTATTTTACCCCTAAGATAGTATTGGAATATACTATGGTTTTTTTCCAAATATAGGACAAAGTTAACTGATTAGGTTTTTTCTAATATATAATGGGAATATACTATAATGGTTATTTCATGTATAACTGTGATGGTTATTTCAATTTTAACTGGGTTTTTTAGACTATGTATAACCATGATTATTATTCAATGTGTAACCATCAAGGTTACTACAAATATAAGATTTATATTAAAATTATTTTATTGTTTTATAAATTTAGAACATATGCATGCAATGGGTGTTAAAAGTTACATTGAGAAATAATTGGTTATTTTCATTTGTAAATTATTATTTTCATAATATTATTGAATAATGAGGTAAATGTATTTATTTTTTAGTTTTTCATGTTTTTATGTATACTAATTTATTTCTTCCATTTCATGTCCTTAATAATCTTTTCGTTGTCATCCCACATTTTAAAATAATTTTTACAAGGTTTATGGATTACTAAGGAAAATAAGAAGTCATGTTTAAATTCATGACGATTTGTCATGAAAATAAAAAATAATTTTTTAAAGGTTCTCTTGATGGTAAAAATGGATACTAAACATAAGTTTCCACTATGTGATATATGGGGTTGTTATGTAAGATTTATAACCTAATTATATAAAACACTATACCTAAAAGTTCTTTGGGAATGAATAAAAATTAATTTTATTCTATATCATGATAATCTGTAAAGTATAAGTCTATGAACCTACAATTATTCCATCCATTTTCACCTAAAATTTAAAATAATGACCAAAATCGTTAAATAAATTAAATAAATTCCACTTTTTCATCCCTGACTAGTCCAGCACATCATGTTGGGACAAGATTACCTTTATCACTAAAATCTGAGTTCATCATTAAAATCCTACACAATGTGGTTTATAAAGCATAATAATAAAACCATTATATATATTTTTATAACTTCATAATCAAAGACTAAAAAATATTTAATTCTTTGACGTACCTTCCCAACACCCCATATTATAGGTAGTTTACAAACCTGATGGATGTAAAAATGAAAACAATTTATAGAATCAAATTAATTTTCGTTCTATTAGTCATTAAGAGGTTATTTTTCATCCAAATAAACTATAATATATCCATGAAAATGACACTTAGTAGGTCTTTTAACTACCTAAAATTCATAATATTATATTACAAAATCATGTATCCTTAAAAATTAAGTAGTTATAATGCTACATACCACAAATATTTTGATGAAAATTATCAAAAAAGAACTGGAAAACAATTATTAGAAGAAGTTGTGTTTGATGAAATCTTATCATTTGAAACAAATGATGAAGAAAATTGAGGGAAACTTATATTTTCATAAACTAAATATATTTGGTATTTTTTAATAAGAATCTCTTGATTGTATGAATATTTTGTAGAATAAATATTATACTACTTGAACTGAAGGATATTTATTGAGAAATTAGTATGTATGTCCATGGAATAGTTGTAAAAATGTTTATAATTAAGAAATAAATATAATGAAGGATCCTATATTAGAAATTTTATCTTTTAAATGAATCTATATTTATAGACTTAATATCATAGGATAATGGGGGTTCATCTACTAGAGATATAACTTTCTCTTTAGTAATGATTTAAACATCTAGGATTTATAATTGGAATTGGAATGATAGAAGAGTTTGGAGCCAATTGTCTAAGAAAAATGCGGAGTTACAAAAAACACACCACCTTGACATATACAAAAAAAATAACTAGGTCATTATAATCACTTCATTCACTACATTAATTACTTGAATATTTAGATAAAGGATACCAAACCCACATATTAATTCACATGATAGTAATGAAGTATCGAGTGAAAATTTAGGGTCCTATAATTGCATCATTAAAGTGGTCTAATTTATTACAAAAGTGCCCTTATTTGGTAGTTATTCTAGTCATAAATGAAAGACTATAAGATAGAGTTTCTTTAGAAGATAAATTTGTAGGTAATAACTTATTGACATATATTAATTATTTCCAGAAAACTCTACTCATTTAATACATGGACCCAAAATATTTTAATAAAAACACTATGATTATTAATACCCATAGTTTCATAACCTAATGACTTGATGTTTAAGATTTTTTGGGAGTTTTAAAATTTTATAGGTTTATTAATCCAAATATAAACATCATATTTTTTAATGATGGAATTTTTTACAGATTCATAAGTAGCTGAGTTAGCTAACCCTTTAAAATTATAAAAGGGAATATTAATTTATTATGTAATTTGTATTTTCAATTCCTACCACCTAAATGTCACTTTTTAAAACTATTTTATCCCTTATACCTTACCATCTAGCTAGTCGGCAGAGGAGATTAAAGATAATCATTCACTCTTCCCTTCTCAGATAGAGAATCTTGATCCTGAAAATCTAGAACAATGATTTTTTTTGAAATCATTTCATTTTGAATCAATAGGTGTGAATCAAAATGTGAAACATGTTCTCAAAAATTCTCATACAGGTTAACAGTCTTATGATGAGAGCTACCATAAACAAGGGTTGGGGAGACTTCAGAGACATATGTGTTGGTTCCCAATCCATTATCTATAAGGCCACTCATTTTTTCATAATCCATGTTTTTATTCCATAAATAAATAACCTAATAATCTTAGGACACCAAATCCCCCTTAGGACATGGTATTTCATGTTTGAAATATTCATGCAATTAATTTTATCCCTGTCTGTTATTAGTTATTTCAAATGTGATGGGATCCTGAACAATTTCAAATTTTCTATGGAGCATTTCTGATTATTTTGAGTCTCATTCACTACCTCTTAGGTGTTTGGATATATTTAAATCTACATAAATGGATACTTATTTTCCACTCTCACATGATCATTAGTGGGTAATTGAATACTGGATTCGTTTTTCTAATCATGCCATCAATTTTTCACAACATAATCCACTATCTAAAAAATGTCACATAAATATGGGGTAACAATATACAGAGACTCAAAATCAAATTTATCACCATTTATAATTATATTTTCACTACCATGATGGGTGGTCTAGTGGAAAACATCCACTAAGACTATATAATAATAGAAATTTAGTTATTCAAAATTATTTTCATCCATCTCATGGGGTTCTCTAATGAATGAATCAATTTCATAATATATTAGGGGATTCAAAAACACAAAAATAATTCCATCATTACCCACCAAGATTTTAGATTTTATTTCACTCTGATGATAATGGCTTAAATTGATGTCCCATTATGGGAATACAAAAATTCAAGGATTGTGACTATATAATAAACAATCTCAAGAAGTGTATTACTAGAGTTCAAATTAGAACACTATATGGATGTATCCTTTTCCAACATGTTTGATCCTATAATTTTCAAAACCCTATATTTGATTATATATTAATTTCATGTCCTCTACATTTATAGGTTTGTCACCATTCACCATGAAAAATTTATAAATAAGGGAAAACAAACTAGATTCAAGTAATTCATTGAGATATAAATGGTTTTGAAAGACCGAAATCCTCTAATATTCTGTTCTTGAGATTCAAGACATATGTGAATTGTAAATAAAAGGATATTTCTATACTATAAACATCTTGGTCAAGATTTTTTTTAAATATTACTACTTCATTGAAATTTAGATTGAACATCATCCAAGTATCTGAGAGAATACAATTCAATTGATCCACTACCATACTATGTTAAAAATTTAACATTCAAGTAGTCAGAATTCAATCTCCATTAAATTAGGATAGACGATCACTTTATTGAATCATATATATCATATATTGATGAATTATCTCTATAAAATAACATTGATAAATATATATACTAAAAAATGATCAGAATGTAAATATGTTTATACAAGGTTTTAATCATCAACTGAATGAGATTTTTGAAGATCGATAATGACTTTTAATAATCTATACACTACCAAATGTGGAAGGAAAACAATGTGGGTAAAACTATTAGAATAAAAATTATATTTTCCATAACTATGATGTAAATTAAATTATTTCAAATATTCCTTGATATAAAATTGATATACCAAAAAATCAACATTTAATGGGGTTAATCCTTTCAACCCCACATGAATATTATTCCACCCATCCATGTGATAGTTATAGAGGAATAAAATGAGAAGATAATGAAAGATAATACTTTAAGGAATATTACCGTTTTTAGCCTTGATAATGATATATTTTTTGAATAAGGAAAACTAATATATGTCCTTTAAATTACATAAGTGATGAAGAAAAATTTGGGTTATTAATATAGAGAATTAATCTGAATCTATTTTTGAAAGAAGGGTGTATATAGATGTTGTGGGTTATTTATAGTGTGGAAAAATGAAGATGAATTTTTCTAATTTTATATTTCATCCCTTGTTTTGGAAAAAATTAAAGGATGAACATCAAAAGCCTAAGGAGAATATGGAAATATTATTGATACTAGTATGAAAATAGAAAATAAGAACATGGATTTAATTTTATGGCTTCACAAGATATCTCATGACTATTCTTTCAAATTTATTATATTTCATAGAATTATTAAGTCATTGAATCTCTCTGTTAATTGATAAGATCTATCACTCTATGAAATTTACATTATTTATATAATATATGTGGTTAGGATTAATATTTTACAACTTTTAGTAACATCAAATTGAGATCAAAGGATAACCATTATGATCAGCTGAATTTATTAACCAACATATAATATATAAGAGATATTTATAAATTATTATCATCCTCATCATGATTACTAATCTTAAATGATGGTCCACACTATAGAATAAATGTTGATATCCTTCTAGATGTATTTAAATGGAGGTTCATATTAGAAACATCAAATAATAGAGATATGTGATAAAAATAGTTTCTATTCTAGATTTCAAATGGAACCATATAAGGATATATAACTATAGTGGTATATAAATCCAACTTTTCAAGATGAATTCAGAGAACATAAGATATTTGGATTAATTCTTACTCAAAAAATGTTTGACAATATTCAACTATCTTTTAGAAATATCAAAGCTACCCAACTCGATAAAAAGTTATTCTATACTAATAATCTATGTTATTTTATAGTTCAATGTTTGAGAAAATGTGTTCTATAGATAACAATATGGATATTTCGGAAAAAGGCAATGTTATACATTTATTTATTATCCCCATTCGAAGTACTAAATAAAGTGTGTATGGTAGCTTATTTCTATCCATTTCTAACTTATATCTCAAATGTTCTTAATGTGTTCAATGAATTACTTTTAATGAAGCCTGTACATAGTCTATAACATATATTGAACTCTAATATTGTAAAATAGAAAAATGATCACTCACATAAGGAATTAAATGTATAGACTTGTCAATGTAAATATAGTGTACTATAAAACAAAAGAACAAACATCATTAATGTTCACTGGAGGAATCAGAAAATTGAGGAAGTGATGACGGAAATGGAATATATAATGAGAAAAAATACCACCCATCTGATTGCATTAGAGTACTGAAATTTTTATGGATAAATTTAGTATGAGGGAGGTGGGAATGTGGCCTAATACATTTTTATACCTTTAACAGTTTAAATACCATGTTTCATAATAAATTATGATATAAAATTTATCATAATTTATTTTATTAGTAAAAAATATTACAATAAGATATACATATTAATAAATTATGATTATATAATATTAGACATCACTATGAAATTTTTAAATGGTGAAAATCAAAATAATAAAAATTAACATTAATGTAAAATATTCATCATCATGGTTTAAGTTGATGAGAATACTATAGATTTTAACAATGGAACAAAATAAAAAATATCAAATATAATAATAAATTTTAAAAATAAATAAAATAAAAATATGATTGAAATCTAATGATGAATTTTTTCATATATTTTAATGTAGTATGAAATTTATATATATTGTTGTTGTATGAATTTCTATTTAATATGTGATCATTATATCAATGTTTTTTGGGTATAAATATATCAAAAAATTATTTTTTATTATCTTATGGATTAATATAAATAATTTTTTTAAAATAAAATATTTTTAATTTAGTTGAAATTTAAAAAAATGGATTAAAAATATAATGAATTATTCCATTCATTAAGATATTTATCATTTGAACTAAATTATTTTGTGTAATTTATTTTAAACTAAAATTATTACTATTAAAGAATTATTTCATTAAAATTGATTGAAAAATTTGAATTATTTATCAAATATATTTTTAGATTATTTCAAATAAATAACTAATGACTTATAAGGAAAATATTTTACAAATTGAGGTCAATGAAAGATAATTTATCCAAAAATAATTTTTCAACACTTTTGAGGATTGTAATAAATTAATTTTACTATTTCTATATACAAAAGGAGTTAAATTAACATTTTTATAATGATTATTAATTGTTTCAAAATTAGTATAAATTATATTTTATGGTAATTATATAGTTTTTGAAAATTAAGTTTTTTTTCATCAATTATATATTTACAAAAAAAATAATCTCCTTCAAAAATAAAAACTACAAATGTAAATTACATTTTTGAATTCAAATGTTGAAGATAAGTATGAGGATTAATTTTATGTTAATGTTAAAATAATATATTGATATAAAAGTAGAGTACCAAACATTAGCTTAATTTGGGGTAAAAGATTTAAAATTAAGAGGTAAATGCTAAAAAAATCACTAAAAATATCAAAAAGTTGTGTCGATGGGTTGAGGAATGAGCCATCATGATTATTTTTTCACATGGCATCCACGTTCTATTTTTTAAGATATGATTTGTAATGAATTGGATGACCATGCAATGAACCTGACCATACTATCCTAGATTTAGTGGTTAATTGTTTTACATTGGATCCAGATACAAGTGATCATATCTCAAAGCACTGAATAGTTTAGTAGTTTTTCAACACTAGATAAATTAATGAATATAAAATTACATTTGAAAACATAAAATAAAACTTCATATTTTCTTTGAGATCCCCATTGTTCCTTATAGAATTTCCTTGCATATTAATCATAAAAAATATCCTTCAATCTTGAGATAAATAAATAATAAAGGTGTGATCAAAAATAAGTATTTTGGGAATTAATGTCATGGAAGATATCATAGAATAAATATGGAATGAATAATAGGGTTCGAATAAATGTGAAAAATACCTTATAATTGGTAATGAAAAAACATAATTACCTAAGTATAGTATAGTGGTTAATCTAGGTAGTCTCCTCAATAGTGGTGCACACAAAATGGTTTTTCACTTTTGATGTTGTTTTAAAATTGATATAGATTTAGATTGATTATTTATATTTTAGAAATCAATTAATATTATATACTTTAAATCAATGTAGGAATAATTGTTATTAGGTCATGATTAGAAATACATATTAAAATGCTCTCATATATTTTTTTTTCAATTCTTCTTCAACAAATGTTGTCAATTGAAATATTTAATTATTAATATTTTTATCTCCCTTGGTAGTATAGTGATTGTAAGAATATCGCTATCTGAGATATCATATAATTTTTCCCTCCATCCTATTTTTGTGATTATTATTTTGGGACCTCATTTTCTAAAAGGTGGATCCCTAATCACTTTTTTGTAATAAATAATAAAAAATATGTTAAAAAATAACTCCACACACGAACTCATGATCACCAAACACTCAGAATTGAATCCAATCATGTTCTATTGTATACACAATAGAAATGGGAAGAGGGACGTTATGTATCATTGATAAATGAAATTAATATTAACTAAATTTAAACATAATAAAATTTCATTATATTATAAAAACAAAAAGTTAAGAATTGAAACCACTTTTTCATACGAATGATAATTGTTTATTAAATTATTCAACAAAACTCAAGCATTACAAAATGGTCAAGCCTCTCTATCCCTTATCACTCATACATTTCACCCCTCCATAAATTTTGAAACCAAAAATATTGAGGTAAGTGAAGACGTAATGAGAAATTAAAACATCAAAGAAAAGAAAATAGAAGAAAATAGAAGAATCGAGGATTACTCTTCTAACATTTCCACTTATCGAGGATTGATTTTTAACACACCAAGGGACTTGTATTTATAGGACTTAGTCTCAAATATGAAGTCATTACACTATAAGAAAATCACCACATAGGGGAAATTTTTTTTAATATTGAAGAGTTTTAAACCGTTTCCGCATGATTCGACGATGGTTTCATAAAACTGCTGCTAAATCAGGTGTCCTCATCCAAGATGCAGTGATTTATTCAATTTAATGGTAGTTTCTAGAAAGTTTCGTAGTGAACATATTTAGTGGCTGTTTTGGTGTATTTAGCAGCAGTTTCATGTGATGAAAATTAATGTAATTAAAGGCGATAAAAACAACTATTAAATTTTTTCCATTTTTTACATTGAAATCACTACCAAAACCACCATAACTACCGCTAAAAAATAATGCACATTTATTTAGCAGTGGTTTTAAATTCCATCGATAAGAAATTATCAACCTATAACTGTGGTTTAAACTGCTGCTAAATATGGTCTATTTTGTTATCGGTGGTTTAAATCTCCGCTAAATGTAGATTTAAAAAAAAATTCTCTAGATTTTTCATCCCCAGTACCAGTACCTTGAAAAAAAACCATGTGAAGATAACATATAATAGAATAATCTAGACCATATAACAATTTTTAGTAGCCAATAATCTAACAATGTTTCATAAAAAACCATGTACAGAGAACATATAACAGAATAATCTAAACCAAAGCATCTCAACCATCTAACAATGTTTCATAAATATAAATCTAAGAGTTTAAACTATATAAAAACAATGTATAAATTGTAATCCCTCAAACTACATATCATGAACTTATGATCTATAAGACTTTAAACTACAAATACTAACATTTACCATCTTGGACTAGTATCTAACGAGCATGATATTCTAGCCCTTTCCCACCAGAACTATCAATTCTAATGATGTTCATCTACCACACTGATTTTCAAAACTACATATGGTAGGATTATAAGTTTCATGGGATACAAAGAGATGCCAAAATCTCATATCTTAAACCCATCCTAAATAATTCCCAACCTCAGGGCAGTCCCCTTGATAATGGGTTTGAATCTCTCTTATATATATGTTTACTCAATGTGCTCAAGAACATAGTAGTGTAGCACCCAAAGCATTGAAATATGCCCAAAAATCACCTTATATTCACCTACACACTTTAGTTTTCCCTTAATTTTGATCCCCATCATCCTCCTAGTATTATTCTCCCTTATAGTGATGGTGGATGGAAAAAATAGACTCTACTGTCATCTAGGGGACACACCTCAAAGGATATCTTGTGAGAAGTGATCATTCCCATGTTCTGAATGTGGCCAATTGTTGACCCAACATTTTTGGGCCCCATCCTTTAATTAAATGACTGTGGGTCTTGTGTCTCCCACATGAATAAAATGTATCAAATAAACAACATACTAGTTAGTCCAAAATAAAAATATACACATCCTAACATAACTCAAATGAAACTATAAAATATCTTCATCTTCCATATGGAAAATAGATTACATCATACTCTACCAACTTCTTACTCCACCAATTATAGACTCACTGCCTTAATTAATCATCAATCCATATCAAATTTCCTTGCCTTATCAAACATGATAAATCATGAAAATGTTAGGTTATGAAAATGTTAGGTGACTACTCTGTGCCACACATGATACATGATACATGAAAAAACCCCTCTATTTCCATATTTTTCCAATATATCAACAATACCACTAATCATTTTTTGATGATGAACACTACTTGTCACCCTCTCTCCCTCCATCTCTACAACCTTCTACCGCCACATATAAGACAATCATATTGAAAATTAAATAATTTTGTATATTTATCTTTAAACTTAAAACCTATAAACGTTTGAAAACTAAATAATTTTGAAGTTGTGTGATTTACCTTCTCACCACCCATCATCGATGCAGTATCACTAGGGATATATCTAGTCGTCTTCTGATATAAATCAACCAATGCTTTCTACAAAGAGGATATCTAATCCACCTATTGCTGAATTGTGTTTTTCATAGAAACATAATCTCTATGAGCATCTCGAATACAACCAAGAGTAAATGAAGTGTTAATCCCCGATGGCCCACCAAATACCTCTGATGGTAAGGGTCCCAAACCCATCCCACGCACTCAACCAGGATGCTCCTTCCCAAGCACTTTACCAACAACGTCATCTTGGGAGACTGAGTAGGACTGCGCCGGATTGTCATCCCATATTTCTTTAATTTTTACCTATAAATAAAATATCAGTAATATTGTAAGCAATATATTTTAAAATTATTACAATTGATAATAATTCAGTATAAGGAAAAATTAATTCATACCCCCAACTTCTTTGGTAGACTCGTTAACAAAACTCCCATCATATTTTTTAAGAATATCTGACCACACTTCTGTTCAGGATACTTGGTTCCCTAAACTCTATGACTGCATTAAACAAAGATAAATCAACAATTTAATATATTAAATAGATAATATTTTCTTATAGATATTTAAACAAATGAAAATATTACTAGAGTTGATTGGATTCTAGATAAACTTTTTGACCCCACAGTGTGAGGGATGATTTGCTTATCCCTGCTCGATGCATTATTACTTGTATGATCCTGAAATAAATAAAATGTAATTTAATAGTAATGTATTCAATGTCATATCCTTTTCAAATACATGTATAAATGTAAATTGAGAGTAATATAATAATTTATATTTAAATACCATGTACTTCTCATCATGGTGTATGTCAATAAAAACATTACATTTCTCTCTAGGTACCCCATTGGGTACCTTGTCATATATCTGGTGAAATATCAAAGAAGTATTGCTGAAATCACCCCATAATCTCCATTTAATGTCTTATTATTTCCTACCTAGATTTTTCATTGCCCACTTTTGTGTTAGCACATCAGAAATCGTAATGTGGAAAAACATCTATACACATAAATTCATTTTGAAAATATTATAATTTAATAACATAATAACATTAAATTACACCATAATGTATTAAAATGACATTAATTTGTGAATAAATTAATAATATTTCCATGATGAAGGAATATTCATCCAATCATCACATGTAATCAGTACGGAACTGGCTTCATGGCCAGCTGACCTAGAATTTGGCCATGTAATCCTACGGTGTCATATATAGGGACCTCATAGGAATCAAATGGGAAAAATATCTTTACTCTGGTCAGATTCCATAAATCTGTCCTTTTATAATTTTTTCCATAGTTTCATTGTTTCCAACTTTTATAAACAAACAGTTAGTATAAAAAAGTTCAATAAATTTATTCATAATAAAGTTTGTATCTATTACAGTAACCCTCTAATATCCCTGTGAAGAACTTGGAGTGGTGAAAGGATACCTCACTGATGAGGCTACTGAATGGGAAGGTTTCAACTAATCTACTAAGGGGATACTCACATAGGTTTTGAGAGATGGTGTATGGGGTAAGCATATGGTGTCTCAGATGTTTTAGGGATGATTACAGATGGATTTTCATCTGTCGGTGTGGTCGATGGAAAATTATAACGCTCCATTATTTTCATTCCTATCGTTTAATCAAATAAAATTCAATTCAGAACATATATTTCAATAAAAATGCAGAAAAAAATTTATAAATGATAACAGATGCACAGTACTAACAAACAAAATATACATAACAATGATAAATAATGAATCATTTTAAATATGTTTTTCTATTTCCTTCTTACTGCAACTAGTTTTATATACTTCTCTTGAGGATGCCATCCAAATATTCGTTGTATTTATAAAATATCCACAAATGGAAGAAAATAATTTTAGGTCTAAAATGAAGCATCAAAGAAGGTTGTGTTCAATATGTTCATATATAGTTGAAAATGACTCCAAAAAGACATGACACCCATGGTAAACGATGAAATGGTTGATAGGTGGAGTATCATATAAAAATGGTCAAATTCAAAAGGAATATTCTCATTGTGTCAGGAACTTTGAAGGCCTAGTAGTCATCTATGAAATATAGTGTATATGTAGAGGTGTGAGTGCTTCGTGTTTGGATGGGGGATTTGAGAGTTTCTCTATGGCTATTCCACCAAGGGAAGTGATATCTATAATTGCTTAAAGGACACAAAAGTTGTCTTGGATTGTGGAATGATTTGTTTTGGAAATGGTATGAACCATTGTAAGTTACATGAAGCAATTATAAGGGGTTATCCTTGAGAAATATACTAGTTAGTTTAGGTCCGTAGGAATTATATAGGATAAGATATGAAAATGGACTCAGATTCTTGAAAATACTTGAGCGAGAATATTGGGATATGGGAATTGGTCTAATAAACAATGATAAGTCATTGGCCTTGGGGTATCTATGTTGGTGGATCATTGAAGAGAGTAGTCACTCTTTTTGGGTGTGTTTAGTGTAACTAGGTGATTAAAATTAGGGTAATAGTCTCTCTAGAGTGTGGGGATCCTAATGGAGTAATCAGAAATCATGATATAAGTAATAATTCCTAGTGAAAGGTTATGTAAGATTTAGATAGTGATGAAAGGGGTGTGCCTTGGAGGAACTAAGTGGATTTTGGTTAGTTCATATATGGACTTAGTTCTTGGGAAGTGATGGGAAGGGGGGAAATAATTTGGTGATATTAGGATAGTGAAAACCCCATGAGGGTCATAATGATTGGTATGATCATAGGGTCAAGTTGTTATGTAAGTGCAACATAAGGTCCCGAGATCATTATAGATTCTGTGTAGTAGATGTTTATGTTTGAGATGAGGATGAGGACTATAGACATAAGGATCTAAGTGTAGAGATATATATCTTAGGTTCTCATCTTATCTTGAGTTATATATATGTGTTTATCTATTTTATATATGCCATGTTAGTGTGGTTTATCTCATACGGTAGGTCAAATATTAAGATTCACTCCTCGCACAGCTTCTAATAATGATCGATATGTATGTAACTAGACAAGAGACTTACCATATACTGATATGGTTTGGCTTGTGTGGGAAGTTGGAAATTGATATACCCTCCTCATACTACTTATAATATTGACTGGTGGATATGAGATGTGTCCATGGGACACTACCCAAATGGAATGATTCAACTTGTGTGAGAGTTTGGATACTAAGATTCTATCCACAAATATCATGTTTGTAATGTCCCAAAAATTCAATATAATTTTTTTTAATTATATGGAATTATTTTGAGACTGTGAAATCTAACAACGTACGATTTTGAGGCCTGGAGTGCCCAGAATGATCTGTCTAAGTATGGTTAAGTTTTAATTAGCGCGCATAAGCAGTTTTCCTAAAAAAGTAGAATAAATATTAAACGGTAACTCGGATTAAGAATATGAGGGCACATTTGTAACATCCCAAGTAATTAATGAATAATAGATATATTTATCTATGTATATTAATGAATTATATAGTGTTTTAAAGGCTTAAAATGAGAATAAATTCAATCTTAAGCATGGAATACACTAATATTTTTAAAAGATTGTTTTACTGCCTTTTGATGTCAAACCATTTTTAAATCTATCTTTTGACAATTTTATAAGATATATTTGTCAAAATAAACTTATTATTTATGATTGGAACATTGAAATTTACTTTGGATAAATTTCTGGTATTTTTATGATAATGTTCTTTTTTTAATGAATAGTGAAAAATGTTGTATTTTAATTCAAAACCTCTTTTTAATCTAATTTTTTTATATCATTATATTATATTTTTAATTGATTTTAAAGTGAAATTGGAATATATTTTTACCATTTAATCCAATGGTGGTCGTTGGAATTAATTTCACTTTGAAATTGGACTTAAACTAGTGTCAATCTTTTGATACTTATTGTTTCATAAAAACGCGTTATTTGCTCTGATAACGGGAATTAATTATTATTTAATTAATATAACTTATATGTTTTGAATTTTTTAAAATGGACATCATTTTTTAATTTGGAATATCAAATATAGCTTACAGTGAAGTTTTAGTATTTTTCTGAAAAGCTTCAATTTTTGATGAATAGTGAAACCACTAAGTGGTACTTAAAAAACTGATTTTTCGTTTAAATGAAATTTTACCACCTCTGTGTTTTTAATTTCAAAAATCCGACATACATTGTTGTCATTAATAAGTAAAATGTGGTTCAATGGGATTAAAATAATTTTTTGGTGAATAGTAACTTTTAAGTTTTTAATCGCGATTAGAGGTAATTAGTATAATTTAAGGTAAGAATAATGTTTTAATAATATTAAATGAACTATAAACATGTCCTACCCTTATTGGATGTGTCATGGACGACCAAGAAAACCCATGGGACGATTTTTGGGACCCCATGGAGCCACTTGGGTAAGATAAAGACATTAATGCCTTTTATTTAATTTTAAAGTAAAAATGTCACAAACATCAGTTGTTTTACTAAAACAATATTTACATGGGGTTATACAAGTCATATTTTTTACTATAAATATTCATTAAAAAGATAAAAATATTTCCTACATCTTATAATTTTTAGACATTAAATAAATTAAATTATTTATGACATTATGATGATGCATCGATTACCTCATTATTTAACGATTTAAATAAAATGAAAAGATAATGAAAAATCTAAGACCTACACTTGTAAAAACCCTATTGGATGGGTATATTTAGAACCCTTATCACCTTATCCTCGAATTATATTAATGTGGGACCTGTTAAATCCGAAACTCATTTTAAAATAAAGTAATATTTCTTTACTTTCCAAGAGTGCCCCTCCTCTCCTATTATAAAAGGCCCCCACCTCTACCACCTTACCCACACTTACAAAGCCTTTGGCTCGGCCAAACCCTGCCCATTTTGTCTCTCCATATCCTTCTCTAACTCTTATAAGCCTCACTTTGGGCATAAGTCTTCCCAAGGAATCCTTTGTGCTCAAATAAAAAAGAGATACCCGATTTAAAGGTAGTGTCTTCTATTGTGTTCTTATGTTTTATTTTGCTTCTCCAACCCCCTAAAATATTTTTATTAATTTATTTTGTAACAACTCCAGTATATTCCATATACTAGTATGTTTTTATAAGAAGGATTCGAGCTACACTTACAGACACCTACATCTAATGGTTAAAAAACATACTGTTTCTGTGGATGGCGAATTTCTGCCTCACAAAACGATGACTGTTCAATATTCTTTTAACACCTTAAAAGGTGGCCATTAAGATGTCACTATATTTATATATGATATATAATATGTTTATGTTTTCTTTAAGCTTCTGTATTTTTCATTTATGTCATACCTTTATGGTTTCCATTATGGGTAAACGCGATATCTTCATTTTAGGAAGTACGGACTACCGCCCCCTCAAAGTGATTTGATTAGTTAATACCATATGTGGTACGTATAAAGGATAGATTGAATGATATTATATATGATACAATACTGTAATTATAATAATATTATGTATCATTATGATTTAATTCCATTAAATATGAAATAGAAATGGAAGTAGCGTTCATGCGTACGTACGGCTTACCGTCTCCATGAACGGTGCATTTCATTTCTTATCTCTAAATGTTATGTAATATGATAAATTCATGTATATAATGAATATATATAATATATATGATATCTACATCATGAGTATAACTCTGGATATAATGGATACATGAACACCCTGTAATTATAAAGAGTTTATTTTTTACTCAAGTACCAATGATCGTTAAAACGACCGTTATTAACATAAATAATTACATAGTGTTCATGAAATGGTAATAAGTGATATAAAAGGAATAATGAATGTGGAAAATGTTCTTAAGAAAGTAGAAATTAACTCAAGTTTATTATTTAGGAGGTTAAAGAACGATCGAGTCAAGTCGGACCTGAGGTATGGGACTTCGTCTCAATCTCCTTTCATTGAGGCATATTTTGTTTTATACACAACCTAATTTTATATGGTGGATAAACCACTTTGACTTTTACGTTTATCCAAAAGGAATATTTTTATATTAAGAGTTTTACTAAATGAAAAAGGGAATTTTTTTGTCATACGTATGCGGCGACAACGACTTCTCCGCCGCCGTGACCATTATTTGAGTTTCAGCTTCCTCTACAAGCCATACCTTTTTTTAAAAGAAAAAAAATACCATGTTTTACTTTTATTTTATTTTGGTATTGAAAATGGTTTTCATAATGTTTCTACTATATCAATGTGTTGTATTGATATCTTGTTATTGAAATGTGGAAATGCTATGTTTCCTTTATGTATGTTTTATATGATACGATTATGTTTTGGTTCTTGTGCATTATTATGAAGATGGGTGGTTCCGTGATAAACTAAGGGTGGGTGAGCCCGATATAGCTCTCCAATGAATTGGGTAACCTGAAGGGGTTAAATGTTGAGGTTTCTCCGAAGAGATTTAGGGAATATACTGTGATGGGTATTCCAAACGTAACCAAGAGGGTTACTCCCTATGTAAGAATGTTATGAATGCCTCAAGTTACCTTTATGTCTTATGATTTCAATGATTTATTCATGATTTTATGAGGTATGTTAAAGTGATTATGTTTTATGGGTAAAGTATGATTTCATTCTTATGTATATATGAACTTATTTTTCCTTTCCATACTTTGTATAACCCTTACTGAGCTTTTTATGCTCATCCCAAGTTTTGGAAATGTTTTTCACAGGTCAAGGGAATGGTACATGATATGATGATAGTGTCAAGGAAGTGTCAAGAAAGAATCCATGTTTTATTTTAAATATGTTTCTGTTGATGGGAAAAATGAATACTATCTTTTATGTAACCACTTTGTTTAAATGTGGAATGTAATGTATGTTTTATGATCTAATTCTCTAAAACTCTAAACCTGAAAAGATCTTCAAGGTGTATTCTTGAAATATCTCAAGATTAAGAAATGTTTAAGGCTGGGGCCTTATAGTTGGTATCATAGGTCAGTTTAGATAACTTTAGGAGTTATAATTTTATTAAATGATTATCCAAAAATATTTTTTTTGGTCAAATTTAAATGATATAGCATTTGAATATTACCATGTTGCTTCATCTAAGAAATGTTTGTTCAGAATGGTTTTCCGAAGAGGAAACAGGGAAGCAGTGCTAGGAAGGCAAACATAAGGAAATAACCTTCCGAATCAGCATCCTGAGATGGTCAGAATTGAAAATGAACAGTTTGTTGTAGTAATGGCACAGTTGACTCAAGCGATAAATGATGGTGGTATCCTGCACGAGATCAGCCAGATCAACCGCAGAGGAACATGTCAGTGGTGGAACATTTCATGAGGCAACATCCCCCATCATTCAGAGGATCATCTGACCCTGTTCTAGCTGAAGGGTGGATTAAAGAACTGGAGAAGATTTTTGATGTCATGGGGTGTTCATACAATCAAAAGGTTAGTCTTGTTATTTACCGTTTGGAGGGTGAAGCAGATCAGTGGTGGTTGATGGTTAAAAATGTCAGGGACGCTGATGAGATTGATTCTCTCGACTGGGATGAATTTAAAGCTATGTTTCTTGAGAAGTATTTTCCTAAGTCTGTTCGACTTAGAATGTAAAATCAATTCTTGGAATTGAGGCAAGAGGAAGACTCAGTGGCTGCCTATGAAGAAAGGTTCACGCGATTGGCAAGGTATGCTCCAAATTTATCCAAGACCTTGATAGTAAAATCAATCGTTTTTACTCAGGATTAAAGCCTAAATATCGAAGGGCCTTAGCTTCTCGTGAGTTCAAAAGTTATGAAAAGATTGTTCAATGTGCTGAGAAGGTGGAAATGGAGTTTTGTGATGATCAAGTGTTCTATAACAACCAGCAGAAGAAGAGACCGAGGTGGCAGGAGAAAGGTAAGAATTCATCAAAAAAGTCTGATGGTAAGAAAACTAAGTTTCCAGTTTGTGATAAATGTGGTAAAGGCATGCTGGAGAATGTCTTCTGAATTCTGGAAAGTTCTACTGATGTGGTAAGATGGGACATAAGGCTCGTGATTGCACTAAAAAAGATCAAGGTGATGGTAAGTCCAAATTCGATTTACAGTTAGTGAAATTTTTTAAGTGCAATGAGATGGGTCACTATGCAAACGAGTGTCTGACAAAGAGCTTCAGTGATGGGAAGCAGTTAGACTATAAGAAGAAAGGGGTGGTGAAATCCTTTGCAACTACTTCAGCAGATGTTGGGCCATCAAATGAAGTGGTATCAGGTACTTTGATTGTTTTTTCAGATTATTCCAGTGTGTTGTTTGATTTGGGGTCTACACATTCTTTTATCTCTGAAAACTTTTCTATTAAAATGGGAATACCATCTCAAGAAATGACTCCTAAACTTGTGGTAAAATTACCTGGGGGAAATTTTTAGGAAAAAAGAATTTATAAGAATATTCATATCCTTATTCGTGGAAAGAACCTACTTGCAAACCTAATTGTTCTACCTCTAGTATAGTTTGATGTTATCCTGGGTATGGATTGGCTCTCTGTTTACCATGCTAAGATTGACTGTAGAGATAAAGAAGTTTCTTTTCAGAAAGAATTTCAGTTTGTGTACAAGAATGAACCCTTACTGTTGATAACATATCAAGAGGTTGAGAAACTTGTAAAAGATGAAAATGAATGTTACCTTGCACACATTGTTTAAAACAACGGAACTGTTCAGATTAATGATGTACCAGTGGTAAATGAGTATCCTGATGTTTTTTCTGATGATTTTCCTGGAATAATACCAGATCAGGAAGTTGAATTTACTATTGACTTAGTTCCTAATGCTAAGACAATTTCAAAAACCCCTTATCGAATGGCTCAAATTGAACTTTTAGAGTTGAAGGAGAAATTGCAAGATTTATTAGAGAAAGGTTTCATTCGACCTAGAACATCACCATGGGGTGCTCCTGTTTTATTTGATAAAAAGAGAGATGGTTCATTGAGACTTTTCATTGATTAATATGCCTTGAATAACATCACTATTAAGAAAAAATATCATTTTCCTCATATCGTTGATTTGTTTGATCAGCTTCAGGGAGCTCAGTATTTTTCAAAGATTGACCTGAGATCGGGGTACCATCAGTTGAAGGTAAAGGAATCAGATGTTCCGAAGACTGCGTTTTGTACAAGATATGGCCATTATGAATTTTTAGTAATGCCTTTTGGTCTAACCAATGCACCTGATTTATTCATGGACATAATGAATATAATTTTCCATGAGTTCTTGGATAAGTTTGTGGTTGTTTTCATTGGTGATATTTTGGTGTTTTCTAAAAGTAAAGAGGAACATGAAATACATTTAAGGGTTATCTTGCAAACCTTAAAAGAAAAGAAATTGTATGGGAAATTCAGAAAGTGTGAGTTTTGGTTGCAACAAATTTCTTTCCTTGGTCACATTGTTTCTAAAGATGGTATAACTGTTGATCCTGCAAAAACAAAGGTTGTTGAAGAATGGCCAAGACCCATAAATGTAACAGATATTCGTAGTATCCTTGGTTTGGCAGACTATTACCGAAGGTTTGTTAGAAATTTTTCACGGTTATCTAGTCCAATGACTAAGCTAACTCAGAAGGGTGTTAAGTTTATCTGGACAAAAGAATGTGATGATTGTTTTCAGGAATTGAAAAGAAGATTGGTGAATGCTCCAGTTTTGGCACTACCTTCCAGGAATGGTGTGTTTGTTATCTACAGTGATGCTTCATTGAAAGGACTTGGTTGTGTCCTAATGCATAATGATCAAGTAATTGCTTATGGTTCATGACAGTTGAAAACTCATGAGGTAAATTACCCTACACATGATTTGGAATTAGCTGCTGTTGTTTTCGCTTTAAAAATTTGGAGGCATCATTTGTATGAAGTAAAGTATGAAATATATACTGATCACAAAAGTATAAAGTATATATTCACTCAGAAATAATTGAACATGAGATAGAGGATATGGCTGGAATTAATCAAGGATTATGATTGTACAATTCATTACCATCCAGGAAAAGAAAATAAAGTGGCTGATGCTTTGAGTCGAAAAAGTAATGCTTCATTAACTATGTTGCGTTTAGAACGTGATCCTTTGGTTAAGGATTTGATGAACTTTGGCATAGAAGTTGTTGGTGCAGGATTTCCTTCTGTTTTGTTTTAGGTATCAGTGAAATCTTATCTATCAGACAGAATCAAGCAAGCACAGAAGCAAGACAGTGAGTTGCAGAAAAAGGTAGAGCTGGTTCAGAAGGGTAAGTTTCCCGAATTCAATATTGATAATGATTTTGTTTTGAGGTTTGGGAAGAGATTGTGTGTGCCTTGTGATTCACAGTTGAAGATAGAGTTGTTATGTGAAGCTCATAGTTCTCCGTTTTCAGTTCATCCTGGAAGTACAAAGATGTACAGAGATCTGCAGGAGTATTACTGGTGGGATGGAATGAAACGAGATATTGATGATTTTACAGTGAAGTTTTTGACTTGTCAACAGGTTAAACCAGAGCGGCAGTTCCCGGATGGGATGCTTCAGCCTTTACCAGTACCAGAGTGGAAATGGAAAAATAAATCCCTGGACTTCGTTTTGGGATTGCCGAAGACACCTCAAGGTAATAATTCAATCTGGGTTATTGTTGATCGCTTGACTAAATCTGCTCATTTCCTTTCTATACGAGATACTTTTTCCCTAGATCAACTTTCCCTATTGTATCTTAAATAGATAGTCAAGTTACATGTAGTTCCTCTCTCCATTGTATCTGACCGTGATCCCATGTTTACTTCTAACTTTTGGAAAGGCCTTCAGAAGTCTTTGGGTACTGAATTAAATTTTAGTACAACTTTTCATCCTCAATCAGATGGGCAATCAGAATGAAAAATTCAGGCTTTGGAAGATATGCTACGTGCTTGTTCTATGGATTAACAATTAAGTTGGGACCAACATATTTCTTTGGTTGAGTTTTCATATAATAATAGTTTTCATTCCAGTATACAGATGGCACCATTTGAGGCGTTATATGGGAAGTGGTGTCGAACTCCAGCTTTTTGGGATGAAGTGGGTGAAAGGAAGCTGATGGGACCAGAATTGGTAGAAGAGTTGGCAGAAAAAGTTCAGCTGATACAGAAACACAGGAGAACAGCTCAGAGTAGGCAGAAGAGTTATGCGGACAACAGGAGGAAGGATCTCTCTTTTGACGTAGGTGATCATGTTTTTCTCAAAGTCTCACCATGGAAAAGTGTGATGCGATTTGGTAAGAAAGGAAAGCTGAGTCCAAGGTTCATTGGACCATATGAAATTCTGGAGAGAGTTGGATCAGTGTCTTACCGAGTGGCTTTACCTCCAAGTTTATCTCAGGTACACAATGTTTTTCATGTTTCAATGTTAAGGAAGTACATGCTAGATCCATCTCGTGTTTTGAGTCCATAGGTAGTTCAGTTGGAAGAGAACCTATATTATGAGGAACAACCGGTCCAGATTCTTGACCACAGGGAACAAGTGTTACGGAATAAGTTGATTCATCAGGTAATGTTTTTGTGGAAAAACCACATGGTTGAAGAGGCAACATTGGAATCTGAAAATGCAATGAGTGATAAATACCCCCACTTATTCAATAAGTAAATAAATTACGGGGACACAATTTTATAAATAGGGTAAGGATGTAACATCCCAAGTAAGTAATGAATAATATATATTTTTATCTATGTCTATTAATGAATTATATAGTGTTTTAGAGGCTTAAAATGAGAATAAATCCAATCTTAAGCATGGAATACACTAATATTTTTAAAAGATTGTTTTACTGCCTTTTGATGGAAAACCATTTTTAAATCTATATTTTGACAATTTTATAAGATATATTTTTCAAAATAAACTTATTATTTATTATTGGGACATTGAAATTTACTTTGGATAAATTTCTGTTATTTTTCTGATAATGTTCTTTTTTTAATGAATAGTGAAAATGTTGTATTTTAATTCAAAACCTCTTATTAATCTAATTTTTTTATATGATTATATTATCTTTTTAATTGGTTTTAAAGTGAAATTAGAATATATTTTTACCATTTAATCCAATGGTGGTCATTAGAATTAATTTCACTTTGAAATTGGACTTAAACTAGTGTCAATCTTTTGATACTTATTGTTTCATAAAAACAAGCTATTTGCACTGACACCGGGAATTAATTATTAAATTAATTAATGTAACTTATATGTTTTGAATTTTTTAAAATGGAAATTATTTTTGAATTCGGAATATCAAATATATCTTAGGGTGAAGTTTTAGTATTTTTCTGAAAAGCTTCAATTTTTGATGAATAGTGAAACCACTAAGTGGTACTTAAAAAACTGATTTTTCGTTTAAATGAAATTTTACCACCTCTGTGTTTGGAATTTCAAAAATCCGACATACATGGTTGTCATTAAGAAGTAAAATTTAGTTCGATGGGATTAAAATAATTTTTTGGTGAACAGTAACGTTTACGTTTTTAATCCCGATTAGAGGTAATTAGTGTAATTTAAGGTAAGAATAATGTTTTAATAATATGAAATAAACTAGAAACATGTCCTACCCTTATTGGATGTGTCATGTCCGACCAAGAAAACCCATGGGTCGATTTTTGGTTCCCCATGGAGCCACTTGGGTAAGATAAAGACATTAATGCCTTTTATTTAATTTTAATGTAAAAATGTCAATAACATGAGTTGTTTTACTAAAACAATTTTTACATGGGGATATAAAAGTCATATTTTTGACTATAAATATTAATTATAAAGATAAAAAGATTTCATACGTCATAGAATTTTTTGTATAATTTTTAGACATTAAATAAATTAAATCATTTATGACATCATGATGATGCATCGATTACCTCATTATTTAACGATTTAAATAAAATGAAAAGATAATGTAAAATCTAAGACCTACACTTGTCAAAAACCTATTGGATGGGTATATTTCGAACCCTTATCACCGTATCCTCAAATTATATCAATGTGGGACCTTTTAAATTGGAAAATCATTTTAAAATAAAGTAACATTTCTTAACTTTCCAAGAGTGCCCCTCCTCTCCTATTATAAAAGGCCCCCACCTCTACCACCTTACTCACACTTCCAAAGCCTTTGGCTCGGCCAACACCTGCTCATTTTGTCTCTCCACATCCCTCTCTAACTCTTATAAGCCTAACTATGGGAATAATTCTTCCCAAGTAAGCCTTTGATCTCAAATCAAAAAGAGATACCTGATTTAAATGTAGTGTCTTCTATTGTGTTCTTATGTTTTATTTTGCTTCTCCAACCCCCTAAACTCTTTTTATTCATTTCTTTTGTAACAACACCAGTATCTTACATATACTAGGATGTTTTTATAAGAATTATTCGAGCTACACTTACACACACCTACATCTAATGGTTAAAGAACATACTATTTCTGTGGATGGAGAATTTCTGCCTCACGAAACGATGATTGTTCAATATTCTTTTAACACCTTCAAAGGTGGCCATTAATATGTCACTATATTTATATATGATATATAATATGTTTATTTTTTCCTTAATCTTCTTTATTTTTCATTTATGTCATACCTTTATGGTTTCCATTATGGGTAAACGTGATATCTTCATTTTAGGAAGTGCGGACTACCGCCCCATCAAAGTGATTTGATTCGTTAATAACATATGTGGTGCATATAAAGGATAGATTGAATGATATTATATATGATAAAATACTGTAATTATAATACTATTATGTATCATTATGTTTTAATTCCATTAAATATGAAATATAAATGGAAGTAGCATTCATGCGTACGTACGGCTTACCATCTCCATGAATGGTGCATTTCATTTCTTACCTCTAAATGTTATGTAATATTATAAATGAATGTATATACTAGATATATATAATATATATGATATCTACATCATGATTATAACTCTGGATATAATGGATACATGAACACCTTGTAATTATAAAGAGTTTATTTTTTACTCAAGTACCAATGATCGTTAAAACGACCGTTATTAACTTAAATAATTACATAGTGTTCATGAAATGGTAATAAGTGATATAAAAGGAATAATGAACTTGAAAAAGGTTCTTAAGAAAGTATAAATTAACTCAAGTTTATTATTCAGGAGGTTAAATAACGATCGAGTCAAGTCGTACCCGAGGTATGGGACTTCGTCTCAATCTCCTTTCATTGAGGCATATTTTGTTTTATACACAACCTACTTTTATATGGTGTATAAACCAATTTGAATTTGACATTTATCCAAAATGAATCTTTTTATACAAAAAGTTTTACTAAATGACAAAAGGTAATGTTTTTGTCGTACGTATGCGGCGACAAGGACTTCCCTGCCGCCGTGACTATTATTTGAGTTTCGGCTTCCTATACAAGCCATACCTTTTTTTAAAAGAAAAATAAATACCATGTTTTACTTTTATTTTATTTTGGTATTGAAAATGATTTTTATAATGTTTCTATTATATCAATGTGTTGTATTGATATCTTGTGATTGAAATGTGGAAATTTTATGTTTCCTTTATGTATGTTTTATGTGATACGATTATGTTATGGTTCTTGTGCATTATTATGAAGACGGGTGGTTCCGTGATAAACTAAGGGTAGGTGAGCCCGATATAGCTCTCTAATGCATTGGGTAACGCGAAGGGGTTAAACTTTGAGGTTTCTCTGAAAAGATTTAGGGAATATACTGTGATGGGTATTCCAAACGTAACCAAGAGGGTTACTCCCTACGTAAGAATGTTATGAATGCCTCAAGTTACCTTTATGTCTTATGATTTCTATGATTTATTCATGATTTTATGAGGTATGTTAAAGTGCTTATGTTTTATGGGTAAAGTATGATTTCATTATTATGTATATATGTACTTATTTTTCCTTTCCATGCTTTTTATAACCCTTACTGAGCTTTTTATGCTCATCCCAAGTTTTTGAAATGTTTTTCACAGGTCAAGGGAATGGTATATGATATGATGATAGTGTCAAGGAAGTGTCAAGAAATAATCCATGTTTTATTTTAAATATGTTTCCGTTGATGGGAAAAATGAATATTATCTTTTATTTAACCACTTTGTTTAAATGTGGAATGTAATGCATGTTTTATGATCAAATTCTCTAAAACTCTAAACCTGAAAAGATCCTCAAGGTGTAATCTTGAAATATCTCAAGATTAAGAAATGTTTAAGGTTGGGGCCTTATAACAGTTGTGTTCAGAATGGTGGATTTACCCTAGGTACGACTTAAGTTTAGTCGGCATTGGCCTCCTGTGAGAAAACCTGAAAATGGAATAATCGTGAATAAAATAATTAAATAAATTATTTTATTTTTCAAATACTTATAACTCACAAGAATTAGCTCGAATTGAAAATATAAGGCCACCGCTGAACTCATGAGGGAATTATTTATTTAAGAAGATACTAACTTTGGCCGGCATGGGCCACCAGTGAAAATAAGGTTTTTTCTATAAATAAAATAATTAAGTTACAATTATATTATTGTAAAATCCATAACTTTTAAATCATAACTCGGATTGGAAATCGGAGAGTACTATTGGGTTCATTGGGGAGTGTTTCACTTGATCAGAGCTTAACCTCGATCGATGTTGGTTGAGGGTGACTATTAATAATTTTCCAAACTTTTTTTGCGGGTACATTCAGTAAATGAGAAAGCAGCGTTTTATAACTTTTGAACAGGTGCTTGGAATTGAAATATGAGGACACTGTTGAACCCGCAATGCCGATATTAACTTAAGGAGAACATCATTTTGACCATATTTGGTCCGAAGAAAAAGATAGTTTTTTAAACTTTTAAAAGAATAAATAAAATAACTTTATAATTTTATTTTTATTCTATTCCTCCAAAGGACAAGAAGTAAGGTGGGACCGACGACATGTAAAGATAATAATAGGCTTGACCCCTCAATCCTAGTAACTGATTCTTTGGAGAATTATGTAAGCTTCCTAATAAATGTACTCCCATTAATTCCAAATTCCATTAGACACCCCCTCTTCTATTTATATGGAGCTTTGGGGGAGGTGTCGGAACAGGTTCACCAAGTAACAAAGTGCTGAAGGAGTGATGTGACATCGAGCCCTTGGAACACGGAGCTAGTTACGGAGAGTGGTGGTGATCGACATTGAAACCCCAAATGAGGATCAATGATCAAGCGACGTCATTGGAGGCTGTTGCAGGAACGGCAAACACCGACCCACTTCCTCAACTGCGGGCGTTTCTCCATCGTTCACGAGGTAGGGTTTGTGGTTGATTTATACCCCCTTACCTGTTCTTTATGTTCTTTGTGATTCAAGAATTATTGAGCCGCTTTCTACCACCCTAACTTGGAGGGTTCGGGCCAAACGAACATGGCCCAACCACTCCACATTTTCTTTGAGATTCTTGATGTGTTCTTCACGATGGAGGATGCAGCCAAAATTTTATTGGTGTTGGAAATGTGTAGTTTTGTTGAGCGCGATATATGGAAGTGAATCCCTTGACACCAGGATGTCAAATATGTGATCGTTTAATTTTTTGGGCTTAGAATGAAGCTGCAATAGATCGTGGAAGGTGGCATCCAAATATTTATTGGCGCTGGAAATATGTATTTTTGCTGAGCGTGATATATGGACGTGAATCCCTCGATACAAGGATTGAAAATATCCAATCATTTAATTTTTAGAACATGAGAAAATGGATCCTTCATGGGTCTGACGATGTACTAAGATCATGTGTGGGTCTGATGATATACTATGATCCTGTGTGGGTACAACGATGTACTAGGATCCTGTGTGGTTCTGACGATGTACTATGATCCTGTGTGGGTCTGATGATGTACTAGGATCATGTGTGGGTCTGATGATGTACTATGATCATGTGTGGGTTTGATGATGTATTAGGATCATGTGTGGGTTTGACAATGTATTATGATCTTCTATGGGTCGTATGATGTACTAGGATCATGTGTGGGTCTGTTGAAGTACTATGATCTTGTGTGGGTTTGATGATGTACTAGGATCTTGTGTGGGTCTGACGATGTACTATGATCCTATGTGGGTCTGACGATGTACTAGGATCCTGTGTGGGTTTGACGATGTACTATGATCATGTGTGGGTATGACGATGTACTAGGATCCTGTGTGGGTCTGATGATGTACTAGGATCCTCTATGGGTCGGTGATTCAGGATCCTTTGTGATTGGTTATGCCTCTTAATAGAGTAAGATGATTCACTTGTTACATTTAATCATCTCTACTATTATACCTAAGATATACCTGGTGTGAGTTGAGTCCTTACTTTCATGGTGATACATTTGTGGTATTCTTCAATGTGGCGTACCTCTTTGGTACTTTCCTTCATGGTGATACATTGTGGTACTTACCTTCGTGGTGATACATTTGTGGTATTATTCAGTGTGGCCTACTTATGTGGTACTTTCCTTCATGGTGATACCTTGGTGGTATTCTTCTATGTGGTGTACATGTGTGGTACTTTCCTTTGTGGTGATACCTTAGTGGTATTCTTCTGTGTGGTGTACCTGTGTGGTACTTTCCTTCATGGTGATACATTTTGGTACTTACCTTTGTGGTGTTACCTTCGTGGTTTTCTTTCCTTCGTGGAAGAGTTGAGCTTTGGCTAAGGAGTTGGTCCTTGTGTTTCCTCAGGAATGAGATGGGTAATGTTTGATATCTTAGGTATATGTATGGTCATATACCTAAGTAGGGTTTTCACTGGTTTACATGCTTTTTGGTTTATACTTTGTTGATTTTGTGACACCTTGAGAATCTCAGGGTCCCTACTGAGTATCGTTATACTTACCCCTACACAGGATTCGCCCGCACCTTGTTGTGTTTGGTGCAGATGAAGAATAATGTTGATCGAGGCTAAGGGTACCAAGACTGGATAATACCCAGAGGTGGACCATTCGACGTGTCGGTACGCAGAGGAAACGGGGGGACGTGGAGTGCTGAGGATGCGATCTGTACCTACCCCTCAGGTAAGAACCTCAGAGGATGACCCAGTAGCTATCTTTCTTTTTCTTTAGTTGTATTTTATTTTCAATTGTACTTGTACCTTTACTGTTGGTCTTGTATTCCAACCCCTCTTACTGTACACACTCTTTTTACTATTTACATTACTTGTGTTCCTATCCAGATGTGTGCTTTTTCATGTGTGTTTACAGGATATAAAAGAAATTCCTTCCTAGTTTTTGGGTAATATGCCTTTTGGTTATATTCTTCAACCCCTAACCTATGGAAGGTAGGCTTGGGGTAGTCACGGCATGGGCCATGGGGGATGGGTCATGACAAATTGGTATCGGAGGAGTCAGTTCTACCATAGAAAATTGGACTCTGATATTTTTAACAGAAATAGTGTTGCGTGTAGTGAGTGTGGTTATCAGTTTAAGGAATCCAGTATTGGTGTGGTGGTCGATGTATCCATACACCAGGACCTTCACTTTTATTTTCTGTCTCAGTGCATGAAAACATTGATTGCATGTGTGTTTTGAAAAGTTTTCTTGTGTTTTCATTCTGTCATCTCACCAGGTATAACTTAATTATTGTGGCGCACTTGTTTCTTATCAGGATGTCGCTATGTAGGCAACCTGCTAAGATTCTAGAGAGAGTACACGATGACGGCCCACCAAGCGATGAGGCTCCAGTGCAGGGCCCTCTTACTATTTTGGCACCTTCGGGTGGTGTACCAGCAGCACCAACACCTGTTTGGAAATAGTTACCACAAGTCGAACTGGAGGACGGTGCACACCGACTAAGCATGTTGCATGAGTTCCAGCAGTAGAGGCCTTCGAGGATTCAAGGTGAGACAGATTCGCACACTGCTGAGGGCTTGCTGGAGGCGGTTGCTAGAGTTTTCCGCCTAGTTAAGACACCAGTAGAGAAGATGGTGATCTTAGCTACTAGTCTTTTTCAGTGACTGACCATGAGTATGGTCTGCATAGTGATGAGGCTTTGGTACGTGGACCTTTGCCCGAGATAGTACCTTCGGGTAGTGTGTCAGCTATATCACTACTCGTTGGTCAGTAGTTACAACCGGTGGTACCGGTAGAGGACGCATGTAGGCATAGTGCCTTACACGTGTTTCAGCATCAGATACCCCTCATGTATCTAGGAAAGCCCTACCCATTGGCGGATGAGGACTGGATTGAGGAGGTGGCTAATAGTTCCCTAGAGCTCCTACAGCTTCTCCAGGACAACATGTCTATAGCTGAGTCTTCATTGAGGTGTACAGACTACCCCAAGTGCTCGATGAATATAGTATGGATAGTACTTCAGAGCTCGGACCTCTGAGCAAGGTTTCATTTGGGACTTTCAAGCTAGCACTATTCCTCTATGCATTCCTACTTATGTTAGGGTTCTAGAGAGAACCATTGTGGTTGAATATTATTTGGATGAGCGGATACATCCAGTGAATATTAGTAGTGGGAAAATAGGAAATTGGCACCAGTCTTATAGACTTGGGTGTGTAAAAATGTTTCTGGAAGAAGAAGTGTTAGGGATGGATTAATATGTAGGGCTTCATACATAGAAATTGAGCTAGGGGAGCAGCATGAGGTGGTGTACATTTTGACATGTTACAACCACCCCCCATTGTGGTCCCCTCCAGGCTCAGGGAGCTGGAGGATAGGGGAAGAGAGTAGCTGCATGCGGTCAAGGAGTGCGACCCAAGGGCTCTAGGAATGATTCGAGGTACGGTATGTGTCTACTATTAGCTTCCGTATCAATAGACATAGGTACCAATAATTCCTTATTTTCAATAATATTTTCCAAGACCTAGAGTTTCCGGTTAAACCGTTGACTTAACCCTCACATCTGGAGATACCATTGGGAGGAGACTCGATAATCACACTAACACTGATGGTGTGATCTGACCCTTTAGGTGAGAGTTTTGGTTGGAACCTCTTGGTGGAAGCATTGAGGCCTTATGATGCTAGTTTGGGTATGACTAAACATCCACAATTCGTACCTAGATTGACTATATTAGGAAAAAAGGTTGTGGTTTATCTACAATTTTGGGATGAGGTTTTCTTTAGTCGGTGAAAAATGAAACCCAGGCAGCATAGGATAAACTCATGCATAGGAGGGTGCAGCCGATCACTCTTGAGTCAGCCAGCCTTACCCTTATGGCAGTATGAGTTTTCAGTTTTTAGTTCCCAACAGAGTTTCTAGAGTTACTCTAGGACTATGACTTTTAGATAATATATACTCATAGGAAGGGGAAAGTGGTAGGAGATTCACTCAGCAGAAGATATGGTATATAGCTGCTAGGTGAGCTGATAGAGAATCTGGCCGCTTTACAGACATCCTCTGTGGAAAGGGATGGAGAAGCTTTTCTTTATTCTCTTACAGTCACTTCTTCACTTCTTCAGCGAGTCAGGGAGGTGCAGTGTGGGGATGCTGACTGCGAGGCTCGACATGCTCAGATATCTACAAGACAGACACCTGATGGATTTTCTGAAGGTGGGGAGCACGTCATCCTCTTCAGAGGACGTACCATGGTACTAGTACTGCTACAGGAGGAGGTTTTGAGGGAGTCTCATACATCCCCTATGAAGGTAAATGTTGGTGTGGTGAATATGTATTAGGATCTCTGACATTTGTACTGATGGACCAGGATGAAGGAAGCAATGGCATAGTTTCTATCACGATGTCTCACTTGTCAGCAAGTGAAGACTGCATAGAGTTGGAAAAAGTCTTATGCCGAAAAGATATGGAAACCCTTGGAGTTCCAGGAGGGGGTCCACATATTCTTCAGAGTCTCTCCTCAATAGGGACTACGAAGATTTTTCCAAGGCGGCAAGTTATCAACAAGATTTATCGCTCCTTTTCTGATACTTCGGAGGATAGGCGAGGTATCATACCGCTTGGATCTTCCACTATAGTTGGAGAGGGTTGATGATGTCTTCCATGTATCTCAGCTGAGGAGATACATGCATGACCCACCCCACATCATCGACCATAGCAAGATAGACTTCGATGATGGGGTGATGTTTGCAGAGGTTCCAACAGAAATTAAGGATCGATAGAAGTGGATTCTTCATGGGTGGTTGATACCTCTAGTGCGCTTTTGTTTGCAGCATGGGAACCTCCAGGAGATCATGTGGGAGCGGGAGGCTCTAATTCAGGCTCAGTACCCCCTCTTGGTTGTTTTTTCTTTTTTGTGGATTTTGGGGACATAAAACCCTAAAGAGGGGAGAATATAATGCCCCATAAATTCCATATAATTTTTTTTAATTATATATAATTATTTTGAGACCTCTAAATCTGACGGTGCGTGATTCCGAGGCCAGGATTTCCCAAAATGGTTTGTCGAAGTTTGGTTAAGTTTTAATTGGCGTGTGTAAGCAATTTTCCTAAAAAAGTGGAATAACTCTTAAACGGTAACTCGGATCAGAAATATGAGGGAATCATTGTGTTTATTATGAAGGTTTTACCCTAGGCATGACTTAAGTTTAGTTGGTGTGGATCTCTTTTGAGAAAACCCAAAAATGGCATAATCGTGAATAAAATAGTTAAATAAATTATTTTATTTTTCAAATGCTTATAACTCACAAATGGTAGATCGGATTGAAAATCCAAGACAACCACTAAACTTGTGAGGAAATTCTTTATTTAATCATATACTAACATTGGACGGCATGGACCACCAGTGAAATTAAGTTTTTGGCCATAAATAAAATAATTAAGTGACAATTATGTTATTGTAAAATCTATAAATTTTAAATAGTAACTCGGATTGGAAATCTGAGAGTACCGTTGGGTTTGTTGGGGTGTGTTTCACTTAGGGAGATCTTAACCTCAACGGACGCGGGTCGAGGGTGAATTTTAATAATTTTCCGAACTTCTTTTTCAAGTACATTCAGTAAACGTTGAAGTAGTGTTTTGTAACTCTTGAACCGGTGCTCGGAATTGAAATCTGAGGACACCGTTGAACTCGCAGTGCCTATATTTTCTTAAGGAGACCTTCACTTTGACTGTAGTAGGTCCAAGGAAAAAGTTAGTTTTTGGAACTTTTAATAAAATAAATAAAATAAATTTATTATTTTATTTTTATTCTATTCCCCCAATGGACGAGCGGTAAGGTGGGGCTGAGGATGTGTCAAGACAATAAATGGATTGACCCATTAATCCTAGTAACTGCTTCATTGTAGAATTTGGAAAGCTTCCTAATAAATGTACTCCCATTAATTTCTGACACTGTTAGACACCCCCCTCTCCTATTTATATGGAGCTTGGTAAGAGATGTTGGCATAGCTTTTCCAAGCAACAAAGTGCTAAAGTATTGTTGCGACATCAATCCCTTGTAAGATGGATCTAGTTCTAGAGAATAGTGGTGATCGACACCAAAACACCAAACAAGGATCAACGATCAAGCGACGTTATTGGAGGCTTTTGCGGGAACAGTGAACACTGAACCACTTCTTCAACTATGGTTGTTTCTCCATCGTTCACGATGTAGGTTTTGTGGTTGATTTGTAACCCCATTACCCATTCTTGACGTTCATCGTGATTCAAGAATTATTGAGCCGCTTTTTACCACTCTAACACGGAGGATACGATCCAAACGAACATGACACAACCTCTCCGTATTTTCTTTGTGATTCTTGATGTGTTCTTCACGATGGAGGAGGAAGACAAATATTTATTGGTGCTATAAATGATGTTTTTTTCTAAGTGCGATATATGGTGGTGAATCCCTCGACGCAAGGATCAAAAATATGCGATTGTTTAATTTTTCAGGCTTAGAATGAAGCCGCAATGGCTTGTAGAAGGAGGAAGCCAAATATTTCTTGGTGCTGGAAATACGGAGTTTTTCTGAGCGCGATATATGGACGTGAAGCCTTCGAGACAAGGATCACAAATATGTGATCATCTAATTTTTCAGGGATGGAAGGAATCCGTAATGGCTCATAGAATGAGAAGGTGGCAGGCACCCGGCAGGCTGCGGGGAAGGAAGGGTGGGGTGTGTCTGCGCTGCCGGATGATGAGAAGGACGTGGCCCATCATCCGCGGCAGAGTAGAGGCGGATACCAGCGCACGGCCGACCTCACAGAGGGGAGGGGGTGGTGCGCTTCTACACCTCCAGCATGTAGGAGCTGCGGCACGAGGTCGTGGAGGTGAAGGAGGGCGGTCGTCTGAGCCGGCTGCCGGTGGCGGCGCAGCGCGCGATCGCGCCGCGGAATGGGGCTGGCCATCCAGCGAGCGAAGGTCCGCCCATCGCGGGCCACCCAGCAGGCCGGGACAGAACCAGGGTCGGACCCGGGTAGGGCCGGGTCATTCCGAACCGGTTTGGGTCGGCCCCAGACCGGGTCGGACTGGACCCGGACCATCTTCAACCCTTTTCGTTCTTTCAGCCATATCTTGAGCTATGGGCATCCGTCTGACGAACCATTTGTAGAACCAGAAATCTTGGAGCTAGAAGGTCATTTTGGTATACCCAACTTGAGTTTGGGATAAATATGGGGTACAGTTGGGTTGGATCGAGCACGAATCCAACCGGGCCCTCAGGACTAAAAGGCTAATAACTTACAGACTGGGCGTCCGATTGACGCACCATCTGTTGCCTTGATATCCCTATTACATGGCAGTCCTTTGGGATACTTCTTTGTGGGACTTCATGGAATTTTATGTATCAACCAGTATCATTATTAGCGAACCCTCCTAGATATAAGAAATCATAGTTCGAGAACCCTATAGTAGGCTGTAACATGAGAAAATGGATCCTTCCTGGGTCTGACGATGTACTAGGATCTTGTGTGGGTCTAACGATGTACTATGATCATGTGTGGGTCTGACGATGTACTAGGATCCTGTGTGGTTCTGACGATGTACTATGATCCTATGTGGGTCTGACGATGTACTAGGATCCTGTGTGGGTCTAACGATGAACTACGATCCTGTGTGGGTCTGACAATGTACTAGGATCCTGTGTGGGTCTGACGATGTACTATGATCCTCTGTGGGTCTGACGATGTACTAGCATCCAGTGTGGGTCTGATGATATACTAAGATCATGTGTGGGTATGACGATGTACTAGGATCCTCTGTGGGTCAGACGATTTACTATGATCTTGTATGGGTCTGACGATATACTAGGATCATGTGTGGGTCGGACAATGTAATATGATCCTCTATGGGTCTGACGATGTACTAGGATCCTGTGTGGGTCTGTAATTTGGTATCCTTCATGGGTCTTCTTCTTGACATAGTATGATTATTCAGTAGTTACATTTAATCATCTCTACTACTATACCTAAGATATACCTGGTGTCTGTTGAGTCCTTAATTTTGTGGTTATACATTTGTGGTATTCTTTTGTGTGGCGTACCCGTGTGGAACTTTCCTTCATGGTGATACTTTGTGGTATATACCTTCCTAGTGATACATTTTTTGTATTCTTCTATATGGAGTACATGTGTGGTACTTTCCTTCATGGTGATACCTTGGTTGTATTCTTCTATGTGGCATACCTGTGTGGTACTTTCCTTCGGGCTGATACCTTAATTGTATTCTTCTTTGTGGCATACGAGTGTGGTACTTTCCTTCGTGGTGATACTTTGTGGGACTTACCTTTGTGGTGTTACCTTCGTGATTTTATTTAATTTGTGGAATAGTTGATATTTTTTTAAGGAGTTAGGCCTTTTGTTTCCTCATGAATGAGATGGGTAATATTTGATAACTTAGTTATATGTATGGGAATACACCTAAGTAGGGTTGTCACTGGTTTACATGCTTTGTGGTTTATCCTTTTAGGATTTTGTGAGGCCTTGAGGGTCTCGGGGTCCCTACTGAGTATCATTATACTCACCTCTGCACGGGCTTTGCCAGCACCTTGTTGTGTTTGGTGCAAACGAAGGATAGCACTAATTGAGGTAGAGGGTACCAGGACTGGATGGTGCCTAGAGGTGGACCATTCGGTGTGTTGGTACGCAGAGGAGATGGGCGGACGTGGAGTGCTAAGGAGGTGATATGTACCTACCCTTTAGGTAGGAACCTCTTAGGATGACCCAGTAGCTTTCATTCTATTCCTTCAGTTGTATTTTATTTTCCATTGTACTTGAACCTTTACTGTTCTACTTGTATTCTGCCCCAACTTACTATACACACTCTTTTTACTATTCACTTTACTTGTGTTCATATCTTGTTGTGTGCTTGATCGTGTGTGTTTATAGGATATAAAGGCAATTCCTTCCTGGTTTTTGGGGAATACGCCTTTGGTTTTAGTCACCAACCCATGGCCTATGGAAGGCGGGCTTGGGGTAGTCACGACACGATCCCAGGGGGACGGGTCATGACTATGTTATAAGTGATGGATTATCTATATGATTAGAACTTTTTATAGTGATTACCTTCACTTATGATTTTTATTATGACTAGTACTAGATACTGAAATTCCATTCACTAATGAAACTCCAATGACTTGTGGCTATAATAGATTTATCCCTGGAATTGATCGAAACATGTGAGGTTAATTGTTAGGGTATCCTAGTTAGCACCTGATGACCCAAAATGGATTCTTGAATGTTTTATATCACTTACCAATTTATTTTTTCATACATGAATAAACTATATATGATGGTGTATATAAGGGGAAATTTGTTAGACCCTACCAAGTATTATTCTCATAACTCACAAGGAAAGCCCAGTGCATGTACAATCTTTATGTTTCACTTTTAGGTGATAGGTTTTATAGGGAATTCAACTATAGTATCTGGATAGATTTTGGGAGACCATTCTGATAAGGGAACAAGGTTTTATAGTTTATTCTCCCCTATTTTTTCTATTTTTTTATATTTTTAATCCTAGTAAGTGACCCATGATGTCTAATTGTATGTTAAAAAGGAGTATCATTTTTTTATAGCTTGTTATTTTTTATCATTTTTTTATGGTTGGATCTTAACTGTAGTTCCTTACACTTACTCTAATGCTAAGTGATATTATTTTCATTTACCTATTATTATGTGTCATGGTACCAAGAGTATAGTCTCTCCATGTTTTTTTAAACTCACACTGGTAGTTTTAAGCCTTAGGCATATAGGGAGGCATGTCTGAGTTCTTTTTGCATCCCCCAATTAGGTTTCATTTGAATGATTCTGGCATGGAAATTACAAAGTGGTATAAAACCACTGTTTTGGTTAATTTACTATTTGGGTTTGTTAGTTGGAGGTAATATGTGCTTTTATATATTATGAAAAATAATATTATTGGGTATAGTTAATACTTATATGAGAAAATTTCAATATACCAATGTTAGGATTAATGTTAAGTTATTTTTGTTTTTCTGATTGAGATGTTGGTTCAAGAATTATTTTCTATGTGAGTTTATATTTATCATTTTACTCTTCGATTGGGGTGGAAGAGGTCCTGTATTCATGAATGATACTAGCTACATAGGTATACATGTACAAGTGCATGATTTATTATGTTTTTCAAATGGTTTTCAAAGAGATGAAAATGGTTTTATGAAACTATAAAAAATGAAAATTTTAAATAATTAGATGGAATAAGATTTGATTAAATGAATCAGAAATAATAACATATTCAGCATTTCCCCATATAAATTATTTGTGGAACCTTAATTAATTTAGGCCACTAAGTTATTTTCAAATTTTATTATTTTAATATTATTATTATAGTTATTCTCTCAATAAATTAAAACCCCATAATGAGTGTGTCAGGGTTTGAGGTGTCATGTAATGGGTTCTAGGTATGAATGCTTAATGCTAGTATGAGTGGTTCTAGTTAATGAGAGATCCTTGAGTTGGTTGAGATGGTTGGGGAGATGTTAATGTGGTATGATAGTGTGTATCTCTATATAGTGAGTGAAGAGGTTCCTTAGGGGGTAAGAGCTAGTTTTTTCACCTATTATTTCAATTAGTTGTGGTTGGATTGGATAATTCATTTTATCTCCATTTGCCTAAGGGTAAAATGAGTGAGTCTTAATTTTTATTATATGTGGAAGGTAGGATGGTACTAGGTTGAAAGTTTCATGGTTTGATTTTTTAGATATCATAGTGACACTCAATCCTAGTAAGATCTAGTGCTTTTTTTTGTTACAATGAGTGTGTTGGAAATAAAAACACCATGGGTGATTCATGTGGGGTTGGTTGTCCTTTTTGATTTGGTTAGATTATATTGGGTTCATGGTTTTAGTTGGGAAGATATATTTGAGTTTTTATTCAAATTAGGTCTCGTTGTTAAGTATTGTAGAATGTAATATCATGCGAGGCATGGAATATTGGTTAGAAAGATGAGATAAAATACTCAAAATAGCATGTTATGAGACACTTTTATAATGAGTGTTGATGGTTATATGAGGATGAATGGGTCTTTAAGGTGACCATGGGTGGTTACCTTAGTGTTGATGAGTAATTCTCAATAGGTATTTTCTTATGGGACATCAATTGTAGTTAAGAAATTTCTATTATGGGTAGTACTTAGTAAAACAAACCTCAGTGCTAGCAAATTATAAATATTTATAACTCTTTGTGGTGCATTTATAAAGAGTAATATAGTGGTTTATTTTTTATATCACTGTGGAATTTTTTATTTTAAATATTGGTAAACACTCAATCATAAAACACAGAATAATATCAGGCCATATGAACACATAATCATGTAAATGTAACATTACTCATTAATATTGGGACATAAAACACAGAATCCTATTGTAAATGCAAGCATACTTTGGGCAGCAATGGTCGGCGAGGTGGGGGACAACAAGGTGAGGCATGGAAAGGGATGGAAAGGCGAGACACGGTGAGGTCCGGCAAGGAATGACAAGGGGAGGTGTTGTGAGGTGAGGTGTGGTGTAGAGAGGTCTAGAAAGTGACGGTGATGGGTGGAGATAGGAGGTCATGAGGATAGGGCTTCAGGGAGTAGTTGGGGTGGGGGGTCGGTTGTCGGGGGGTCGGGGTGTCGGGGGAGTTTAATGTCCCATATCCTTTTGTTGCCCAAAGGTTCCCCATACCTAGTTCTTCACATGACCTCAAGTGCATTTACCCAAATGTCAGAGGATGTTGAATAGCAGTGAGGGCCAAGGTCTGATAATGGGTAAGATTTTTCCCCATTGGAAGAGTATACATAGTGGAAAAACAAGTAGTAAATAGTAGTGGAAGTAGTAATACCATAAAACATAAGTAAATAGTGGAAGACTGATAGAAATAAAAAACTGCAACATATATATATATATAAATGATTCATGTCCAATGTATCCAGGAAAGAAGAAAAACATGTCACAATGTTGGAAATAAAATATTGAAACCAATGTATATAAAATTATAAAAATCCCATAGCATGGAATGCCTCAGCTTGGTCTCATTCTCTCCAGCTCCAACAGTAATCAAGTACCTAATGAAGAAGGGAACTTTCCCTTATCTATACCTACGACCATATAATCTGTTTGGATCCAAAAGAATGATCCAAATTGGGTGTGAGATGAATACAAGTTGGAAACCACAAAAAGATCTATGCCTAACTATTAGTGAATATATATAGTAGGTAATATACAAAAATTAATAAATAAAATAGGAAGTACTCAAATGTAAACAATCCTATAGTTTTCAATTCCAATCATTTACATTCATTAATTATTCAATCCGTTGAATAATGTAACCTCGGGATCTATCTTAATCTCTATATCCCCTTGTATAATAATAACAAACAGATGTCTCAAAATACCATCTAAAAAAAGTAAGACTGTGTCCATGCTTGTGCTTTGGCTTGGCAGGCTCATCCCATTCATCAAGAATTCAAAGGTAACCCTCTGGGAATGTTCTCATAGTCTAACCCCTCTGGTTTGACATATCATCAATTCAATAAATAATGACCCTCTAGGAAATCTCACACAGTCTAACCCTTTTGGTCCCACATGTCACTAATCATTTAAAAATAACCACCTAGGTAGATCTCACAGTCAATACCCCTTGGTCCTTTTAGCAACAATAAATTATAATAACCACCTGGTATCTCTCACAGACAAATCCCTAAGGTCCATCATTTATTTAATAACAACCCTCTGGGTAGCTCTCATAATCTAACCCCTCTGATCTATGACCACCTGGAATCTCTCACAGTCAATACCTTTGGGTCAATATAATAATAAATTATAAATAAATGAAGTTACCTCAGGAAGCTCTCACAGTCAAATTCCCCTTGTTCAAACATTCACAATGTGAATCACATGCATATCAAATTAATAGTAACTCTGTCCTAATAACACGAGGCATGGAAAACAAATCAAGCCTAACAGGAATTATAGACCAAATGGCCATAATCAATCAAACATGGGAAACACACCCATAATCAAGGCATAAAACCTTATGTATAATCAATAACCCTTTCTCAAAAAAAACACACCATAAAAGGTCTTAAACATGATTAAATTCCAAAACACACAATACCATAAACATGCGTATTCGGCACTTTTAGTATATATAATCCAAAGAAGACCAAAGAAAGGCACAAACCCCCCAACATTTATGTATTATGATGAATAATCTTGAATGTAGTCCCTTAAATTGGGGTAAATTGACGTAGATCTACAAAAATGTTAAAATCATTCAACCTTGAATAACCCACAAGAGAAGAGGAATCAGAAAGAAAGGCTCTATGGAAAGAGAGAACTCATTGCTGGGAATCCAGCGCACCCAGTGGAGTCTCAAACAGAGATTGGATATAGAAAAAGGATTAGCTCGAAGTTCTTCAGTTGTACGTTGCTCACCTTTAAGAAACAAGGTCAGAAGAAGTGTTTTCTGCAGATGATACACAACCCCACTCTGATTCATAAATTTAAAAAGTAAAGTACATGGCGTGTTCATTTAATGTGCACACTGTGTACTAGCCTCATCTGGCCCCCACTTTAGGCAGTCTTCCAGGTCACCCACATGGCCATGTACTCAGTCATTACACAGCCAGTACATGACTATAGGCAGCAACTGCGTACATGGAATGTACTCAAAAGTACACGATGTGTACTCAAAATTATACAGTGTGTACTTAGAAAATTTCTAATTTCTTCTTTTTTCCTAAACAATAACTAAAAATAAAGATCCCTACCAGAAATTAAGATTTGGGTTCTTAAAAACATCCCCCTTTAAATCAATTTTCCGCCAAATTTTCCATCCAAGGGTGGCGAAGAAAAAACTTCAAACAACATGGGCCACTGTGATCATACATCAGCCTCCCTCTCCCAAATCTCATCCTATAGTTGCCCATGTTTCCATAGAACTCATACCAGAGGAACAGACTGGCCATGGAGAACCTTTGTCCTATGATCCACGATCCTAATATGGTGCTCCTCAAAGGATGCATCCACCTACAACTGAGCCTCCTCATGTTAGAAAACATGAGACGTGTTTGAAAAGTAACTCTATAGATGAGAAACATGAATGATGTCATGCATAGTTCGGTACCTCTGAGGTAACTACAACTGATTTGAAACTGGTCTGACTCTCTCCAAAACCTCAAATGGCCCGACGTATGCCAGGTAAAGAATCCCTTATTTCCTAATCCGCATGTGTCCCAACCTCATTGTGACACGTAAGAAAACCAAATCTATGACCTTAAACTCCATAGGTCTTCTTCGTCGATCAACATAAGATTTATATCAAGAATTTGAAGTATCCATACTCTTTCGAATCAACTCCACCTGCTCAGTGGTCTCCTGGACAAGATGAGGTTCCAATATAGTTGTATCTCCTACCTCTAGCCAACATAGGGGTGATCGACATAGCCTACCATACAAAGCATCATAAGGTGACATCTAAATCATTTCCTGAAAACTATTATTTTAGGAAAACACCACTAAGGGTATATGTCTCTCCCAAGAACCCTCGAAATCCAGGATGCATGCTCGAAGCATGTCCTCCAATACCTAAATCATGTGCTCGGAATGGCCATATTACTGTGCATGGTAAGTTTTTCTTAGTAGTACCTATGTATCCAAAGACCAAGGTAGTCCCTACTAGACACAAAAAGTAAACAAGTCATCCCTCTCTGAAATAATAGAGTGTGAAACACCATGAAAACATACAATCTCTTCAATGTAAACCCTTCCAAGCTCATCAACACTAAAGGTATCCTTAATCGAAAATAAATGTGAAACCTTCATGCGTCTATCAACAACAACTCAGACCGTATAATTTCCTCAAGGAAAAATCGGTAAACCCATTATGAAATCCATCACAACATAATTCCTCTTCCACTTGGGGATGGGTAACTGTTTTAAAAGCTTTGATAGTCGTTGATGCTCTGCCTTCACCAGTTGACAGGTGGAACATATCATAAAAATACCAGCAACATCCCTCTTCATACCTGGCCACCAATACTGATGGTGTGGATCTCAATACATCTTGGTGTCACTAGGATGAACTACCCAAACTAAGGAATGAAAATCTTGCATCAAGTCCTCTTGTATGTCTGCTGACACACATATGTGTCCATGAATACGCAAGATCTCATTGTCTCCTACAGTCCATCTAGGAGTAGGGTCCTCACCTGACACACTCTTCCGTTGGACTAGGCATTCAGAATCTAATATATTCCTCATTCGTAATCGATATAGTAGAGTGAAGGTAACAGTTATAGAAGAAATAAATGTCTTCCTCTATCTATCATGCACCTCTAAATTCATCTCTAAGAAAAAATCCATAAGCTGCCACTAACTATTGTCCTTCTGAACTTCCTATATCCGAGTCCTCCTGATTAATGAATCATCCACTGTGTTGCCTTTCCTAGGTGTGTAGGCAAGCATAAATTCAAAAGATTGACATTACTCAAACCACCTTCACTGTCTCAAATTCATATCACACTAATTAAATATATACTCCATACTTTTTTTGTCTGTGTATACCATAAAATTCTCTCCCAAAAGATAATGTCTCCAATAGCCTAAAACATGTACAATTGTAGCCAACTCGAGATCGTGAATTGGGTAGTTCCCCTAATGTGGCATCAACTATCCAGACCCATACGCAATGAATCCTTTCCCCTGAAAAAGCATTACTTCCGGCCCGATACCTAACGCATCATAGTAAATGTTGTAACTCTTTCCTGGATCTGGAAAAATCAGTATTAGTGCTGAGGTCAATCTCCCTTTTAGCTCCTGAAAGGATGAATCATAGGAAACAATCCAAAAGTACTTTTCATCCCTCTTATTCAGGCTTGTAAATGGAACTGATAAGCATGAAAAGTCCAGAATAAAGCGCTTGTAGTAACTAGCCATCCACAAAAAACTCCACACCTCAAATACGTTATTCAGATTCTCCGAGGAAACTACCACTCTGATGTTCTATGGGTCTACTAATACTCCTGTCTCTGAGATAACATGACCCAAGAAGTGAATTTAGTCCATTAAAAAGTGGCATTTTGAGATTTCAGCATATAACAGATGCTCTCTTAGTATACTCAATAAGATCTCAAGATGGATGGCATGGTCATGTTGAGTGTGTGAGTACACCAAGATATCATCCACAAAGACTACTATAGAGTAATCCAAGTATGTATGGAACAATCGGTTCATCAATTCCAGGAAAACTTTCGGCGCATTCGTGAGATTGAATGGCATAACCAAATACTTGTATAGACCATACCTGCTCTGAAAGGCCATAATAGGTATATTTGATGGTCTCACACACAACTAATGATAAATGGATCTCAAGTCAATGTTAGAGAACACTCGAGCTCCTTAAATATAATCAAATAGATCATAAATACTTGGCAAGGGATATTGGTTATTTACTGTCAACTGGTTCAGCTTCTGATAATCCATGCAAAGTCTAAGGGTAAAATCCGCCTTCTTCGAAAAAAGAACAGTAAAACCCCAAGGATAAGTATTGATTCAGATGAAACCCTTTTACTCTAACTCCTCTAACTAATTCTTGAGATCTTGTAACTCTGTTTTAGCCATCCTATATGGAGGAATGGACACTGGTTCCGCTTCTGTCACTAGATCTTTAGAGAAATCTACCTCCCTTAAAAGAGGTAAACCTAAAAAAATTTCTATAAAGAAATATTTGAAATGATCCACCACTGGAGTAAAGTACATATTCAGTTTCCCCTGGTCATATAGATATAAACTTGAAATATGGGTTGTAATTCCTCCCAACCCATGATGCTCGGGTCCATCTCTTCTCACCTAGACACCGCATTCTCCCTTGTGTAGAAAAGACCCACCCTGTGGTGATGTGAAACTCACCCTGCAATGATTGAAGTCAACAAAGTTGTGGAAAGAGACAAACCAGTCCATTCTGAGAATGAAATTGAATCCTATCATCTCTAAGACATAGTGGTCCCATAAGAAGTGACACCCACAAACCTCAAGAGGGAGCTACTTTCACTGATGTACACTAGCCATCCTAATCCCCAACAGAGTGTCTTGAATCATAACATCCTTATAAGTAAAGTTATAGAGCTCAAGTCTCTCCACAACATCAAAAAATATGAAACTATGGGAATCCTATGTATCAAAAAAAGCAGAAGCTAAAACTGAGGCAACTAGAATCGTACCTCTAACCGTAGAGGGTCTGGGATCTTTCTCCTACTGGGTCTACTCCACTGCAAAAGTTTGACCTGTACCGCAACCCTAGGACCCTAACTGACTACACTAAGCTGATCTACCCTACTATTGTTAAAAACCTGATGTATGGCTCCCATTCCCACAACCACCTCTTTGGCCTGAATGGTCAATCGAATTTTAGTTCCCTAACTAATGAGAAACTCATAGTTCTGCTCCTAAATGTGGATTCAAAACAAAACTCCTATCAACCGCTGCTGGTGAGGACATCTAGCGAAAACGCTGAAGATGACCCATCTTGCTGCAAGATCGATAGTCGACTGGGTATTTTAGGCAATTTGGTCTCATATTCCTATTCTTCCCATATTGGTGGCATGCCTCCTGGATACCTGAAGAAACACCACATGAAATCTCCCTACGACACTTCATGTTATCTGTCAAAGGAGTACCATCCCTAGGTGTTGATCCTCGGTAGATCGTAGCTCCTAAATCCCTTATATTTAACTCATTAATCTGCACCTAGTTCACAATAGAAGTAACTAAAAGTCAGCTCGAAGACATTAACCTATGATCAGATGTCATACCTAAGACCATCATCAAACCGCCTTGTGAAAAATAACCCATCACCACCCAGAATAACTATGAAAAACTAAATCTCTATAAAACAAGATGAGTAATCCATCACTGAAATAGATCTCGGCTCCAAATTCATGAACTCTTGGGCTTGGTCAGCCCTCAATGTCTTAGGATAGAAGTAATCATAGAAGGTCCTCTGAGACTCTCCCAAATCTATATCCTAATGAGGTCCTGCATGTGAGATTACATCCCACCATATTATAGTGGTTTCACATGGAATGTACATTGAGAGCTTCACCATCCTCTCTGAAGGAATCTCCAGATGCTCGAAGATAGCAAGCATGACCTCCAACCATGACTCTACAGCCAGTGGTCCTCCATCCCTAGCAAAAGTGGGAGGATTTTTCTACTAGAACTCCCACGTCAGCTCTACCATAGACGGGGTAGTATGTGGTGCTTTATGGAAATTATATAGCATCCTCAAAAATTCTTCCTCGAATTATGAATGATAACCTGTGTCAAGTAGAATAGCTGGTTCCAAAATGGGAACGACATGAGGATCTACTGGTAGTCCCTGATCTACTGTTCCCAAAGTTTACTCATCACCCTGTATCTGGCGTACAACTAGAGGATGTCATGATGGAATGACTCTGAAATTTCAAGTGCCCACATAAGTACAATATTATCAAGAATATAAACTTAGAAGTGAAATAATGAAATAGGATAAGGAAAACATTCATGTTTTACAAAATAGGGTCATACAGAGTGTATAAAATTTACATGGTGTGTTCCCTTAAGATTTTAACAGGGTTTTCTCCTCTGTCAATCATGTTCCTGTAACACCCAAACACACGGCATGTTCCTCATGAGTCATGGCATGTAATTGAATTTTACCTCCTTCCCATGTACTTCTTCATGGTTAGAACTACATGGTTCTCTCCTGGGTAACACTACATGGCATGTTTACCCTAGACACAGCGTGTACTACTTAAGTCCCATACACCCATGTCATTGGTCATAAGGTCAGCCCCGAGTGATAACTACATGAAATGAATAAATGAAACACAGAAAGTACAACCTAAGTTTCATCCACCTATGTCATTATTCACATGGCCAGATACACAGTTCTTTACCACACGCGGTGTACAATCTAGACACAGTGTGTTTTACCCAAATTTTTTCAACCCCATGTCTCTACTCACATAGTCAGTCACACGGTCAAGCACTAAATGGTGTGTACTCCCAGTACACAGTGTTTACTTAAGAAAAGTTGTTTCTTATAGAACATAAGAACACATGGCATGTGTTCATAACATCACAAATCATGTTGTCTGGGTTTCCAGATAGTAAGCATCTAAAACTTCTCTAGAACCCTTAAAAACATAAAATTTTGTCCAAGGCAAGAAACATTCCAACCTGTGGGATCCCATACTCCTCGAGAATCAAGGTTTGGAATCCTTTTCCACATCATAACATGACAAAATCCAATTAAAGTTCAAACGTGATCCACCAAATTCTAATCTAAGAGGTCCCATAACACCTCAGGGACCAATGTTTGGCATTCATCCAAATGAAACATTATATATTTCAGTACCCTATCAAAATAGAAGGTATTCTACCACAGTGTATATCAAAACAACATGAATATATATCCCAACATCTATCACAATAGCTTGCAATCAGTAATGCACCCTAAATGGTATGACAATAATGCATGTCATGTGATCTATAACAAGTGCCTATGTAATGCATGATATTGAATACCCTTGTCTCATTGGGTTAAAATAGAAATATAACCACAATAATATCAATATTAACATCTCAAAACAAGTGTGTCACCCAATGGTTAAATCAAATCAACTATAACAATTGTAAAATCAAGAAAATTACAATAATCGAGGTAAATTGGATTTTCCCAGTACATGGGTTAGCTACTCCCAGGAACAACTTATTACCAACTACCTATTTTTTATTTCACCTATATATAGGCTCTAAATAGTAAGACATGGTAGAAAATTAACACCTTTGATACAACTTTTTAATGTCCTATATCCATGTGCCACCCAAAGGTGCCTCATAATCGACTTGTCACATGACCTCAAGTGCATTTATCCAAATTCCAGAGGCTTCCAACTAGTAGTGAGGGATAAGGTATCATAATGTAGAAACTATGAAATCATTGATAGAGTATACACAATAGGAAAATAGGTAGTAAACAGTACCAGAAGCAGTAATACCATAAAACAGATGTAAACATTGGAAGGATAATAAAAATAAACAACTGCGGCATATATCTATAAATAAATGATACATGTCACATGTATCTAGGTAAGTAGACAAACATGACACAATGATGTAAATACAATACTAAAACCAAATTACAAAAAAGTAGTAAACTCCAACAGTATCGCAAGCCTCAACTAGGTCCCATGCTCTCCAGCTCCAATATTAATCAAGTACCTAATGAAGAAGGGTGCATTCCCTTATCTATACCTGCAACCATATAATATATTTGGGTCCAAAATGATGACCTAAAGAAGGTGTGAGATGAATCCTAGTAGGTAACCACCAAAAGATCTGTGTCTGACTGTCAGTGAATATATATAGTAGGTAATATGCAGAAATGATGAAATAAACTAGTAATTACTCAAAAGTAAACAATCATATAGTTTTCAATTACATTCCTTTACATTTTTAAATTATTCAATCTATTTAATAATGTTACATAGATATTTAGAATAATCTATATATCCCCTTGTATTATAATAACAAATATACATATCATAAGACCATCTAAACGACATGTAATACTGATTCCAAGCTTGTACTTTAGCTTGGAAGGCTCATCACATTCATCATGAACTCAAAAGCAAACCTCTAGGAACGTTATCACAGTCTAACCCCTCTGTTTTAACATATCATCAATTCAATAAATAATGAACCTCTGGGAAATCTCACACAGTCTAACCCCTTTGATCCCACATAAGACTAATCATTTATAAACGAATACCTAGGTGGATCTCATTACCAGTACCCCTTGGTCTGCATAGAAACAATAAATTTTAAAGACCACCTGGAAGCTCTCACAATAAAATCCCTAAGGTCCAACATTTATTTAATAATGACCCTCTAGGTATCTCTCACAGTCTAACCCCTCTAGTCTATGACCACCTCGTAGCTCTCACAGTCAATACCTCTGGTTCAACACAACAAAAAATTATACATAAATGACCCTACCTTGGTAAGCTCTCACAGTCAAATTCCCTTTGGTCATACTTTCACAATGTGAATCACAAGCATATCAAATAAATAGTAACTTTATCCTAACAACCCGAGGCATGTAAAACAAAGAAATACTAACATGAGTTCAAGACAAAATTTCCATTATCAATAAAACATTGGAAATGCACCCATAATCAAGGAATAGAACCTCATGTATAATCAATAACCCTTTAATATACAAACACACTATAAAATTTCATAAACGGGGTTAAATTCCAAAACATACAATAACCTAAACATGGGTATTTAAAACTTTTAGCATATATAATTCCAAGAAAAAAAAATAAAAGCACAAACCACCTACCTTGATGTTGTATGATGAACACTCTTGAACTTTAGCCCTTGAATTGACCTAGAATTACATAGATCTACAGAAAGGTTAAAGTAGTTCAACCTTGAATAACCCACGAGAGAAGAGGAATTAAGAAAAGAGGCTCTAGAAAAATAGAGAAATCACCAGTAGTAATCCAAAGCACCTAGTTTCATCTCAATTAGAGCTCAAATAGTGGAACAGGAGGAGCTCTAAGTTCTTCTGTCGTACATTTCTCTCATGTATGATACATAGGGAGAAGAAGTGTTTTATGAAGATGAGACACGACCCCTCTATGACTCATCAATTAAAAATAAAATCACAGAGTGTGTTCATTTAATTTACATGTCATGTACTAGTCTCAACCTAGCCCTGCTTTAGGTGGTCTACCGGGTCACCCACACATCCAGGTACTCATCCATTATATGGACAGTACACAGCTACACGTAGAAACTGAGTACATGGTGTGGAGTCAAAAGTACACGGTGTTTACTTATAAAATTTTCCATTTCTTCCCTTTTCTTCAAAAACAACCCAAAATAAAGATCCACACATAAAATTAAGATCTTGTTTCTCACATTAATTGTTGGTTTGGTGAAAAAAATTTATAATTTAGTAGTGGTTTATAAAAAAACAACCATGAAATTATTTTTTAAAAAATTAGAAAAGGTTTAGCAAACCGTTGTTAAACACTCAATTTGGTGTAGTGTTAATCATACTTAATTAAAATAATTAATCCATTCTGATTCAATTCTAGGGTTTAAGGGGGTTTTAGGTCGAATAACATGGTGTCCCATCTTAATATTTGTCAAAACATATCATTTCTGGGTCTGCTCATCATGGTTCATGGCATGAATAATAATGTCGCACCATGAAAATTTATTTTGTCCATATTGAGGAGTTTTTTCACCTTATCAACTACACGTCATGAATTCTATAATTTTCACCTCATGAATATTTTATTCAGGTCATTAATGAGTATTTTTTAGTATATTTGACTCCATTTTACCTTGATATTTTAATTTTCAGCCTTTTAGTTGGTCCTTCACTATTCATATGTTTTGATATATCATCTTCATCATAAATTATTTACTTTTTAGATCAATTTAAAACATTTTTTTATAAATCCGTGATATAATATAAAATTAAAATTCTATGGGGAATAATCATTAAATTTATATTGAAAATTCATTTCACATTAAGATAATTAAGAAAAAATGGTTCTATCAGTTTCCCCACACATATAACATGATAATCCTCATGCATGTAATCTCAAAAATATTAAAAAGAATCTTCATTCAACCAATGTTTAAATTTCAAAGTCAAAAAAACTAAATGTTTTTCAATAAAAAATAGACATTCATATGTCATGAAATATAATTCTTTAAACATAAAAATTGATTAGGGGGCATTGTTGGGGTTCTTGTGTCATTGGGGCTCTAGTGGTGCTGGCCATACCATCGGCCCCTCCCCTCCATGAGGTGGATAAATGAAATTAAATTGATTTATCCTCTCATGTTATATATTCCCATTTATTTTCTCCCTTCACCGACCAGAGGTTTCTCCTTTCTTCCCTGGTATCACGTTATCCCTAAAGGTTCCCGGTTTTTCTATTAGAGCCCCATTTCTTATTATATCCCACTCCAAGTTATTAGAATATTATTCCATACAAAAACTCGACTTTTTATCTAGTTTTATATTGAATAGGAATTCTATGGACGTATTCAAATAATTAATCAGTACATATTGGGTTATTTTTCATTGATTAGTGATTGTATTTCTCAACTCTTAGAAAATGAAAATTCATTTTTTTCTCTTATGAACATTGATAGAGTTAAGATTTTAATTATTTTTTATTTGTGTTTTAATAATATAATCCCTTTAAATTATTAAAATTTTGGTGATTTTCATTAATGTAGTATTTTTGGTGAATTTTGGGCATAACTGTGAAAATTTCTTAATTCTGCAAAATTGAGAGTTTTCTAGAGCTTCTGTTTTTTGGGAATAACTTTTACAATTCTGGTCTAATTTAAGTGATTACTTTTTTAGTATAACCTTGATTGTGGGATTCTTATTTGTCTTCAGTAACAATACTCAATTAAATAAGCAATGTCCCATATAAATCAATCAAGTGAAGAAATCTTTCTGGCTGGAAGAATGGACCCCACCTTATAAAATCAGTCCAATATCATTATACCGAAGTTAAAATGATGTGATTTTTGCTTTTTTAGAAAAAATGAATTCAATTGTGTAGTTATAATTAAATTTAAATAATTAATAATCTCATTAAGTCTTCTTTAGAGAAATTTCATGTGGAGTGGGTGGAATAGCATTTAGAGGCCATAAAAAGACATGTCCATTAATTTGGCCATATATTACATTAAACCTGTCCTAATACTTTTAATTTTTTAGGTTAGATATAAAACTGCATTATTAGAATTTTTTAGAAGATATCTCTATGATTTTTGGTCATCTGGTGAGAATAATAGAAGAAAACTTCTAGAAGATAGATTCTAGAGGAGCGCATTGTTTGTTCTTTTTTCTCCCTCTTTAATTCTTCTTAGTTTTTTATTGAATTATCATAAACCCTTATTCACAATTACCATTATTATGGTGGGTTAATACACTATGTTATTGGGTAAGGAGTGGTTTTCCATTTTGTAATTCATGAGTTCTTGCACATAATTTTTTAAGATTCTTATCTCTCTTCTGTGAAATCAGTTTCAATTTCTTATAATGGTTTTTATTATATTGTATTATTGTATTTGTTTTTAGATTATATTGTTTTTATTTATTTTCTTAATTATAAATATCTCCCTCCACTAGGTTTGGGTCTATATATGATGGAATTGCTCAGGTCTTAGGGGTGAATTACTCAGTGATCACATGTATGTGTGTGAGGAGTAAGGAACATTCTTGATTGTTTGGGATAAACAAGACCCATTTGGGAATTGTATAAGTCAACTTAGTGTATTCACTACAACTATATCACACAACATAAGTATATTAGACCAATATGAGATTTTATTACGTTTTATTCTCACCATTACTACTTGACCAATGGAGTGAGAAAAGTGATTGTGGATTCTCACTTTTACCGACTTACCAAAAGAGAATTGGATAAGTTGAACTATGATGGAATTACAATTAGAGATCTAAACCTAACCTGATAAAAATATCATATAATATTTTTCAATAAATTTTTATCAATTTTATCTTAATAATTTTCTTAATTGTTTTCCTTTATTTAGTTTCTTTCTTTTTTTCAAAATCAAACAATTTAAAAAACAACCTCACTTCTTTCTCTAATTTAATGGTGACAGATTAATTTTTTTCCACTCCTATTTGGGTACAACCTAGGTAAAGCACTATACTATATTTCAAATTATTAAATAATTGTTTTTCCACACCCCATGATATGCACATTCCAAAACATGACACTGTTTCTGTGGAGGTAGTGCCAACATTTGTTTTCTTATATTGCATGACTATAAGTAAAAACCCTAAACCTTCCTCCATATATCCTGAAATTGAAAGAACCTTGTTTAATAGTCTTAAAATCCTTAATTTTCATTCACAATTTGAGGAAATTTCTCTATAAGTCTCAATTGAAACTTCAAGTTTTCAATTTGACTCTATCATTATGTCTGGAAATCAAAACCAAACCCTTAGAGACCTCGTTGTACTGCAATTACTTAATAAAAATAATCAACTTGTCATACCAGTGTTACAAAATGATTTTGAGATGAAACCTAACATGATTAAATTTCTCCCAAAATATCATGGCTTGATAGGTGATGACCCAAACAAATATATTAAATAGTTCACACATGTCTGCTCTACTTTTAGACCCCATGGAGTAGATGATGAGTAGGTAAAGTGGAAGCCATTCCCATTTTTTTTAAATGAGATACCATATAATGGTAGTATGGATTAAAACCAGGATATATGAATGATTATAATAACTTGGTATTATGCTTCATGTAAAGATTCTTCCCCACCTCTAGAATCACTACCATTAGAAAGGAAATATATTCCATCTGACAGCCATATAGAGAAACACTTTATGAGTATTGGGAGAGATTTATGAAGCTATGTGATAGCTTCCCACATCAAGAAATTAAAGACCATCATGTTCTTTTATTCTTTTCATAAGGCTTACTGTACAATAAAGGAAACCTTCTGGATGAATCATCTATAGCCACATTGACTGACAGGTCACTAGAAGAAGCTAGGGTTGTAACACCCTGATATTTTATGAGAAGTATATTTTTTTATGTCTTGTGTTATACGCAACATCAAAGGAATCTTTAACTACACACAACACTAGATTGGATTACTTTACACGCAATCGTGACCTTCCACGATAGTGTGTGTTGTACACAATACTGAGTTTCACTAAACAAAGATATGCTATTAAAATATTATATAAACAAGCTATTATGAATAGTAATACCCACTTTTTGAAATTTTATAAATTTCAACATTCAAAATGGACTTAATTTTTGGATCCAGAATATCAAAATTATCCTAGGGTGAAATTTTGGTATTTTTCTGAAAACATTCAATTTTTGATGAATAGTGAAAACACTAAGTTACTATTTAAAAACCGACTTTTTATTTAAATAATTATTTATTTTATTTAAATTTATTTTTGGTAAAAATTGATACATAATACCTATATAAGTTAAATTTAATTCATTTGAGACATTTTATAATAATTTTAGATATATAAAAATTTTATTGAACTTTTCACCGTCTTTTACCCACCTCCTAGGAGCATCTTCAATTGTACATAAAACTTAATTTTACCACTTCTTTGAGTTTAATTTCTAAAATATAAGAGACACGATTAATATCAGGGAGTAAAATGTGGTTCAATAAGATAAAAATAATTTTTGGTGAATAGTAACTTTTTACTTTTTTACCACGGTTAAAAGTAAATAGGGTAATTAAGGGTAAAAATGATATTATTATTACCCTAACACATGTACTAATTCTATTGGATAAGTGTAATTCAACCAAAAACAACCTTAGGAATAAAATATTACCCTTTAGGTCCACTTGGATTATATTAGGGAACTTATTATTATTTTATTTAAAGAAATGTTAAAATAGTTAAAATCAAAGTTTAATAATTAAAAACATTTTTAATGTAGGGTTATACATAAGATAAATTAGACTGTAAATATTAATTATAAAGATAAAAATATTTCCTACCTAATGGTAGTTTACTTATAATTTTTAGAAATTAAATAATTTAATTTATTTATGACACAATGATGATGCAGAAATTACCTTATTAATGAAATATTAACATAATTGATGTTATAAATACCCAATTAAATGTAATTTGAGACTTTTTATGAATTACACTAATTTTATAGGTTAATATGTCATGTAAATATTGATTTAATTAACTTTTTTATAACTAATCATGCTGTTATGATTTTCACAAAAATCAATTACCAAATAGTTTCAAAATTGACATAAAATAGTTTTTTAAACAAATATTATATTATTAATTGTTATTTTATTCCTAAAAATCTAACGTTAGTAAACCTGACTTATATAAGGTTATATATATTAATAATGAACCACTTGGGGTTCATTTGGCTTGTTATAGTAAGTTTATTATCCATATAGTGTAAGAAAACAAGAAGACACGGTAAAAGTTAAATTATTTAACTTAGAGTTAAATCTAAATGATAAGGTTAAAATAGTAACCTAAACTTCTATAAAATCTATTTTTTGATATGATGGCGACCCATACCCACTTTAGATTCAAAATAAATCAATTTGGAGCTATTATAAACCGAATATGACTTTATTATAAAATAATATTTTAAGTTTTTCCAAAGGTGCCCCTCTCATCCCTTATAAAAGGGCACCTCCTCCCTCTCCTCCTCACACAATTTTGAGCCTTAAATCTCGTCCAACCACTTCACACATCCCTTCTCAACTTCCCTATAAACATATTAGAGGTCCTGGACTTCTTCAAAGACCAATTTTATTTCCCTAAGAGGAGGTTTCAAAGAGGCGTGTCGAAGAAGAGGTAATCTCTTCTACCGATTCTTTCAAGTTTCATTATTATTCATCTTATTCTTCTTTATATGTTTCATTTAAAGTAATAACATCATTGTCACTAATATAATGATATGTTATAACCCCATTTCACCTTCTATCCATCCTACGGAAAATGAAATCACCGCGCGTGCGTACGTACGGAATATCGTCTCCACGCCGTGGTGTAATCTGTTTTTCCACCACCACCTTACTTGGATGGGTATAATGGTGTAAAGAAAAACTATATATGATTATTGTAAAGTTATATTGATTATGAAATAGTATACATACACTTAAATATAATTCCACGATCATGGGAACGATGTCAACGCTCGTGCGTACGTGCGGCCTACCGTCTCCACAATGTGATGTGACTCATTCTACGTGATATTCATTGAATAATGATTATATAAATGAATTTAATGAAAAAATATGATGTATATTACACTAATACCATTCTGGAAATGAGGTATCTATAACCTAAAAAGAATAATAACAATTTATTCCAAAAAACCTGTATAAGAACATAAAGAAATGAACACCTGAATAACAAGTAGCAATGAAATATTACTAATAAGAAGATAAGAATATGACCATATATGATATCATAACAATTAATATGATTCTGTAATAAGTCATTGATATTATTTAAATCATTATATAGGAGTTTCGGATACGTATGAAGCAAATCGGACCTAAGGTGAGGAAAAATCTCGCAATCTCATTTTTATCCGAGATTGTTTATACTTCATAATTTACTGGGGAATATTTATCATCCACATCCATGTTTCCTCAATATGTAATATTATTTCTATCCTTATAAAATTGTTTAAATCCTATTTTACCCATTGGTGAGTTTTTAGTAAAAGATATGATAGGAATCTTTTGTCGTTTTCAGTACGAGGTACTTTTTGACTTTTCCGGCCAAAGTACGAGAAGAATGTTTTTTCAACTTATATGGCATGAATGGTTTTTTATGATTTCATAGAACATTATTTCCATGAAGCTTCCTTTACAAGTTTTCAAGTTTATTTTTAATCAACTTCTTTTAGTTTAAAACTGCATGACATATTTATAAAGGAAAAATGTTTTTAAAGTAGAAAGGATATTTTCCTCAAGAATGGAGTTCAAGTGTTTTATCTAAATGATTTTCCATCTAAGATAATATAGGGTTCTGTTTCTATCCCTATTTTTACATTTATTTTACTATGTTATGATGGAATTATTTTTATAATGTCCTTTTATCTTATATGGATTATGTTATGATGGCATGATGTTTAAGAATCCCATTTTATTACATGGGTTATGCTATGAAGTATGATTTATGATCTTGTGGAACACATAAGAATGGTATCATTATGAGATGGGTGAGACATATATCTCCCTCCAATGCATTGGGTAAAGATTTATATCTCATGAGATAGACATGGTTGGAACGTCAAGTTAATCTGGTTCAGTGATACAGGACTGGAACGAGGAGTGAATTCGGTTCAGTAATGGACTTTGTCCTCTATGATGGTCTTGGAAAAGAGCCTTGAATAATATGAAATGATTTTCTACGATTATGTGTGCATTCCACAAAGTTTCATGTTTTAAGTTATGATTATTGGGATTGCATTTCACTGCTATGATTTATCCCATGTTATGATATTATGATCTCTTTTTCAGGTTAAGATTTTCAAAATGTTATGTTCTTATGAATATAATATGATTGATATTTCTTTTATTTACCCTTACTGAGCATTTGAGATCACCCTTTTGTATGTTTTCTTTTCCCCTGGCCAGGAAGAAGGGTATTAAGTAGGATATGCAAGGGACTCTAGATTTGATGAAATAAATAGGAGGCAATGTAGATGATTTATGAACTAGTTGTTTATGTTTCCCAGTTTCTAAAGACATTATACCCATACGGTCCTATCATGGTTTTGTTATATGTTGTAATAAGTATGCTTCAATTCTGATGTAATAACCATGTATTTAAAGTATGGGTCATTATAAGGGTCTTGATTGAGAAAATTTCATAGTACTCACAACAATTTGGTACAATAGGTACTAGAACAAGAGGTATTCATGCGGTAAGAACTTCTCATCCATAACCATTATTAGAAACTATGATTTAAGAGATAACTATTTTGGTGAGATAGATGTCTTTAAAACAAATTATTGAATAACAAGAATCAGATAAGGTATGTGGTTTATGCTCATCACCTGATCATTTAACTAACCAGTGTGATGAAATAAAAGGAATGGAAAGTTTTGTTATATCATTTCATCCAAGTCAGTTCCAAAAAACCCAGAATGTAGAGAGACTAACCATGTCCAATATGGATTTTGAAATCAGTGGAACCAATCAAGATCCCTATTCTAAAATCATTTCCAAAACCAACCCCTTTCAAGAATCAATTCCAGAACCCACCACCATTTCAACAAAAGCAATATTATAACCAACCTTCTTAACAACAACAAGAAGAAACTTTCTAGAGACCCTAAGAGCAGACATCCACTAGTTGGAAACCTTCAATTCAAAACAAACAGCAGAAATCTGAGTTTTAGGGGATGAAAGATACAGTAAAATATTTTTCCAACAATTTTGAAATTCTCATGGACTTTATAACCAAAAAATCAAGAAAAACTCCCTTCCTATACAATACCAAACCCAAAGGAGAATTTCAGCATGATAATAATAAGAAGAGTAATATAACTCCCACCACCAGCCATAGTTGAGCCTGAAACAATGCCAACTAGGCTAAGGGAGAATGAAGTTGAGAATTCAAAAAATGAATTAAAAATGCATTAGGAAGAAGAGAAGAAATGGGACAAGGAGAAGGATAGGCCAGGTAATAAGATACAAGAAACACCATAGAAAATGAAAAAAAAGGAATAATAAAGACATACCCCCATCATTTCCTAAAAGGATGATTGAATCAAAGAGGTTGTAGAAAGAAGCACTTCAAAAAGAAATTTTGGGAACCTTCCAGAAAGTGGAAATCAATATACCCCTTCTTAAAGAACTCAAAAAAATTATAAAGTATGCTAAATTTTTTAAGGATATTTGAAAAAATAATAGGATACTTCAAGGAAATAAGAGGATCAACAAGGGAAGAAGTGTCTCAATCCTTATCACACTACAATTTCCAACCAAATGTCAAGATTCAGGGACTTTTTCCATTCCATGAACCATTGGTTCTTTAAATTTATCTAATGATTTCTATGATCTAGGTGACTCCATTAATTTATTTCCTCACTCATTATACACTTATTTACATATGGGAGACTTGAATCCCACAATAGTAGTGGTCCATCTTGCAAACAGATCCACATTTTTTTCAGTAGGAGTTTTGGAGGATGCCTTTTGAAATTCAAAGATCTATTATTCCCAACTGGCTTTTATGTGCTGAAAATGGAACAAGATAGGATCATATCACACTCACACATATTTTTGGGGATAACTTTCTTAAATATGAATTAACTCATAAAAAAGGTCCATTAAGGGACCCTAACCATGGTGTTTGGAGATACAGCTATCCACTTTAATATTTTTTATTCCATGAGGCACCTATAGAATGATCCCTCACTCTATAAACTCTCCCATGATGTTGGTACTAAACCCATTAAATAATCTGGTATGTTCCATGAATTATTATCCTTGGTATAGAATTCAACCATTTAAAATATCATTGAATATGTGGATTTCCAAACAGCTGTAGATTTTTATTTCATGTGGGAGGAAGAGGTAAAATCAAATTTCTGTAATGATTGGTTAAATGATAATGATGATGATATGATTTCTTGTGTGTAGGATGACCAATATTTTGAAGTGAGGAACATAAATTTGTTTTCATCCCTTGATCATCCCCCAAATTTGGAATTAAAACCACTCCCCACTAATTTAAATTATGTTTACCTTATGGAAGGAGAGAAATTACTAGTGATAATTTCTAATAATATATATATGAAACTCAAGAAAAATATTCAATTGAGATTTTGATAGATAATGTAAAATAATTAGGATGAATCTTAGGTGATATCCTAGGAATCACCCCAAATATATGCTCACATAGAATTCTTCTTGAGAGGGATTCTAAACCTATCAGACAACCCCAAAGGAGGATGAACCCCACCCTGATGAAAGCTGTGAAGAAGGAGATTGAGAAGCTCTTAAAATATAGGATCTTCTATCCCATCTTATATTCACAATGGGTTAGCCCCATCCATTTAGTTACAAAAAATGGCCGAAGCATTATGAGGAATGAGAAGAATGAATTAATCCCTGTAAGAATTTATAATTGATGAAGAGTGTTCATTGGTTTTAGGAAGTTGAATATAGTCACTCAAAAATATCATTTTTCCATCCCATTCATTGAATAGATATTAGAGATATTGGCTGAGAGAACTCGTTATTTTTTTGGATGGATTTTCATGATATTTCCAAGTACCTATTGCTTCTGAGGATCAAGAGAAGACAACTTTTACTTGTCCCTTCATAACTTTTTCATACAAAAGTATTCCATTTGGATTGTGTAATTCTATAAGTAAATTTATGAGGTGTATGGTAATTATATTTTCTCGATCACATTATATATTTATTTAAGGTTTTCTTGGATTATTTTATAGTTTTTGGAAATTCTTTTGACCATTTTTTGAAAAATTTGAAAAAGTGTTTGAAAACATGCATTGAAAAGAATATTGTTTTCAATTTTGAAGAGTTTCATTTCATGGTTAAGAGAGGAATTTTCCTTTGGCATGTCATTTCCAAAAATTTAATTGATGTTGATAAATCAAAAATCGAAGTGATAAATTATTTACCTTAACCAACTTGTGTGAAACATGTTAGATCATTTTTAGGACATGCATTATTCTACTGAAACTTTATCAAAGATTTCAATAAGATTTATCTCCCACTCATTAGATTAATTTTGAAAGATTATGATTTTGATTTAAATGGTTCATATAGGGAAGCCTTTTATGATTTGAAGAGAATATTGGTCACACCACTAGTAATGCAGCCACCAAATTAGGAAGAACCATTTGAGCTACTTTTTTATGCTTAAAACCAAGTAGTTGGAGTATTCCTTTCTTAGTGAATTGAGTTCAGGACACAAGTCACTTCCTATGCCTCAAGAACCTCTGATGCAGCTTAATTAAATTAAACAAAAATGGAAAATGAGTTTTTAGTAGTTTGTTTTTCTTTAGAATGATTAAGATCATATCTTCTTGGAACTAAAGTCGCTATGTTTTCTGATCATGCATCTCTTCAGTACTTAATGAAGAACATGGAAGCTAAATTGAGGTTAGTGAGATGGATGTTATTACTATATGAGTTTAATATAAAAATAAAATATAATAAGGGATATGAGAACTATGTGGCTGGTCACTTAAGTAGACTAACCAACACTTCTGAAGATGAAATTCCAGACAGAGAACCACTGAATGATAACCTTTTAGGGGAAAAATTATACTTGATTAAAGGAGAAGTAACTTGTTATTCCAATTCGATAAATTATCTAGTAACATCTTAGATCCCATCCCATTTCAATTATAACCAAATTCCTAAACTAAAATTTGAATCTAGATATTAAATTTAGGATGATCCATTTATTTGGAAGATTTCCAATTACCAAGTGATAAGAATATGTTTTCCTGAAATTTAAATTGATTCTATATTTTTTTTTTTTACACTTTAGCTTGTGGAGGTCACTTTGGACCTCAAAGGATATTAATAAATGTTTTAGAATCTGGAATTTATTGGACAACCCTTTTCAAAAAATTCATTATTTTTTCCAAAGGTGTGAAAAATGTAAGTATTATAGAAACATTTCAAAGAGACCAGAAATTCACCAAAAACTACTTTTTTGATATATTTGAAGTCTATGGCATAGATTTTATGGGACCTTTCCCAATTTCATTAGAAAATTCATATCTTTCTTGTATTTTATTATATTTCCAAATGGGTGGAAGCAAAAACCATCAGGGCTGACGATGCTAAATGTGTTTGTGATTTTGTCAGGGCTAGCATATTTTATAGGTTCAGAGTTCCCAGAACCATCATTAGTAATCAGGGGACTCACTTTTGAAATAGTATAATGTAGGTTTTATTGAATAAGTATGGGTTTCATCACAAAACATCAACTCCCTATCATCCACAAACCAATGGGAAAGTCGAAGCTTCCAACAGGGAAACCAAAGGAATTTTGAAAAATACTATTAATCCAAATAAGAAATATTAGAACCAAAGATTGGAATATACATTATGGGCTTACAGGATAGCATAAAAACCCCCAATTTAAATGAGTCCATAGAGGTTTATTTATGGTAAAATTTTCCATGTACCAATGTAATTGAATCCTAAGGCATATTTGGGTATGAGAAAGATGAATTTGGATCTTGAAAGTGTTAAAAAATAGAGAAGATTGAAGTTATGGGAGATGGAAGAAATTAGATGGGAAGATTTTAAAATTTCTAGGATTTAAAAATAGAGAATAAGAGTGGCTCATGATAAGTTTATCCAACAAAAATACCTCTATACTGAAGACATGGTGATATTAAGATGATTCTTGGTAAACATCATTCTAGGGGGGAGGTCCATTTATAGTTACTCATGTATATCCTTTTGGTTTTGTGCAGATTTTAAAGGATGGAACATAGGATTCATTAACTATTAATATCCATATTCTGAAGAAATTCCATGGGACCATTCCATCAGATACAGTGGAGGAGATCACACTCCTTCAACCTGTTTATTAATAAAATCCAATAGGTCATACCTCTTCTTTAAACTTGATTTCTTTATGTGATTCATTTTTAAAATACTATAACATGTTAAATACATTAGAATTCATTATTTACACTACATAATTTAAGTATGGGGAGAAATAATTTATAGTTTATTATTTTTATTAGTTCTTTGTTTTCTTATTTTCAAAAACAAATTGTGTGTTTTTTTAAATTTTGTGTGTTTCTTTTTAAAATTTTGTTTTTTTAACTTTTGAGAAGAAATTATTATATTTGACATTTTTTAAACTAATTTTCTGGAGTGAAACTATTTATTCCTTGAAATGAGCTTAAATAAATTCTGAAAATGACTTTGTTTTAAGTTCAAATCCATATTAATTTCATCAAAAGTACTCTGATTTTTAAATCTCATGCCACATATCACTGTCTATATCGTTGATATCACTTTCATGTGAGGCTTATGAATAATTTATTTCATATTCTTTTCATTCTCCTCACTTCATGAGAGAACCAAATCATGACTTATTTAACCATAATTTGATTTATTCCTATCAAAACATGAGGGTTTAAAGTACTTGTGTTATAAATGATTGAGTAATTTATTTGTTTTTAAATATCCATTTTCTATGAATAATTTTTTATAATGGACTAATATGATAATGTTATCCTTATATCCCATATAATTCATTAAAATCCTATTAGTATTTCCTCATTATAATCCAATTTTCCATATCCAACCTGCTTTTGAAGTGAAATTCCGTGATCTAGGTGAACTATAGTGCGGGGAAATCTATTTTGTGTTGTTCTACTTCATTTGGTGATACTTTGGGTGAAAAATAAATGTTGAATAGATGGTTTTTATGATGAAAATAAATTCATTCTATTGAAATTTGTTCCTTTCTAGAGCTTTCATGATAAAATAAGTTGTTCTTTTTTGGAGTTTCCCATGGATAAATAATTTTCTGCCTCTCTAAATATTTCAAGAAACATTATGTTCGAGAAGATTGAAATTTTTTTACTTAAATTATGAATGGTGTGAACATTCCTTAATTTTTCCTATTGATAGAGCTTATTTTCTACTAAGGGGGTTAAGAGGATACCATACTTGATTAAAAATTAGAATCATGCAATTTTTCTTCAAAAAGAGTCAATCCCTCCTCATTCGGCCTAAGAATTTTTCACATAAAAATACTAACAACTAAAAGCCATAGAATGACTCTGTAAAGTACTCATGATAAACATATGTCCTTGACTCACATTGGGTGGAGATGTATGAATTTATCAAGGCTATGGTCACCCTTTTATGAGTTTGGATGAGAAATACATTATTTAAAATTAACATTTGTGAGTTGATAGAAAATTCTTGTGAGGTATGTGTTTTGTGTACATGGGAGGGGAAATAAAGAGTAAATATATTGAATGATATGAATTGGGAACTTGAAATAATTTTTTTGGTGAACCATGATATCTTTTGTTTCCTGGTGTGGAATTGGTGAATCTTAGGGGTATGTGTTTTAAATTTTCATTGATTTGGATTTAATGATGACTTGTCAAGTATTCCAAGTTCTATATGTGAGGTAATTGATAGGGTTGATATTTTATTTATTTTTTATGTCTGTTGAAATTATTTAATCCCTTACAATTATTAAATTTGTGGTGATTTTCATTAATTTAGTGTTTTTGGTGAATTTTGGGCTTAATTGTGAAATTTTATTAATTCAAAAAAATTGACAGTTTTCTAGAGCTTCGGTATTTGGGGAATAACTTTTAAAATTATGGTCCAATTTAATTAATTTGTTTTTTTACTTAATTTTATTTTGGGAATCATATTTTTCTTCCAGACCTAGATCTAATTCAACACATAATGGGCCAAAAAATCAATCAACCAGAGAAATCTTTCTAGTTGGTAGAATGGACCCCACCTTATTAAATCAGGTATATCTCATTATACCAAACTTGAAATGATGTGATTATAGTTGGTTTCTACAAAATACTCTAGAGGTACAGTTGAAGTTAAATTTCATAAATTATGAAGCTCATTAAGGCAATTTTTGCAGCTATTCCAAGTGGAGTGGGTGGAAAAGTATTTTGTAGCCAGAAAAGGTCATATTTAATGATTCATCCATATCTTCTATTAAACCTATCCAAATACATTTAAACTTTTGGCTATATATATAACTCCATTTTTAACATATTTTAATAAGATACCTTTGTGAGTTTTGTCCGTCTGGTGGGAATAACATAAGCAATCTTTTGCAAGACAGATTCTGGAGGAATACATTTTCTGCTCATTGATTTCTCTATTTTATTCTTATTAATTTTGTAATTTATTATCCATAACCCTTATAAAAAATTACTCTTAACATGGTAGGGTAATACTCTATGTGATCCGGTAAGGATAGATTTTCTATTTTGAAATTCATGAGTCTTGCACTTAAGGTTTTAAGATCATTCTCTCTCTTTTGAGAAATCAGTTTCAATTTATTATAATGGTTTTTATTATCTTGTATGATGGTATTTAATTTTAGAGAAAATTACTTTTAATTCTTTTTTCATTTATAAATATCTCCCTCTACTAGTTTCTGGTCTATATATTATGTAATAGATTAGGCCAAAGTGGTGAAGTACTCGGTGATCAACAGTACATGTGTGAGGAGTAGTGAGAATTCTTGATTATTTGGGATAAACAAGACCTGATTGGGAATTGGATAAGTCAATTTATGGTATTATCTATAAATAAATCACATAATGTAAAGATATTAGAAAAATATTATATTTTATTAAGGTGTATTCTCACCATTACTGTTTTACCAAGGGAGTGAGAAGAAGAGATTGTGGATTCTAACTTTTATCGACTTAGTAGAAGTGAATTAGATAATTTGAACTATGATAGAATTAAAATTAGATAACTAAACCTTACCTAATAACCATCTCATATAATAGTTTTAAATCACTTGTTTTATCAATTTTATCTTAATATTTTTCTTTATTTTTCCCTTTTTTTAGTTTCTTTCTTGTCGTTTCAAAATCAAACAATTTAAAAAAACAACCTCACTTCTTTCTCTAATTTACTATGATAGCTTAATTTTTGTGTGATCCAATATAGATAAAACCTATGTAACACACTATAATATATTTTAGATTAGTAAATAATTGTTTTTTACACACCCCGTGATAGGAATGTGTCAAAGATATGTCCCCTTCAGGGTCTAGTGGCTCATGCTCCATCAAAAAAATTCATTTCTTTCTTCTACTTTGGTCCTTTGATATCCAATTAAATCATGAACTGAATAAAATGGATATTTGGTTTCATCTTCAAGGTTTTCTTCCCTCTTTCCAAAATCCCTCAGTTTTCCATATGCATGGTAGTCTTTTGGGTCATTTTTTGGTTGTTGATCTCAAGACCAAAGTGGTTTTCCAACCCATAGAACCTCAAAAAAAATTGAGGATGACATATCTGAACCTCCTCTGGATTTTATCTTTATCAAAATAGAGGGAGAATACAGATATTAATAGCCAATAATTTATGATTCATTGACCCAAAATTTCTTCTCCTTCTACCTCCAAGGGAATTCATCTTAGAGATATCATCATAGTGGAACCACTTGGTCAGATTTGAATTCAATGAAAGTGGATCCCTCATTTCACAATGTGGGTACTGATGGGAATGAATTTTTTCTTACATAGGGTTGGTATCCTAATAGTAACAAACAAATTGGTGTTTCTTTGGCTTTTTAAGTGGACGCAGTGAATCAACCACACCTCTTGGAAGTGATATTAGGAGAAATTTGGTAGGGGGTAGACATGAAAGGTGAAAGGAATGATCTCAATTCTATAGAATGATATTTATTGATGGTATGGGATGGGAATTAGAGGTTCTATATAAGTATTATGATAGAAAAATTTACATGGGATATTCCATCATTATATCCAATGAGAATTATTATGGAATAGTAAGTTATAAAAAATTTGTAGAGTTATTTTTTGATGTGCATAACACACTTGAATGAGATTTTGGGGATGTTACATGCCATAAAGTTAATAATCCTCAATATTTAGGTTGGATGAGAAGGAATATGATAAGGATTATGAATCTAAAACTCGATCAACTGAGAGTAAGGAAATGGTAATAAAGAAAGGGTATCTTCGATCCTCAAAAAATAAAGGCAATAAGACCCTTGTGATTTAGAGGGGTTCATTGAGATGGTTAGGAGATCATGACCATATAATGACTACTCACATTTACCATGTCCTCCAGTTACAAGATCTTCTAGTGGAGGTCCCATATTTCTAAATTAATTCTTTTTTCTGTGGATTCTTCAAAATAGAGGGATACTATAAAGTTCTAGTCAGATAATGGAGGTAATAAGTTTTTTACATCCAAATATGGTGAGTTATAGGGGATTAAATTTCAATAGGATCTAGTATCTCCTCTCAATTATGAGGTTCTGGGAACTCAAGCGGGCAAAGAAGTCATCCCAGATCATAATATGGAATCAGTTAGAGGAGTTCGGAAGGGAGATGACAAGGAGGAATTTGACTGATAAATGTATAGGATATTCTAATTCATTATAATTAAGGGATTCTTGATGATTCCTTCCATATCAATATCTCAAAGGTGTATTCTTGTGGAATGTTTGAAAGACCACTGTGAGTTGATCTAAATAAAGAACATTCTCCCTGGATCTATAAATAGAATCATATTTTATATGAGTCTTTAATAAGGGGAAAGGAATCTTTGAGGAACATGTTCAAACCTATAAAAATATTTCCAACACCTTCTAGGAACTTATCAATGATAGTCCAAACTTGAAGTTTGACTCCATCAAATGCCACTTATATAGCGTAAACCATTCCAACTCTTTTAAATTTTACAGTAATGGTCTAATTATCTCATATGTGGTTTGATTTTATTTTGTTTTGTGATTATTATTTTTTTTCCTATTATTTTATATAATTATAGATGTTTTTTTATCTTATCCAGGAAGAGGTATTGTCTGTGGATATTTGATTATAGGTATGTTTCATGTGCTTTTTTGGATTTTTTTTTTTTTTTGATTTTGGGTTGAAGTTGTTTAATCATTTATTGTTTTGTGAGTTCCCACTAAACCCCTAAAATTATCTTTCATAACAATAATATGTTTTAATTTGTAGGAATTATTCCAACTCCAAACTCTTAAAGGAAATAAAATCAATCTAGTATTTTACATTTCCTATTTTGACCAAAAAAAATCTTCCTTCCTTCATCATTAGTATATTAATTCATCATTTTTGGTAAATATTCTCAAAATCTACATCACATTGAATTAGTTTTACTCATATACCAATTTAATAAATTTAATCGAGTCAATATCATAAGTCTAGTACATTTCACATACAATAGTCTTGTAAGGATTCTAATATCTCCACTACATAAATGAAGATATCAAAATTAATCACGAAAACATTTCATCAAGGTTCAAATGTATCTCAGGCATATGTTAGGTTGGTAATGTATAAAAATAATGATTAAAAAGGATGTTGGACTCCTTCAAATACTTCATGATATCAAAAAATAATCCCTAACGATATTCTCTTGTAATGATAAATATGATATCTCCCCACTCCATAAAGCACAATGTGGGAACAGGATATGAGTATGCATAATGAATGAATCGCCCTCCCTTTAATTTTTGACTTTCATTATTTTTATTATTTTTTAGGTTGTGCTTAGGAAAAACTTTATATCCACCACACATAACATAATCAAAATGAAAAAAAAATTAATGGTCTGAAAATGGTTATTTTTTATCCTCCCATACACAACACATATTTTTATTTTTAACACTACATTTTTTCCTTCTCCTTTTATATCTAGATATTTGAATAATAATGTAGAAAAGATTGTAACATGGACTCCCCAAAAAATCACATGAAGACTTCCAAACAAAAATATCATAAATGAAGTACATCACCATCCATAATAGACCACCAATTCCCACACACATTGTCCTTTGAATATTATGAATCTTACTGAGAGTAGGGTAGGAAAGGATAAAATAGACATGAGACATTTATTTTTTACTATGAAGTTAACTCATGCATTCTATGAGTAATATTAGATTTCAATGTCAATGTGGGTTTGAAGGAAATATTATAAACAAATTACTTACTCAATCTTATTAAAATTAATTATGTTATGTCATATCTTTATTAATATTCTAACATGTTCTAGAAGAAAACATTCTTGAGTCTCTCAAGAAATATAATATATAAATAATGGGAAATATTGGTTTATATATTTTCTCAGTAATGAGAACATATCATTTTGGATAATTACTCATACTCATTTATAAAAACAATAATCCAAAATATATAACTTTCAGAAATTGAATACTTGGAAAATAAAACAAGAATATCATTTATAAAAATAAACTTATTTCTAAAAATAATGATTTTTAAAATATATCTCCCCATAAATAAATTTACTTATTCATTCCTCATTTTAAATTTTTAAACATGTCAATAATTAAATAAAAAACATATCATAATTATTATTCTAATATATGTATCTATGTTCAAACCTCAAGTACAATGGTTCAAAGAGGGGAATGAGATTTAATTTAAATCTATAAAATGGATAAAAATATGGGTGTATATTAAAATAATTAATTGAAACTCATACACCCCTTATAGCGATGACTCATGTTGGTTTGTGTGGGTTATGTTCGTACAGTCATGTTCCATAAAATTTCATAGCACTAATACCTTTTATATAATGTGAATTATCATTTTTATGCATAATTTCACTTCTTGGAACAATAATAATGTATAGTTTTTTATATTTAATCATTTAACCATATTCCATGTTGATGTACCAAAATATAAAAATAAAAATAATTCATAGTGAATACCTATTCATTAATTCATAAATAGAAATTAAGGGAAGAGTGGGCTAAGGAAAAAAATTAGGTTGTATCCCATAAGTTGTTTTGTTTAATATCATTGGATCAACTAAAAATGTAAAATATTAAAATAATTAAAACACTACAATATTCCCTCTCCAATATATATTAGATACATTTTCATCAATTCATTACAATTTATTATTCATGTGATATGATTTTATATGTAATTAATATAGTTAATAAAATATAAAGAAGAGGAATAACATAGTCATTCTTAATTAATTATAATTTTCAATGGGTTTAATATCTTCCACTAGCTCCTAAGGTATGTTCCCATGGAGAAGATTCATTCCATGCCTATATATAGTGAATGGAAATACTTATCATATTAATTTAAGTTATCATTCTTTTTATTAGTAGTTTTTTAGCTTCATAAATTTTTTTAGGAAATTTAAATTATTGTTTCCGAACAACTAGAGACTCTCTTTTGGAATTATTAGTTTTATTATAATCCTCACTAATAGGTTTATTTTTAATCCTTTTCCCTTTAATATCATATGGAACTTCTCTTTAAACATTATCATGAATAACGCTACCTTATAAAAATTCAAACTATATCTCCCATAAATATATTTAAGAGTCTGTAATTTGTTTTTATATGTAAATGGGTTACAGATCTGGTAACATTTTGTACAATATAAGATATTATTCTCAAAATATGACTAATACTTATCTGTGGTTATATCATCTTTCCTTGTAAATAAATGTCAAAATATTTTGAGTAGGCTTTATGTCCATGGTACCACAAAACTATCAAAAAAAATGAAATTATTTTCTTCCATATTGTTTCCTAATCATCATATATTTGAATTTATATTTTCCAATTGCATCTTGATGCTTATGGGGTGGTTTCCTCCATGGAATTTTCTTCCCATATCTTGATATGGAATATTTATCCTCCATTTTATTGGAAAATATATTCTCACTTTTCATATACGTACTATTAAATAAAAGAGGCATATTTGGAACATGATTTAGGGTAGATTTAATGTATTCATGTGAGAATTTTTCCTTATTTGTTAAATTAGATTCTCCACTTCCACTAACTGATTTTGTGAAGTTCTCTCTAGAATCGAAAAACTCAGGGTATACCATAATACATATGAATTGTGTTTGAGTCAATTAATCCTCCTTCACGGCTAGTTACTCTCGGAGGTCTATGATAATAATTTTATATTCAAAATTTTTAATTCTTAACTTATTTATATCATTAAATGATTTTGATTATAATTATTCGAACATTGTTTTTGGAAAAAATTTAACGACATTTCCAGACTCACCATTGTTGAATCATTTTTGTGTTTTCTTAATAATTACCTTCCAATTTCACTATTTAAATCCGTTAGAAATAATAGAAATAATATGATTTAATTAATTATAATCCTCAGTATATATTTCATATTTTTCTTCATCATATTCTAATAATGAATCAAAAAATTATATTTTCTAACTTCTTCCAACATGAAATCAGTATATCTAAATTTTTTGGAACTCACCTATTCTGTTGTATTTTAAATGGGAATGTATTCAATAATGGTTGGGGATTCACATATCATATTTTAATATTTTATAGGTTCAATGGTTTCTTTATATGGAATTTCAAAGAGTGTATGGATACTTTAATAATGCATTATGGAGTCAATAAGTTTGAAGTAACTGTGATATCTTCGGGCTTCATTATATGTGTTCTTTCAGGATCTTTGATGTTTTTTTACCAAATTTAATAATGGACTTCCTAAAATAAGGTGTGAATAGATTGGGGAACCATATTAATCCTTGGTGAGATCATAAAATACATAAGTGGATATCAATCCTTTCACCTCAACTAGTACATATTCCAAAACACCTACTAGAAAATAGTAGATCTTTTCACCAATTGGACCATCACTTTTGTGGGAATATATTTTATTATTTTAAATGATAATAATATATATTGATTCATAAAATTTATATAAGCACCATGATATCATAATCAATCAACAAACTTTAATGGTCCAATAGTGTAGGGAATATTTATTATTCCTATATTGTGATATTTTTCTAGTATCAGTGGTTTAATGAGAGATGAAATGGTTCATTATAATATTATTATATCATTTCCATCAATACTTCTTAATTTTTTGAATATATTTTGATTAATTTCTTCATAAATTTAAATTTTTAGGATGGACTCTTTTTTCAAGGCCTCATGAGTCTCTTGATTATATTTCTCATCCACCATCTTATTTAACAGAATATGATGAGAAGGTAATGGTGTAGGAATAACCTTATTTTCCATTTTTTAATTTCAAGAGTGTTTCTATAATTTCATTTGTAATCCTTATCATCATTTTTGTTAGTTTTGGGAATTATATTTTTATTTTATTTATTTAAATTTCATAAAACCCTTAATTTTTAATCCTTCATTGGTAATTTTTAAAATCACTTTATTTATATATTCATTTCAAATTACATTTTTAAAAAATAACTATTCAAATTAAATTAATTGATAATTAAAAATAATTTAATTTATTATCCTCACTAAGTTTGATTTAAATTTCTAATGATTAATTATTTGTTTTTTATTAAATTGAAAATACCTCACATGTTTTCATATACGGTAAAACATTTTTTATTCATGTTTAGAATGTAATTATTTTATTAAAATATGTTATCATAAATTATAATGTAACTTATAAACATGTTAATATAGTTTAATTAAATTTGAGATATTATTAATTTAGAATCACATATTTTAAATCATTTAATTTTTTGTCTAAAAAATTAAAATTTTACATCTTTTTTAAAATATATATATACATTATAGCATCATCTCGTACCTCTTAAAGTAGTGAGATTATTTACTTCCTTCAAATTAGTATGGTTTCTCCATCTATGCATCTTCATGCTTCGACATCACATAGCATCTTGGCCTTTATAACAAACTTCATGATTGGGAATTTCTTTATGAAATATGACTAAAGTATTCCTCTCATGAAATAGGCCAAGACAATATATGGGAAACCTAGTTCATCGAAATAATCCCTCTAGTTCATCATGATACCACCTCACATGTAGATCTCCATGGTTGTAGTGCATCATGTATCATTGACCTCTCTTTGTCTACTAGAAAGCCTCACTCGATAAATGTAATACTACTAGATGTATTTTATTTGATTGATTACATTTTTCCTAAAATTAAATCTAATGTTATTTTAATTTATTCTACCATCAGTTCAATTTTATTTAATATACATTTAGTTTATAAAAATTATTTTATTTACTACAACTTATAGAAAATTTTCAACTATTTTAATGTTGATTATATTTTAGTAAATAAAATAGTACATTTTTTAATGCATTATGAGAATATTGTTTCTATATATACACATGCAGTAGTCTTTATGATGATCTATTATGTGAATATTTAAATATTTTCATATATTTCAAGATTGTTCATATATTTAAATTTTTTTATTAATATTTAATATAAATATTAATATTGAATATCTTATTAGAAGTTTTTTGAAATCCATTACATGTTGGAATAAAATATCATGAATATTCATTGCGATTGAGCATGATATTTTATAGGTAATGGATTTATTCCATATATTGTTATTTTATAACATGTTTCTTGCAGTAATTAGATAATTATAATCCCTTATTTGATCTTGGTTATAATGATAATGTGGGATTAGTCCATTGGAATGTGATCAAGGGTTTACAAAAACATCATACATTTTATTCAATAGAATATATGATACATTATTCTTATCAAGAAAACAATCAATAACTCCTAAAACTAGTGTTCCATTTCTACGATAACTAAAGATACTTTGCCTATTTCATCCTTTTCTACTAAACTGATCAAGATCATCGAAGTTTATCATTTTCATAATCTGTTCTTTGGTTATTTAAATTTTTTTCTATTTTCCATCATGTAATATTTTTTGTGTGTGTTAGTGTCAGTTTACTCTTTTCACAATCAAAAGAAAGTCTCTTTATTGTTATTCTACCACACAAAAAAGAAGAATCTAGGTTTTTAATTTGGAAGAAAAGTTAGGTTGGGACTAGGTTGTGACACCCAAACAATGTTAGGGTTCTACCTTCAGGTATTGTAAAATTAAGTGTCTATATCATGTTCTCACACCTCTAAAATGAGTTTTTCTTAGGGTGTACCAATATTCTTGTTGAGTATAGATGGTTGAAGAGTGGAATAGGATCATGGTGATATGAACCACTATAAAAACATTATTTTTATGTCATTTATTCATATTGAGTTATATATCTTGAACACTAAACGCACTGAAAGTTCTATAAATAATAAAATATAGTTAGTTATTTTGTATAAAATTTTTATTTTAATATTATATAAATCTTGATCCAACAATTGGTATCTGTTCATGGTCTCCAAAAATGTTAGAACTTCTAATTATTTTAATCACATAACAAAAAATTGGTATCAAATATTGAAATATGTTCTATTGTTTATTTTCCCTTTTTGTGAAAACTTAAATATCATAGACCAAATAGTCTAAGAAATAAATACGTATTTTGTATTATATAAGGTATTAATTATAATAATTGATGGATACCCAAATACCTCCATTTTTTTATAGAAGTTCCTATGGATACTAGCATGAAAAAATTGAAACTTATGCAAAAAAATTATGTTTGGATCATTGGAATATCATGGATAAATCATATGAGATACCCCAAGATGATCAAGAAACTCTTTTAAGTAATAATATGGTGAAATATGATTTCAATTGTAAAGATAATAATATTTTGTAGTGTAAAATATATAAAAGTGTCTATAGGCATGTTTAAACATGTAATATATCCCCTAAAATATCAAAAATACTTCAATTCACTTACAATGTAGATGACACAGTCAAAAAACTGGGAATACTACGAGAAAAATATATGGATTTCATTATGGGTGAAGAAAAATTAGTGAACTATATCTTACACTAGTTTAAAAGTATTAAAAATGTAATTAGTACACTAAGATAAATACTGGAAGATACATATCATGTTAAAAGTGTAAGAAGAGATATTTAAAAATTATTTCATGCAAATAAAGTAGTGAATGATGAATGTATGAATTTAAAATAGTATGCATTGGATGAGCTAGTCGAATCATTTCTTAACTTAAAGTGAAAATTTTTATGATGAGGAATATACTAATATAAAAGGTGATTCTTTTATGTATAATGTTAATGAATAATCTAAGTCTCTCAAATCTGAGATATAGGAATGTGACAAAGATATTTCTCATTTTAGAAAGAATATATTAAAATTTATGAAAAATAATGGCTGATAGTGATAGTTATGGTGGAATATTTAAAAAGAACTCAAGAAATGTAATACTTACTAGAATCATGTTGTTCCATAACTAATTTGTTATGAACATAGTAATAAAAGTCACATCATGCATTATTTCCCCAAAATGATGAATTAAAATAATTACAATGATAAACAAATAAAGAAAAAAAATTGAATTATGGAACTACTCATATGATTATAATAGAAGTAGTGACTCAATAAGTGAAAAATAAATTGGTAAAAATACACTGATGTTTTTAAAATATGAGTTAATTTATTCCTTGTTTACATAATAAATTAAACATAGTAATGTTGATCATAATAAAATATTTGAAGATGAAAAGTAAAATGATTCTGATTATTTTTCTAATTCTAATAATATGAATTATAAAGTCAAAAATCATTATAAATTGAATAAGGAATTAAGGAATGGTAATATAAAGATTACATAGAAATATAATTCAATAAAAAATATAAAAAAAAGAAGTTTATTTTTAAAATAAAATACATATAATTGATTGGGATTATATGAATATATGTGTTTCCGAGAATGATGAATCTAAAAGGAATAAGAATCTTGAGATGTTAAAATATAAATTATAAAATGATCATATTAACAAATTTATGGGAAAATAATAATAATCAGGAAAGAATATTAATTTCTATATTTTATTACGTGAATAAAGTTTAAAACTAATGTATAAAACATAATAATGATAATAATAAACTAATAAATATATCTTCTCGTTATAATGAGAATGTTTATACACATGTAGAAGTTATTTAGAAGGAGACTATGGATTTTAATAAGTATTTTTTATTCTTAATGGATCATTATATATTGTTGTTTAATGAAAATCGAACTATGATAGAATTATTTCTAGATGAAAAAAAAATTTAATAACAATTGATTTTGTTATTAAAGTTTATCACCAACCATGAATAAGAATAATTTTGTTGAAAAATAAAATGGAAGTGTGTCTATTATAACTTTTTTTAAATTTATAATTATATGGAATTATTCCAATGAATTCTCATTAATATTTGATAAATTACTTAGACATACTAAAACTATTTTATCTAAGAATTTTTTTTAATCAAAACCCCTAATCATATTTTTGATATTTTTTTATAGAAAAATGATATGCTATGAATTCATTGAATCTATGATAAAATGGGTGAAAATTGGATGTTATTCATATATTATTGAAATTATTCTGATCACAATGACTATGTATGTATTTTCATTCATTCAATATGCATACAATCTACTATTTCAAAATCTGGAATGTTAGCATTAAAAATATCTAATATCTTTTGATGTAATTTTAATTTTCTTGATTTTTAGGAAAGATAATTATTTTATATATTGATATGGAGAGGAATAATGATAGAGCTTATATTGTTAAAAAAAGTTTCACATATGTTGATTATGTGTATTTTTAAAAATAGTCATAATATATTTATAATATCCATATTTAGATATTCATGAATTTAGGGGGAGTTATCCATTATGTCACAACACCCTCCCTCAAAAGATGCCCATCCTGAGCAATAAATGAAGAAAGTGATATAATGACCCCCAAGTCCCACCTCTAGTAGGCCCTAGGGTGGTGACCAACACCAAGGGTATACAATCTCCAAAAATGGGAGGCTTTTCCATTTTTAAAGAAAACAAGATTGGGAGATAATATGGTCCATCCCAAAACAACTCCAAGTACTATATATATTAAATAAAGACAAAATATATCCCACATTCATGTTTTAAATACAGCTATTATGAATAAAATAAAACTTTAAAGTAAATACCAAAATCAAGGATAAGTAGTGACATGAAAAATTTCCCAATGTTTGAGATAGTAAGGTCCAGCATGGTCCACGTAATCCTCCTGGAAACATGAATAAAGTTTTATATATGTAGAGTGATCATATAAGTATACAAAGTAGGAAAAAACTAAGTCTCACATGTACAGGTGATAGAAGAATACTAATGCTCCCGTGAAAAAACAGAAGAACCCAACAACACCTAACAAGGTATAATAGTCATCCAAACCACACCAAGGCACACTCACCAAGTAACTCAAGTCATGTAATGTAATATAGTAAGTAAATTGATGATTTTGTTACCCTTAACCACTTTCCACTGGTTTATCCACTCTTTCCAAATGGAAAACATCCTCACAATCCCACCTCTTTTGAAAGAACCATGTCACAACCCTCCCACAAACACTTGGGACCCACAAACCAAATCTCATCCCATCACCTAAGCCATGAGCCACATCACATCCTACCCATAGACACCTACACCATAACTACATCATATCCTTCCCACACACACATAGGCCTCACAAACCACACCACATCCCACCCATAGACACCTCGTCTACAAACCACGTCATATCCCAAAAACACATGGGATAACACAATATATATCATCCTTAGGATACCTGGGAAATCAAAACTCATTTCATCTCAAAGAAACCTGGGAAATAAAAACTCATATACACACACCTGGGCCTCAAATACCACAACCTTCATGAAGAATATTGGGCTACCTCTTCCTAGAAGAGGAAGCAGGGAAGAGCATGTGGCCATCCATCCATCCTCCCACTAGGATGTTTGGAAGAGACACCCTCTTCCATGATGATGGGGGGTTTTAGCATGTAGTGATCAACTAGGGTAGGGTGTTTATGAAAATTAAAAAGGAAATACATATATATTTAGATATAATACCAAACACTCGTTCCCAACCTACGGGTTATAAAACAAACAATCAGCTCACAATACTACCAACTTCACTACTACCTCTAAATGAATAACCACAAAACATGCCACAAAATCAATTCATACCCACATTCAATTTAATTAAACAATTAACATTATTTATTAAAATTTTCATTTAATCATTTCATATCTACTTAGGAAACTACTTGTCACAACACACAACAATCCAGATAGAAAAAGTCACCAAAAGAAAGATGAACCATGGTATATTAACCACTTCACATTCATCTCTATTTAACACACACGCCAACCACTTCCATAGAAATTATTCAAAGTCATCCCACCCAAACCAGCCACTCAACAAATAAAGCCCCTAACTCATAGTCACACCTAGAAATAAATCACTGCATAACCCGATCACAGCCCTGTTGTACAACACTTCTCATCCATTCCACAGTCAATCAATATCTCAACCTCATATTCCATTACACCATCCAAACCGCCCCATATCACATAGCCATGCCCAAAAACTTACTACTGCACAAGTAAGAACAATCCAACACATAAAACATTATCTCATGAACCAAGGAAAGGTATATTCAGATTTAACAAGGCATTCCTCACTCAATTTTACCTTATTAATTCATGGGTTATCACAGAAGCAATATAATCCCAGGGAATCCATTCATTTTATTTGAATATATGTGGTCAATATATTCCATGTATTTTTTCAATAAGAAGCAGAAAATCATGCATTCATAAAAATTTTGTGTGCAACCAAGGACCCCCAACAACCAAAATTTTCAGTTAGAATATAGCTCATACAATTCATAACATTGATCAAAATATCAATAAAATGGTATGATCATATGCAACTTTCCCTAACCCATGATTATTGATTTGAAACCAGTTGGATTATATTTATTGAATTTGGATTCAACTATATTCAAAAGTGAAAATTAGTATACCCACCATGCATGATACACAATTGAGATAGAAGAATGAAAATATACTTGGAAGAAGAAATGGTCAGCACATCCTTATTGCACCAAATTAGGGGGCACACATGTAGTTGGAAAAGCCTCTTGGAAAAATGAGATCCAAAAGCTATAGCAAAATACATGAATCCTCATGGAAGAATGGTTCGGAGCATCTTGTACCAGGGGAAAACAAGAAGGAAGAATAATGGAAGAAGATTTTTCCGCCCTTGGAAGATCTAAAATAAGGTCTCGATTTATATGCATCTTTAATTTTCCATTAAAGTTGAACCCTGTCAAGATTGCGTGCTTTGACTAATTAAAAGCCCCCAGAATATTAATAATTTAAATATGTGACTCGTACTCCTTGAAATGGATCCAAAACCACATAGATATGGAATTAAACTCACTTAACATCAAGTAAAACCTTAAAGGGGAAAACTGGAAAACTGGAAAAAAATATTGGAAATTTGAAAAACTGTTGGAAATGACTCACAGTTAGATGAGTCACTATTGCAAGTCACTGGTGTTATTCACCTTTGTGAGTATCCATTTGGAAATATACTAGTGTGATTCACCATTTAGCAAGCTTCCTGAGAGAGTCACCATTGCGAGTCACCATTGGAGATCTACCATCACGAGTCACTATCACGAGTTACCACTACAAGTCACCATCGCGAGTCACCATCGGGAGTCACCGTTGTGAGCTACCATCGTGAGTCGCCATCGTGTGTCTACGTCGCAAGATACCATCATGAGTCACCATCAACAGTCACCATTTTCATCTACCATCATGATTCACCATTACGATTCACCACCACGAGGTACCGTCACCAGTCACCATCACGAGATACCATCCTAACTCACTATTGAAGAACTTGAAAAAATGGGAATTTTTGAAAAGTGTTTAAATAAGTCACCTTAACCTCCCATAATGCTTGAAACAACATATTTTCACAAAGTAATAGACCAGAGAGTTCTGGCACATTACATCAACTCCTTATCATATTATTCTCACCCTCAAGAATTTCAAAAAAAACAGAAGAGAAAAGGGGTCTGAATAACTACCCTATGGGATACCTCTTAAGACTCTCATCACTCCCAAGAACGATCACCAGCAGAACACGACAACCTAAATGATCAAAAAAACCCATGAAAACACAACCACCATATTATCTCAAACATGTGAATTAGGAAATATCATCCTCTATGTCAAGATACTATCCACTATGGATGATAATGACTCATTAATCACATTGCAGTTAATTCATATCAATTAGGAGTTTGGTATTCCCCTTTTCACAAGTCAAGAATGTATCACACATTTCACCACACACATCTCAACCCAAGGTAAAAAAATTCATTTCATAAAAACAAGGTTCAAACATTACATTTCAAAACAAAATAGGAAAAGGAAAAACTCAAAACAACTCCGGGTATTGGGCATGCATCTATGTTTCTCACTCCTAATTACTCTCCTCTAGGACACCATATCTTCAGAACACATGAACCAAATTAATGTCCCATCCACTCATCACCTTCTCCCAATGATCCTAGATATCTATTAGTCATTCCATGTATCTCACGTCATTCTCAATATCCAACTCTCCCTAATCAAGGATATGGTAGTCGTTGTGAATATACCTAATAATTTGAGATATGTGGAAGACTTCATGGATCCTCTCCAACTTTTATGGAAATTCCAACTGGTATACCACTTCACCAACTATTCCCAAAACCTCAAAGTGTCCAATATACTTGGGGGAAATCTTTCTCCCTCTTCCAAACCTCTACTTCCCACATAGAGGGGAAAAATTCAAGAATACATGGACCCCAACCTCAAAATCCAAGGGCCTCCTCCTATGTTCAGCATAAGTGTAACCCCCCAAGCTTCCACGGTACATTTCCCTTTGAATAATGTAATAGCTTGTATTGTATGCAACTTCGAGATTCTAACACACTGCGACCAATCAAACTAGCCATTATGAATAGTAATACCCACTTTTTGAAATTTAATAAATTTTATCTTTCAAAATGGATTTCATTTATAGATTCATAATATTGAAATTAGCTTACGGTGAAGTTTTGGTATTTTTCTGAAAACTTTCGATTTTTGATGAATAGTGAAAATCACTCAGTTATAGTTTAAAACCGAATTTTTATTTAAATAATTATTTATTTTATTTAAATTTATTTTATTTCAAAATAGATACATAATATCTATATAATTTCAATGTAATTCATTGGAGTCAGTTTATAATAATTTTAGATATATAAAAATTTTATTGAGCTTTTTAACTATCATTTACCCACCTTCTAGAGGCATTTGAAAATTTGAATAAAACTTAATTTTACCACTTTTGTGAATTGAATTTCTAAAATCCAAGAGACATGGTTGATATTAGTAAATAAAATGTGGTTTAATAAGATAAAATTAATTTTTGGTGAATAGTAACTTTTGACTTTCATTTACCATGGTTAAAAGTAAATAGGGAAATTAAGGATAAAAATGATGTTATTATTAACCTAAAACATGTCTTAATTCAATTGGATAAGTGTAATTAGACCATAAACATCCTTATGAATAATGTATGATCCTTTAGGTCCACATGGATTAAATTAGGACATTTATTGTTATTTAATTCAAAGAAGAGTTAAAAGTGTTAAATTCAAAGCTTAATAACTGAACCATTTTTAATATAGGGTTATATATAAGATAAATTATATTATAAATATTAATTAGAAATATAAAACAATTTCCTACATAATGGTATTTTATTTATATTTTTTAGACATTAAATAATTTTATTTATTTATTACACAATGATGATGTGGTAATTACCTAATTAATGAAATATTAAAATATTTGATATTATAAATATCCAAATAAATGTAATCTGACACTTTTTATGAATTCCACTAATTTTATAGGTTAATATGACATGTTAGGGTTTGTTAGACGAGTTTTTTTTGAAGTAATAATGATTTTATGAATTTAGCAAAAACAAAATATCAAATAGTGTCAATATTGACATAAAAGAGTGTTTAAAACAAATATTATGTTATTAATTGATATTCTATTCCTAAAAATCTAAAGTTCGGCCAAAATACTTATATAATGATAGGAGTGTCCTTAATTAACTACTTGTGGTTTTCTTGGAAGTATATAGTAATTTTATTAACCATATAATATAAAAATACAAAGAGACATGGTAAATGTTAAACTATTTAACTAAGAGTTAAATCTAAAAGATAAGGTTAATATAGTGATCCAAAATTGTCTAAAACCTATTGGTTGATTGTTTTTCTACCCATACCCACCTTATACTTTAAATAATTCATTTCTGAGCCATTATAAACAGAAATTAATTTTATTATAAAATAATATTTCTAACTTTTCCTAAGGTGCCCCTCACCCCTCTTATAAAAGGGAACTCCTCCTTCCATAAAATTCACACCTTCAAAGCATTTTTTATTGGTTAAAATCTACCCAAATACCCTCTCAACTGTCCTCCCTCCATCCTATAGTCCTTACTTTAGTCATAAATCCAACCTAAGGAGCCCTTTTGATCAAATCAAAAGGAAGAACCCAAAGAAGAGGTAAATATTCCATCACCTCTTTCAAGTTCCTTTCTTCCTCCACTTCTTCTTTCTTTGTTGTTTCCCTTATAAAATAATAAATCCAATATCTTATGTATACTATGATTTTATTATAAATATGGTAAAACCATATTAATTATTCTACCCATCCTTTGAATGACATGTCACCATACATGCGTACGTACGGCTTACCGTCTCCACGTCGTGGTGTAATTATTATTCAATACATTATTATTTGGATGGGTATAATAATGATGTGTAATTGATGTAAATAATAAATATATCATGATAATTATTTTTTATATATGATATAATATCCAATTATATATTATTTTAATATCAAAAGAATGATATTGTCGCTTGTGCGTACGTACGGATTACCGTCTCCACGAACGTGATGAGATTCATTTCCCATAGTAATCCATTCAAGAATAATTTTCATTATATGATTAAAAATAATGTTTAAATAATTGATATCATTATGAATATGAATAATATGAATCCTATTCATAACAAACACTACTTATGAAACAAATTATATAAAAAAAAAGAATCAGTTAACACCTGAAACAACGATAATACTAAAATATTATTAACAAAGCAATATTAAAAGATCATATATGATATAATATTAATATATATGATTCTTATATAATTTGATAACAATTATTTCACCATTATATATGAGTTTAACCTACCCTCGACCAAGAAAAAGTACAAAGTAAGGGGTTTCTTATCTCACTTTAAATTCCGTGAAATTTCCATTGTTCGCCACTTATTTATTAAATGTGGTGTATTGTGTAGTGTCATTTGATATATATATTATCTTTATTATCTTTATATTCATGTTATTTTGTTATTAATTTGGTTTTTATTATATTTTGGCCATATGACTCGATTGATTACAGTGAAGTAAGAGTTTTCATCTCACTTCCTATTTCCGTGAGATTCATGCCATACTGCCACTATTTATTTTTGTGTGGTGTATGTAATTCCCAATGATTGTATTATTTGTGTAATATAATTTAATTTATGAGTAATTACATATTTATTTTATGATCTAGCTTTTTATGGGATGTATGTTTCGTAAGTTACCAAATTGGTAAGGAAATTTTAAATTTCAATTTCCACTCATTTGGATTTACGCATACTTCATTGATTATTTTACTCCATGATTATGTGTGTAATAACTATTTTTTATTTTTGTAGTAATTTCCACTCTCCTTTATGTGGATATACTTTTGATACACATAATCACTCTTTTGATAAATTCTCAAGTCATCTATATGAACTTGATAATAGTAATTTTTACTCAATCTATATTTATTGAGTTAAACATCCAATTCATTGGTGTTGTTTTTACAAGAATATGTGTGAATGTACTCTGATTTATTTACAATGAATATCCAATAATATTGATTGTATTTATATTTTTCACACATAATTATGTCATTTATTTATCCTTAACCTAAGTATAAGGTCTTTATAAAAGATTTCATCTCAATTTACATTCCATTGAGACTTCTTTGTTGTTATACGCCAATTCACTTTTATATGGTGTATATAATGTAATTTGACATAGTATATCATGAATCCCTTTATTCCCATGATATTATAATGTTTTTATTACCTCGCTTATTTATATTCAAGTGTCTCTCTTTTGGTTAGGAACTCTAACTAAACTATCATTTTAAAATGGTTTAAAGATTTATTATTCTAAATCTTTCTCATTAATGTCCATGTTTTTAGAAATGGTTTTAAGGATTTATTTATATGGAAATTAAAGTTTTAAAATTAAAATTACTTTTAAAAGTTTCAAAGTGGTATGGGACACTTTTATTCAAAAATATATTTTAAACGACTTCTTGATAAATAGTGAGACTTTAAAATGTTTTCAAGAAAAAGGGGGATATTTCACTCAAATAGTTTTGATGATTATTTTCATCTATGTCAATATCATTCATTATTATCTATTTAGTTTGATCTATTATAATACAATATTCCATATTTTATTGAATGTTTTATGTTTGACTGTGGATGTGCTATTTTTATACCATTTACGGTTTGTGGTTAAAATATTGACATTTCGTATGCTAGTTTTAATACGAATGTTCAGATTATGTTTCAACCTTTTCATATGAGGAATTCATTGGACTTAGTAAATGACTGGTGGAGCCCTCTATAGCTCCTCGATGAATCAGTAAATCTTATGAGACAAACTTTTTTCTTGGCACAAGGCCTTGAAAAAATCTTATTTTTAGACTTGGCACAAGGCCTTGACTATGTGGTTATGAAAGTCTCACATTATGCAATCCATCATTATGAAAGTGTCTATTAATATTTCTTGTGATTATTCGACTAGTAGAATATCCATGTGACTAATTAAATGGAATTATATGATTTTATCTTTTCCATTTTATGCTGAAGTTCAAGTTTAAAAGGATTTTGTTTTAGTCTTATACATTGCCTAAAATGTTTATGCTTATTTATGAAAGTTTCCACTATATTCTTATCCTTATTGAGCATTCGAGCTCACCCCTTTTCTATGTTTTATTTTTCCCAGGACGCGAAGAAGTATATTATGAATGTCATGTAGGGATAGTCTATGGGATCTCAATTTTGTCTATCAAAACAATGTAGTTGTAGTTTTCCATTTTATGATGTAATGTAAACCATATGAATGTATCTAGTACTTCCAAGGATACTAAATTAATCGTTCTTTCTAGACTTGATCTTTTGTGATCATTATAATAATACGAGATAATGCACTGACTCTGGGTTTTTGGGGTCGGGGTGTTATAGTTGGTATCAGAGGAAGTTTAGTACAAACCTTGGAAACTATATTTAGATAAACTCTGATTAGAGCACATAGCCCTAAGATAGACTTTTAGGATTAGTATAGAAGAACTTCATACAATTTTGGTATTGTAGAGATTTTTTGAGTTTTCCAAGAAATGCATCCATGTCTGGATATGAGTAGGTAGAGGAGGCTCTGGCACAGATATACCTAGTGGTAAAACCCGAAAACACTGATTTTAGCTAGACTTGAACAGGAATTGGTGCACAACAACGGGCCTTGCTGCACTCTTGGTTATGAAACTTCTAAGGGATATTCTTAGGATAATTTACATTTTCTTAACAAACCAATTTTAAGGATTTTAATATAAGATGAGAATAAATGGCCTTGGTTAATCCTAAGGTGTTTCAAATTGAAAATATGGTGTCATGATATTCTCTAAATGATTTTATGACTACTGTTTCTCACACAATGATTTTTGGTTTTATTCAATGGATGAATTCCAAGGAAGTCATAGTAACATTGAGCATGATGTACAAGGTGGGAACGGTGGTGGAAATGAGAAACAAAATGAAATGTTGATAGGCGTAAAAGATATCATGTTCATGCCAAATCAGTTTTCCAAAAATATGATCAACAACATATATATTAACCAACTCCTCGACTCAACAAAGAAGAGAAAGGTGATGAATGATAAGAGCTCCAGCAGTGGAGACCATGGATAAAATAATCCTCAATTTCCATCATGTAGTAAATGTGGAAGGATACACCTAGGAAAGTGTCTCAATGGAACAAATAAATGCTTTACGTGTGGGAAGGAAGGACATAAAGTAAAGAATTGTTGAGGAAAAATGAAGAGTAATATGGAAGAAAATAAAAATGGTCCCAATAATCAATTTACAGTCATTTTCCGTAAATGTAGGGGACCTGGCCATTACCCAAGTGAATACCCTATTCTATTGGATATTTTATTGGTCAAAGAAGAAGCTATGTGAAAATAAATGGTTGGTGAAATGTTTAAAAGTATTAGTTCTCTTTGTTGATGGGATTGCTTTGGAATAATTTTTTCTTGTATTTTTAACCCTGTAGTTTTTCATGTGAAAATGATATTTGAGGAAGAATTATCTTTTCTCTTGTGGATATAGTTATAAATAACCATTTGGTTTTATATGATTATTTGGTTTGAGGAAACTACTAGTTATTATATTTTGGGATGAAAATGCAAGGTATGAGATATCATTTGTGGATAAAATATGTTATGGTTATTTTGAGAAATTTATCTCATTTTGGAAATGTTATAAAATATAGTTTTTGAAAAAGGACAACACGCACACCGTGTGACAACCCGTCATGTAGGACAAAGCTGTGGGAATTGAACCCACAACTAGAGTGCGATTGGGATTTATCACCTACCACTGGACTACGTGACGTCCCTGGTTAGTGTGACTAATTGTTTTTAGTTAAATGATTTTATTGATCAATAATTAGTTGATTTGGGATCTTATGTCTTATCAAATGAATATCCTTAGTATAGGAAAATGATTTGGTGATTAAGTGATAAATGTTATTTTGGAAGACGTTCGCTCTGTTGGGAACACTATATGCCTAAGGAAAGTAGAATACTATGGGATTTCATTTGAGGAGTAATGGTGGATTTTTATCTATGTTTTTATTGTGGATTTATATTGATTTGGATTATTTATTGAAATTATTATCCTATAATAGAGAATATGTGATTAGGTAAATTACTTTTAAGTATGTGACATTAAGAGTAGTCGATGTCATGTGGAGATAAAATCTAATGTGGATGACTATCTAAGTTTTGGGTTTCAATATTAGTTTTTATTATATTTAATGATTTTAAGGACAATTTTTTATTGAGTGGTATTTATTTAACTTTGGGGTATTGTTGGTTTAATTTTAGAAATTAAGATTAGTGTTTCTTTTTCTAAATAAATATCCTTTGGGGGGATGATATGATCTTTTACTAACCATTTTGGTTTTGATTAATCTCTAAAGACAAGGTAAATATATATTTTATCCTTTTTAGATCATGTGATTCTCTTGAAGTTGATTTTAGCTCTTCCGGTGTGACCAAGTCATCTTGAATACTCATCATTTGAAAAAAAATGTGTTAGTGGTAAAAATTTATTAAAGAATGAAACTATAATTAAAAATTAAGTATATATCTTTATGTTCTTAGTCAATATCATAAATAAATTCCTCATCAATATGAAATGAAACTTTAAAAAAATGTTGTCTGTTTACTTTTTCTACTAGGAAACTAATGACCGTTTGTCCCATCACAAGTTTGTGGTTTTATTGTTGTTAACGTTCTCCTGATCATTTTTTCTATCCCTCTCTATCAGAACTTGACACTTATTTTATCGTCCATATCCATGTTTTTCTACATAGAATCCTAGTATGGGTTATCTCGGGTGACATTTGTTCTTCTCTTTCTTTCTTTTAAAGTGATAGTTTTATTGAATCTTTTTCTGATCTAAGACTTTAAATTATGTACCCAAGCCCAATTTTAAAAATTGTGAGGATGCAATTTCTAAAATGGGGAAGAATGTAACACCCCAAGATTCCATTGTACATTTCCCTTTGAATAATTTAATAGCTTTCATTGTATGCAACTTCGGGATTCTAACACACCGCGACCAATCAAACTAGCCGTTATAAATAGTAATACCCAATTTTTGAAATTTTATAAATTTTATCTTTCAAAATGGACTTCAGTTTTGGATTAGGAATATTGAAATTAGCTGAGGGTGAATTTTTGGTATTTTTCTAAAAACTTTCAATTTTTGATGAATAGTGAAAAACACTAAGTTATAGTTTAAAACCGAATTTTTATTTAAATAATTATTTATTTTATTAAAATTTATTTTAGGTCAAAATAGATACATAATACCTATATAAGTTCAATTTAATTTATTAGATTCAGTATATAATAATTTTATATATAAAAAAAATTATTGAACTTTTTAAACGTCTTTTACCCACCTCCTATGAGCATTTGCAAATTTGAATAAAACATAATATTACCGCTTCTATGAATTTAATTTCAAAAATATGAGAGACATTATTGATATCAGTAAGTAAAATGTGGTTCAATAAGATAAAGATAATTTTTGATGAATAGTAACATTTGACTTTTATTTACCACGGTTAAAAGTAAATAGGGTAATTAAGGATAAAAATGATATTATTATTACCCTAACACATGTCATAATTCTATTGGATAAGTGTAATTAGACCATAAACAGACTTGGGAATAAAATATGACCCTTTAGGTCAACTTGGATTGGATTAAGAAATTTATTATTATTTAATTCAAAGAAGAGTTAAAAGTGTTAAATTCAAAGCTTAATAACTAAACCATTTTTAATATAGGGTTATACATAAGATAAATTATATTATAAATACTAATTATAAAGATAAATATATTTCCTACATAATGGTATTTTATTTATATTTCTTAGACATTAAATATTTTAATTTATTTATGACACAATGATGATGCAGTAATTACCTAATTAATGAAATATTAAAATAATTGATATTATAAATATCCAAATAAATGTAATTTGACACTTTTTATGAATTAAAATAATTTTATAGGTTAATATGACATATTAGGGTTGGTTATATGAGTTTTTTTTGAAGTAATAATGTTGTTATAAATTTAGCAAAAACAAAATATCAAATAGTGTCAAATTTGACATAAAATAGTGTTTAAAACAAATATTATATTATTAATTGATATTCTATTCCTAAAAATCTAAATTTCGGCCAAAATACTTGTATAATTCTATTAGTATCATTAATGAACCACTTGGGGTTCTCTTGGAAGTATATAGTAATTTTATTAACCATATAATATAAAAATACAAAGAGACATGGTAAATGTCAAACTATTTAACTAAGAGTTAAATATAAAAGACAAGGTTAATATAGTGACCCAAACTTGTATAAAACCTATTGGTTGAGTGGTTTTATACCCATCCCCACCTTATACTCTAAATAATTCATTTTGGAGCCATTATAAACTGAAAATTGTTTTATTATAAAATAATATTTCTAGCTTTTCCTAAGATGCCCCTCACCCCTCTTATAAAAGGGCACTCCCCTTTCCATCAAATTCAAACCTTCAAAGCCTTTTTAATCAGCCAAAATCTACCCAAATACCCTATAAACGTTCCTACATTCATGATGGAGGACTTAATTTAGTTATAAAGACAACCTAAGGAGCCCTATTGATCAAATCAAAAGGAAGAACCCGAAGAAGAGGTAAATATTTCATCACCTCTTTCAAGTTCCTTTCTTCTTCCACTTCCTCTTTCTTGGTTGTTTCTATTCTAAAATAATAAATCCAGTGTCTTCTATATACTATGATATTATTATAAATATGGTACAATAATATTCATTATTACATCCATCCTTTGAATGACATGTCACCATACGTGCGTACGTACGGCTTACCGTCTCCACATCATGGTGTAATTCTATTTCAATACATTATCACTTGGATGAGTATAATAATTATGTGTAATTTATATTAAATAATAAATATAACATGATAATTATTCTTTATATATGATATACCATCCAATTATATATTTTTTTAATATCAAAATAATGATATTGTCGCGTGTGCGTACGTACGGATTACCGTCTCCACGAATGCGATGAGATTCATTCCCCATTGTAATCCATTCAAGAAAAAATTTAATTATATGATTAAAAATAATGTTTAAATACTTGATATCATTCTTAATATTAATAAGATACATCCTATTCATAACAAACACTACTTAAGAAACAAATCATATAAAGGAAAACGAATCAGTTAACACCCGAAACGACGATAATACTAAAATATTATTAACAATGAAATATTAAAAGATAATATATGATATAATATTAATGTATATTATTATTTTATAATTTAATAACAATTATTTCACCATTATAAAAGAGTTTAACCTACCCTCGACCAAGTAAAATTACAAAGTATGGGGTTTCTTATCTCACTTTTAATTCCGTGAGATTTTCATTGTTCTCCACTTATTTATTAAATGTGGTGTATTGTGTACTGTCATTTGATATATATATATATATATTATCAAAATTCTCTTTATATTCATGTTATTCTGTGATTCATTTGGTTTTTATTAAATTTGGGTCATACGACTCGATTTATTACAACAAAGTAAGGGTTTTGATCTCACTTCCAATTTCCGTGAGATTCATGTCATACTGCAACTATTTCATTTTGTGTGGTGTATGTACTGCCCAATGATTGTATTATTTGTGTAATATAATTTAATTTATGATTATTTAAATATTAATTTTATGATCCATCTTTCATGGGATGTATGTTTCGTAAGTTACCAAATTGGTAAGGAAATGTTAAATTTCAATTTCCACACATTTGGGTTTACACATACTTCATTGATTATTTTACTCCATGATTATGTGTAGAATCACTATTTATTATTTGTGTAGTAATTTCCACTCTCCTTTATGTGTATATAATTTTTATACACATAATCACTCCATTGATAAATTCTCAAGTCATCGATATGAACTTGATAAGAGTAATTTTAACTCAATCTCTATTTATTGAGTTAAATATCCAATTCATTGGTGTTGTTTTAACAAGAATATGTGTGAA